>CM062819.1:1523505732-1524105732 GCA_031772625.1 Pinus tabuliformis | reverse complement strand
AATCACTTTCATTATATGTTTATAGATAGTGTTGCATAGAGAGATATTCTTGAAGTCTTCAAAGGATAAATTGGAATCTCCTTTAGAAATGAAAGCCATGAATGTTGTGTTGAAGGCACGAAGCATCCTTCTCTCCCATCGAGATTCCTCCATGACATCCAATAAATCGACCCTGAGAATGTCACATAGTCCGAGGAAGAATTCCACAACTGATGCGTCAGGCCCAAGGCTCTTGTCACTTTGGAAACTATGTAGGACATTTTGAAGCTCCTCCTATGTTACTTCTACTATTAGTGTTTGATTCTCTTCTTCACCAACAAAGGTTGGGAAGAGAAGGGTTGTTCTAAGAACTTTTGTTATAAAGGCCTCCTGTAGGGCTTTGAAGAGATTTTTGAAATGACTCCTCCCCTAGTCTGCTAGATTGACAAAAGTTTTTACCCCCCTTCCAGTTCCATTCTTTAAGCTCCATATGGTTTTCCCAATCTTCCTACTCTTAGCATGAGCTTGAAAAAATGTAAAGTTTTCATCACCACATTCAAGCCATATTTCCCTTCTTTTAAGTCTCCATTTTGCCTCCCTCTCTTCTAACAGAGTCCACTTCCTTTTTTTTGTTGTTTCTATATTAGAGATTCTCTATAGGAATCCAAGTCAAAACCTTCCCCTTCCTAAGTAGAGAAGGAACCTATGTGTTTCTCAATCTCCACCATTTTTCACACTAAAACCTCCTTCCTATTCTTGGACTAGGTTTTCATATTTTGCTTAATGTGTTTAATATTATCTTCAAATTGTGTTACTGTAGAGTATCCCACGCGAGGGTCAAAAACCTTCCAGTGTTCATAGACTAGGTTCACAAAGTCCTCCTCTTTAAGTCAGGAGGATTTAATTTTAAAGTGGCTATAGGTTTTTGGGTGGCCCCTCTCACCTCTAAAAAGAGAGGTGAGTGATACAACTCACCTCCAGATCCTATCCATTTCTTGATGAGTGTGAAACTCTCCACTATGGATTCTAACAAAAGAAACCTATCCAGTCTCTTAGATATCCTATCAGGCACCGACCTCTTATTCCTCCAAGTAGGATTTAGTTTGATAGGTTTGACATCCAATAACCTACTTCCCTATAATTTGTTGATAAAAAAATATACTAGGGGATCCAACCTAGCCCTTTCATCCTAGGACTCAGAGGAACCCAATGAAAAATTTAGATCACCCCCAATAATTCAATATGTATTTAACACTGATTTTCGAAAAAAAAAAAAAAAAACTCATAGAACTCCTTCCTCCCTTGAGTAGGCCTATAGATTTTTAGCAGGGTGAAGGTTTTTCCCAACTCATTGGAGAAGGCTTACACCCCTAGGCCATTTTCCATACTCCAGGATTTTGAAACCTAGATGCATTGGTTCTTCTAACCAACTGCTAGACCCCGTGACCTTCCAATCATGTCTATATGAATTTCCAACCCTTGAGAAGAGATTCTAGGATTTTAGCCAATTCCTTGCCCTCACCAAGATTTTCTTGGAGTAAGATCATATCCGGATTATCGACCTCTGTTGATCAGTGGTTGTCATTGATGTCAACCCAAGTAGCACCAAGGGCTACCCCGATCTTGCATGGGAATTTTGACTTGACAACTTAATTTATTTTGAGTCAAGGATATTCTAGATGGATTATACTTGTCGAGCTATTTACGATGATATATGGCACACCAAGTAATTCTTCATGGTTTGAGAGATATTCATGTTTGAAGTTAGTAACCCTTGTAAGTGGGCTAAAACCCTATGGGGTTGTGGCATGGCACTCATAATTGCTTGTGGCCATTGAAGGCATGGCACTCATAATTGCTTGTGGCCATTGAAGGCATGGCACTCATAATTGCTTGTGGCCATTGAATATTCAATACTTAATAATAAAAAAATCTCCTAAATTCCCTCCAACGTTCACTTGTTGAGGACCCTCTCAACTCAAGACATTCATATAAATAACGACCCTCATATCCTCCTCTAATAGGGATTTTGTGGCTTCAAACAAGTCATCGTGGAATTTTCGCTATAAATTGGCTTTTGCGAAGCTTCAAAAGCTTAAATTACAACCCATTTGAGCCGAAATCTTGATGAACTGCGTGACGAAATTTCAGATCTTGGTTCACTATATTTTCGGATATATGAGCTGAGGAAGTTAGGGTTTTTGCAGGGTCCTGAATTCCATGTCAAATAGGTGACTTTGGGAAAATCATCATTACTTTCTCTTTGAGCATTGGATTCAAATTCCATAAATAGTAGCAGAAAGAGAATGGACTTTAGTTTCTTGAGTAGTATTTTCAGGGCCGAAGGTCGAAATAGTAACAAGTGGAACTTCATACAAGTTCACTCTACTGAACGAGTCTATAATCAGGTCATCGTGGGAGATTGGGAATAAATCTTTCTTGAAGAATCCAATATTGATCAGACCTATGTGGTTGGAAAGAGGACTCAGGGAGCTACCACAGGAAGAAATTTCAAACTATGGAGATCTAAAATTACATAAATACAATAGATTCAATATCGAGCTTCTAGAAGGCAAGAAAAAGCATGCATTCAAGGATCGTTCTAGTAAGGACCACACATTAACAGTCAAGGGTAAGTATCCTACAATAGGGTATGTATGATTAGTGTTTACATTTGAAATATGAGTTTCATCTCTGACATATGTTTTTGCAGGACAACATAAGTACATACAGGGTCTCGGTTATATTTCTGCCTCTATATGTCACAGTTAGTTTTGATACCACATTTCGGATGTCCTATTCTTGATACTACACATTTTATGCTACATATTCTTGATGCTCACCAAGTTTGCTAAATCTATATGATGTTGTAAGTTCACATTACTTGTCTTTTCATAGTTGATAGAATGGTCTATGTTGTTGTACTTAGAACTTGGTCCATCACAAGTCTAGGGTCTGTCATCAATTTTTATTGTATATATCTTTAGGTCAATTTTGGATATAGTATTGCATGGAGTCCAGGCTTATATCAAGAGTGGGAGTCTTTGTCTACTGCTACAACAAGTCAACAACAAAAGTGACAAGCACACTTCATGTATGCATTGTAATTTTAATTTGTATTTATTCATTATTATGCACTTACATGTGTTTTGTAAGTAGAGGTAAGTTGAAGGGTATTTTATTTTGTTTTGGGATTGGTTTTGCTGGGAAGATTTTGCATGTAGGTAGAAGAAGATTTAAGTACAACTTCAAGCAAGAATTCAAGAGCATAAGTATCAAATCAAAGGAAGCATTACAACAGGACATTCTTTGAAGACATGAAAACCATCCTTATATTGTCAAGAAGTGTCAAGGCTGAGAGTCTTCATCATTTGTAAACGTGTCATCATTGGAAGAGTCATTATTGTAAAAGAGTCAATTTGCCTAGAGTCGAAAAGGCCTTATTGGGAGTTATAGAAGTGTCTATTGGGGTGATGTCATGGTTGTGTTGCAGGTCATAGTGTGATTGGGTGTTCGGTCAAAATCATTGTAAATGATATTTTATCGTGGATCATTGCCCCCGGTACAAGAGTCCATACTTTTGTATTTAATTTTTTTTCTTTATAGGGTGGTAGGGTGGTGCTAGGCAGGTGAATGAAGTCACCTACAGGTTGGGGCCTGTAAACACTTCAAGGTGGTAATGTGGTGCTAGGTGAGTTGTGGCTCGCTAGGGTGTTGGGGCATCCATTTAGTTGATTACTAAAGAAACCGAGGTGTTGGGGCGTCCTTCCAGTGGGAACTGGAGAAGAATGTTTTTCTAGAATTCTAGGAAGTTGTTGCTTTCATTTTAGTTGGGGTTTAAGATTAAAGAATTTATTATAAAAGAGTTAATTGGTTTTTGACCTGGAGGGGGTTTTCCACCTAAAATTATTGTGCCTACTGTGTTCTTTTATTTATTTTTATTACTGCATAAACATTAATAATAATTGAAGATTAACTAATTCTCTGAAAAAATTTAAAGTGTTAATTGCTAAAGAATACTGATTCACCCCCCTCTCAGTATTTCCAATAACCTCAACCAAGCACTTTAGAGCAGTTTTTTGTGGGTTCCTACCATTACCCTACAATTCAAGGAAAGGAGTTTCCTTTGGAAACCCAAACTGGGGCTTTGATTGCTCTAAGTTCCCCTTGAATAGAATGTTGTCTACCTGCTGCTAGATCCACTTTGTCCCTCTCTTGAGCTTTTTTAAGGTGTGATTTCCTTCGCCTCCCTTCAGTAATTTTGATTTTTCCCAACCCTTCCTCAAGAATCACATTTTGGGGCAAGACTGGTCGAAACCTAAGGTTGTAAATAGTCTCTCTCATCTTTGAGTTCTTTGAATTAGGCCTACAGGTTGTTGGCATTATGATGCATGTGTTGTACTTGATGGCAACCCACTTGTAGCAAAACATCTCACTTATACATAACTAGATGAATCTATAGAAGAGAGATCAGATGTGACAGAACACATGGGATGCAGGGCAGCTCAAAGGAATTAGTTCAGATGTAATGTACAATTGACAGTTCTTAGTATGGCAAGTTAGCTTTGCCATCAAGTCCAAAGGGGGAGATTGTTGGCATTATGATACAAGTGTTGTCCTTGATGGCAACTCACACAGATGACAGATCATAGTGTAGCAGGTCAGTAGCAAAGAATTGATGATCAGACTACAAAGAATGAAGAAAGAAAAGTATATATGCAGGTTCACTATATACCAAGTCGTGTACACACGCAGGTTCACTATATACCAAGTCGCGTATATACGCAGGTTTGCTATATACCAAGTAGTGTATACACGCAGGTTCACTATATACAAAGGCACGTATACACGCAGGATTGCTGATCAAAAGTCGCGTATGTGTATGCACGCACTTTCATGCACGAAAAAGCGCGTACATGTGGGAAAGATTATTTTTGGGTCCGTGGTATTTAGACCTATGGTTTTGGACCTTGGTATTGCGTTCGAAGTGTTGAACCTAGGTATTGGGTCCCTAGTATTGGTTCTAAATGGTTTTGGACCATGGTATTGAGTAAGGCCTAAGACTATAAAAGGAGAAGAAGATCATTAGGCAATTGGATAGAGAAAGTCTTGAATATCTGATGAAGTATGAGATCAGTATGCAGGTTATGGGTTCATGATGCTTTGCTTGATCTGAGCTAAGGAGGAATCTCACTGATGGATGGAGAACAAGATCTAAGGATAGATCGGGATTAAATGGTTTGAAATGAATCATCTCTATATGGTTTGATTATGCTTATTCTAGATCTGTATACTGACGCATGTAATGTTCTGATCTGGGTATAACTTAAGTTTGAAATTGTTGCAACTCATGAATGAATATTTACAAATGGATATGTCGGTTGAATTTGACAAAAGCGCGTACATACGCAGGTTATATACATCTAAGTAGCGTATACCATATACACTATGATATTTGAAGTTACAGGTGGTTCTGGTAGTTGATGCAAAGTCTAAGTTCTGGTGACTGTTTACTGGTGTCAGTATTCTGCATATTCAGATTGGTTGATTATGTTTAGCTTCAGTGTGGATGGATGACATCTATAATGGATCAGGATCATAATGACTTATCTTTATGTGATCTAATGGACTAGATCTGGTTGCTAACATACATATTATCCTTGTATATGTAATGATCTGGTTATGTCTGAAGTCAGGAAGTGCAGCGAAGACATAAGTAATTAATGACATATACGCTGGTTCGCTTTGGTGAAGTTGCGTATACACGCTGGTTCGGCTCTTCCAAGTAGCGTATGCACTCTGATGCATGATTTTTGATGATACAGTTAGATCTGAACGTTGTTGCAGAGTTCTGTGTTCTGCTCTATGTTTTGGTGATTGCAGTTTGTTGACTGGGTTTCAGTGATTCAGTATTGGGTGATTCAGAGAATGATGATGCTAGTGTTGATTGATTGTGTGCTTCAATGATATTGATGGGTCCAGTATGAAAATTGGATGAAATGTGGCCTTCAGATTATGACGTTGTGTTCCATGAGTATCCAGTCTGAAAATTTATGAAACGTGGTACCTGGAGGAAGAAAGAGAAGGTTGTAGCCTTCTGTAGGTCGGCACCTACGTACTAGTACATGAGCTATTACAAGAGCTAAGGGGGTGGTAGCTCTGTTCCAGTAGCAACTGGAAAACGAGTGAAGGTTGGAGCATTCAGTAGGCCGGCACCTACGTACTAGTAAAAGGATCAACTAGTACAAGAACTAAGGGGGTTGTAGCTCCCTTCCAGAAGAAGCTGGAGAACCAGAGAAGGTTATAGCCTTCTGCAGGTAGAAGCCTATGTACTGGTATAAGACTGCACCAGTACAGAAATATTGTAAAATAAGTTTCTTATTAAAAGAAGATAGAGACGACTTGCAGCAGGTGGTTTTCACCCACATTGGGTTTCCACCTTATATCATGGTGTTCATGTGTGCTTCTTGTGTGTGATGATCTGTTCTGTTTTACTGCTCTTTTTTACTGTTCATATGGCTAATAATGTTCTGATGCACTCATTACTGATCAACTAACTGAATCATAAGTTTACTGGATATACGCTTGTTGCACTACACACAGTTGCGTATACATGCGGTTTTCCATTATATAAATACAAATAAAAAATTTAAATGTATAATCCAAAATCATCTTCAACAACATTTTCCTTTTTTGGACTGAAATTATTTTCTATAACTTTTTACTTTATTTAAATTTATTTATAATATAGAATTTAGTTTCAATCAAATTTGAATTTGAATTTGAATTTTAAATTTAGATTTTATAAAATTCTGAAATTTATTTTTTATAAAATTAAAATTGCAATAGTTAAATTAAAATATTTTGTTTGTATATATTTTTTCCAATTAATTTTTATTTGAATTTATAGATATATTTTAATTCAAAACCAAGACCTACCAAGCGACCAAGAGGGATTAAGTCTTTTTTCACTCTAAAAGAGATTTGCATCTCAAGAGATTTGATCCCTCTGGATGCTTGGTATATTTTGAGAGTTAAAATGGATCTAAGCTGGTATAATAATAATTATAGTAAATAAAACAAATAAAACAAGAAAAACAATTAATTTATATTTAATTTTGTCCTAAAACTGTGTTTGCTTTGGTTAAGTACCCTTCTATTAATGTAGGGAAACATGTTAACAATGCAAAACCCAAAGACACTCGTCTTCTTTTAATGTAAAGAGATTTGTTAACAATGCAAGACAAAAAAGCATTTGGTAGGAGTGAAAGTCTACTAGTTACAAATAGCCAAAAAAATAATTCCAAGTGGAATAATTTTCCTTAAATAAAAATGATAAATCAACATGCATTAACATATAGCAACTAGTAATAACTGAATTCACTACTAAATTAATAATTAAATTATAATAAAATTTTCAACTTAAAAATAAAAATAAAAAATTCTACCAAATAAAAGCATATAAATATAATTCTAAAAGCACATAATGGTCGCTCTCAAAATAACATCCTCAATTCCTAAACCAGTGGTATATTCTACCACTTGCTGTATTAACGACAAAGCTATAGAAAGGAAAGTAGTGACTCCGTGGTCGGTGCTTCTCGAAGGTGTACGATCAGCTTGAAAAAGGTCTGGCGCGTCTGACTGCGATGTTGAAAACAAGTGGAAAATAACAATTCATAAAACACTGATTATGGTATTGTAGGCTTGACTTTCAACTTGTGTTCACATGGTATATTTTTTTTAAGCGGCAAGCAATGGTGATGGGCGGTTTGTTTAAGAAAGGACCCACCAACCAATCTCTCCAATGGATGCGTTATTTTCAAAACATTGAATGAAGGCAAGACATGTTAGAATTTATTTAAAAAGACAATCTTGTTAATCGAAATTGTTTTATTTATTTATTTTACAAGATAATATATAATTATATATAATAATGAATTTAGCTTTTTGTTTTGTGGAGGCGGTGGAAGAAGAAAGAAAGAGTGAGTTTGAAATGGGAAGAAGAGTGTATCAAATGGATAGAATTAAAGAGTTTGTCAAGAGAATATCCATCAATTATTTTGTGGGTAAAAGTGGATAGAATTAAAGAATTTGTCAAGAGAATATCTATCAATTACTTTGTGGGTAAAAGTGGATAGAATTAAAGAATTTGTCAAGAGAATATTCATCAATTATTTTGTGGGTAAAAGTTTTTGATAAAAGTGGATTTAAGTTGTATAGAGAATGGTTACTAAGCAAGTGAAGGATTTCTTTATTATAGTGTGTGAATTTATTATTATTAGTATTGTTATTTTTTTATATGAGAATTATTTGGGTATTGAAATTAGGTTATATGGAGGAATTATGGGTAATGAATCTTTGAGTTTGTTTTTTTCATATAAATCATGTCTTTGGATAATATAGAAGGAGATTTTTTCTGTCAACTTTTTTGGTTTCCTTGTCGTTTTTTTTTTTTATGAAAGCATCTCAATTTTGATAGAAGATATATATAATTGTTTTTATTATATGTATAAAAAATACATAAACTAGGAAGGACCTATATTTTGGAAGGTTGACTAGAGGAAATCATTTTTGTATACGACCAAGGCATCTTCGAAAGATGATAGATGAAAATGGAGAGTTATTTTACCTCCCCTATTATAACATGTTATCTTATAGTAAGCCATCCTGGGCTAGTGGCACTTTTCCATGAAATGTATCTCTTTTATGACACCTTAGTTGTTCATGGTTATTCAAAATTTAAAGGGTTTAAGGTGAACCTTTGGCATGTCTATGTTAGTGAGTGACTAACCTAGAAGTTAGTCATCTAACACTTCTCACTATAGTTAAGGATCCAATAGATAATATAGAAAATACACATAGGGAAACTTCCATATGCTCATTTTTTTAAAAGTTGGAAGCTCAATCCACTGTGTTTTGTTCAAAATTGATAAACCCATTTTCTTCTATTAGTGAGCCAAAGTATCATATCAATACTACCCAAAATATATCTCCTTGGATATCTAAAAAGTTGTATGAAATGAGAGGTGTAATATCCAAGTACACATTAAGGTTGCTTCAATTGTTGAAGGGCAGTGAAAACTTCTTTCTTCATGTCCATTTGCAAAGAAAATACCAAACCTATCATGCCTACACTTTGTATGGTGCTTAGGCATCTTGCTTGATTGTGCTTGATGTTGGGACAAGATTCTCCTTTTGTAGTAAAATTACATGATTGTCAAGTCTAAAATAGCCATTGCAAATCTTATATTGTTTATAATTTCATAATGTACATTCTCCTTAACGACGAGTAACACTTATCTTATTTAAGGTCTTCTTTATACCAAGCTTGATTGCCTAAATGTCGTTAAACACAATCACAACATTTCCATGTATAGTATGTGTACAAACACTTATGCTTCCAAAAGCTTTATCAAGAAGAATTTGTTATATATTAGCGTCATCCATGAAATTATGGAAACGTTATAGATTTCATAAGTTGTTCTACGTGCTCACTTTTTAGTGAAAATTGTTAATATAAGGAACACTCCAATGTCAAAGAATTGTTTATAAAAATAAATGCATCTAGATTTGTTGGTGTGGATGCAATACACAGTTTGTCTCATGGTGATGAGTTATCAGTAAACCATAACTTTTGTAGATAACCAACTTCATGTTAGAGATGACTTATATTGGATCTATATTTAGACGTCTCCTTAAAGCTTAAAAAATACCAATGAGTAATTGTATTTTTTAATCTTCTATGGTATTAATTCAAATTTACAACTTGATTCAACATTTTTTTAATAAAGTGGTTAGTTGCATGTGCATTGGAAAAAAAAACGCATATTTGTACTAAATGTTTAGTCAAATGTTTAAACAAGCATTTCATTTAATAATATAACCAATTTAATGTTCAATATTTTTAGTAGCAAGTTTTAGATAACAAGTTACATGTCTATCATCTACAGTTGCACCACACTATGTTTTCAAATTGAGAGAATGGTGCTAAATGAGCATAGATATAAGAGGAGGCATACCAAGCATGGGTTAAAAAAAAACATCGATTTCAATTTCCCCTACATCTTGAGTCACCAATTTATAACAAATGCATTAAAATTAGTTCTTCACATATTGGGAATGAGATAATGATGCAGAGGATGGAATGGATGATTTATTAAGTGATACTCATGCCATGAAGGGAATGTTTCTAAATGCACTCTAGTATGACGAGCTATTATTGAAAATTTCCTAAAAGCTTGAAATTTGTTTCCACCACCTCTTTCTTTGGACATGGATTTAGGTATACCCAACTAAAGACAACAATGTTACTATATCAACATACATCCATATTAATTCTGGATCTACCAAGTCCCAAGAAGGATCAAATCGCTCAATGCAAACTTATTTTTGAGTGAAAAACTTGAAGAAAGGTTTATACCTCAAGAGACTTGATCCCTTTTGACATTTGATAGATTCAAACTTAAGATGAATCTATGTTGGTTATTTATAATACTACTTATATTTTTATATAAATTTCTCTATTTCTAGAAATATTGTTATTTTTAATTCTATTAAAATCCTCACAATGATGATTAACGCCCACTAAGACTGATATGGTATATTGAACTTAAAGGTAATAAATTACTCAAAATATATGCTACATACATATGTGCATGGAATTTTTCTTCAAACATGATTTATTATTTTATTATTTTATATTTTTAATGTTTTATTTTTTTATGTGGTTCACAGACCCAAGAGATCAGTGACCACTAAGTCCATGGAATATTTTTACTAGGAATATTGACTCTAAGTTCTTTTCGGCTCAACCATGGAGCTTGAACCCGAGAGCATCGAAATAATTAAACCCATGAGCTCTCAATAACAGAGGTGCTTTAAAGAAGGGGACTCGACTAATTGATCTAACCCTCAAGGCTCTTTTCTTTCAATGTTGTATGCTTAAAATAACTAAATTTAAATAATCAAATGTTGATAGGGTAAATTGTTAAGACACTCCTTGTCACAGGGACTTCAATGGGGAGCAATACCATACCACATGCGTTCATATTGGGGGATATATATTGAGGAAAAAATGACAATTTATATATTGAGCATATAATAGGGGGTAAAGGGTTTTTATATTTTGTGTATAAAAAATGGAGCTCAAAGTTAATGAAAAAATATAAAAGGGTATAAAAAATGTTAATGAAAACCTGGATGCCTACAATATCTAGTGAAAGTAGGGGTTTTTTAAATTGGGAAGGTGTATTGGCTTTGTATTGGTAGGGTTTTTTTTTTTTTAAATTGGGAAGGTGTGTTGGGTTTGTTCTTGGCTTATTTTCCCTTCTAATCTAGTCCTCTAGGGAAATGGGCTCAATGTATTTCTGAGTTACCACCATTTTCCATAATATTTGTGCGGAAATCAATATCCAACCACATTTGGCTTCTAAGGCCTTTGAAAAAGATAAGATTTTTTTTTATATCTTAGCCTCCTAATGATTTTGGAACTGTCATCTTATCGCATCGCACTTAGGGAAGGATCCCTTTCTCCTATTTACTTGTCCACAAAAAAATGAAGTGTATTCGTCTGATATTCTCTATAACACTTTTCTGGATCCAAGAAAGAAACATCCAATAGACTAGGATTGCTTCCAACACTGAATTTACAAGAACTGGCCTTCCTATCCTTGAGATCCATCTAGGAACCACCTCTTCAATCTTTTCTCCACCTTGGCTACTAGTCAGAGTCAATCCTCCTTGGTATACCTATTTGGATTTATATTGAATCCCATATATTTGATACTTTCTTCCAACCTCTTGGATTTAAAAGTTATAGTCTGAGCAAGGAATTTTGTCTCTTCTTCTTCTATATTGTATAGGGAACAAACATATTCCCTGATGTATACAACCATCCATGTATCCTTTACAAAGAGAGTAAATATCTCATTCAACTTCTCCATTTCCTTCCTAGATCCATTGCAAAATATTAGTATTCCATTTACAAATAACAAATGTGTGATTTCTAGAAATCTATCCACCTTCACCCCTTGTATCTCTCCTAGTCTCCTGGCCTCAACTAACAATCTTCTCATTTCTTCTAGTAGTATCGGGAAAATCATAAGTGAAAGAGAGCTTGTCTAGTGGAGCCCTCTCCATGCATGAAAAAATGTAGAGGCCAAACCATTGATTGACATTGCAAAAGAGAGTATTTGTATGCATCTCATAATCTGGGATGTAATGTCTGGTCTGAACTCCACCTATGTATGGATGAGCCTAATATAGAGTCAAATGACCCTCTCATATGCCTTAGACAAGTCAATTTTGATGAATCCCCCTTTAAGGTTCAAGGTATTTATGATGTGCATGCCTTCCTTGACCACTCTAATTTCCTCGTGAATTTGTCTTCCTTCTAAAAACCAAAATTTCTCTTTAGAGATTGAATTTGAGAGAAAGGGCTTGAGCCAAAGGGAAATCACTTTCGTTATATGTTTATAAATAGTGTTTCATAGAGAGATATTCCTGAAGTCTTTAAAGGATAAAGTGGAATCTCCTTTAGAAATGAAAGCCATGAATGTTGTGTTGAAGGCACAAAGCATCCTTCTCTCCCATCGAGATTCCTCCATGACACCCAATAAATCGACCTCGAGAATGTCACATAGTCCGAGGAAGAATTCCACAACTCACGCGTCAGGCCCAAGGCTCTTGTCACTTTGGAAACTATGTAGGACCTTTTGAAGCTCCTCCCATGTTACTTCTACTATTAGTGTCTGATTCTCTTCTTCACCAACAAAGCTTGGGAAGAGAAGGGTTGTTCTAAGCACTTTTGTTATAGAGGTCTCCTGTAGGACTTTGAAGAGATTTTCGAAATGACTCCTCCCCTGGTCTGCTAGATTGACAAATGTTTTTACCCCCTTCCAATTCCATTCTTTAAGCTCCATATGGTTTTCCCAATCTTCCTACTCTTAGCATGAGCTTGAAAAAACGTAAAGTTTTCATCACCACATTCAAGCCATATGTCCCTTCTTTTAAGTCTCCATTTTTGCCTCCCTCTCTTCTAACAGAGTCCACTTCCTTTTTTTTGGCTAGATTAGAGATTCTCTATAGGCATCCAAGTCAAAACCTTCCCCTTCCTAAGTAGAGAAGGAACCTACGTGTTTCTCAATCTCCACCATTTTTCACACTAAAACCTCCTTCCTATTCTTGGACTAGGTTTTCATCTTTTGCTTAATGTGTTTAATATTATCTTCAAATTGTGTTACTACAGAGTATCCCACACGAGGGTCAAAAAACTTCGAGTGTTCATAGACTAGGTTCACAAAGTCCTCCTCTTTAAGCCAGGAGGATTTAATTTTAAAGTGGCTACAGGTTTCTGGGTGGCCCCTCTCACCTCTACAAAGAGAGGTGAGTGATACAACTCACCTCTAGATCCTATCCATTTCTTGATGAGTGTGAACCTCTCGACTATGGATTCTAACAAAAGAAACCTATCCAGCCTCTTAGATATCCTATCAGGCCCCGACCTCTTATTCCTCCAAGTAGGATTTAGTTTGATAGGTTTGACATCCAATAACCTACTTCCCTATAATTTGTTGATAAAAAAATATGTTAGGGGATCCAACCTAGCCCTTTCACCCTAGGATTCAGAGGAACCCAATGAAAAGCTTAGATCACCCCCAATAATTCAATATGTATTTAACACTGATTTTTGGAAAAAAAAAAAAAAAACTCATAGAACTCCTTCCTCCCTTGAGTAGGCCTATAGATTTTTAGCAGGGTGAAGGTTTTTCCCAACTCATTGGAGAAGGCTTACACCCCTAGGCCATTTTCCATACTCTAGGATTTTGAAACCTAAATGCATTGGTTCTTCCAACCAACTGTAGACCCCTTGACCTTCCAATCACGTCTATATGAATTTCCAACCCTTGAGAAGAGATTCTAGGATTTTAGCCAATTCCTTCCCATCACCAAGATTTTCTTGGAGTAAGATCATATCCAAATTATCGACCTCTATTGATCAGTGGTTGTCATTGATGTCAACCCAAGCAGCACCAGGGGCTATCCTGATCTTGCATGGGAATTTTGACTTGACAACTTAATTTATTCTGAGTCAAGAATATTGTAGATGGATTATACTTTTCAAGCTGTTTCCGATGGCATGGGAATTTTGACTTGACAACTTAATTTATTCTGAGTCAAGAATATTGTAGATGGATTATACTTTTCAAGCTGTTTCCGATGATATATGGCACACCAAGTAATTCTTCACGATTTGAGAGATATTCATGTTTGAAGTTAGTAATCCCAATAAGTGGGCTAAAACCCTATGGGGTTGTGGCATGGCACTCATAATTGGTTGTGGCCATTGAATAGTCAATACTTAATAATAAAAAAATCTTCTAAATTCCCTCCAACGCTCACTTGTTGAGGACCCTCTCAACTCAAGACATTCATATAAATAATGACCCTCATATCCTCATCTAGTAGGGATTTTGTGGCTTCAAACAGGTCATCGTGGAATTTTCACTATAAATTTGTTTTGGCGAAGCTTCAGAAGCTTAAAGTACAACCCATTTGAGCCGAAATCTTGATGAACCGCATGACGAAATTTTAGATCTTGGTTCGCTATATTTTCAGATATATGAGTTGAGGAAGTTAGGGTTTTTGTAGGCTCTTGAATTCCATGTAAAATAGGTGATGTTGGGGAAATCATCATAACTTTCTTTTTGAGCATTGGATTCAAATTCTGTAAATAATAACAGAAAGAGAACAGACTTTAGTTTCTTGAGTAGCATTTTTAGGGCCGAAGGTCGGAATAGTAACACGTGGAACTTCATACAAGTTCGCTCCACTGAATGAGTCTATAATCAGGTCATCACAAGAGATTGGGCATAAATCTTTCTTGAAGAATACAATATTGATCAGACCTATGTGGTTGGAAGGAGGACTCAAGGAGCTACCACAGGAAGAAATTTTAGACTGTGGAGATTCGAAATTACATAAATACAATAGATTCAATATCGAGCTTCTAGAAGGCAAGAAAAGGCATGCATTCAAGGATCACTGTAGTAAGAACCACACATCAACAATCAAGGGTAAGTCTCCTACAACAGGGTATGTATGATTAGTATTTACATTCGAAATATGAGTATCATCTCTGACATATGTTTTTGCAGGACAACGTAAGTACATATAGGGTCTCGGTTATATTTTTGTCTCTATATGTCACAGTTAGTTTTGATACCACATTTCAGATGTCCTATTCTTGATACTACACATTTTATGCTACATATTCTTGATGCTACACCAAGTTTGCTAAATCTATATGATGTTGTAAGTTCATGTTACTTGTCTTTTCATAGTTGATAGAATGGTCTATGTTGTTGTACTTAGAACTTGGTCCATCACAAGTCTAGGGTTTGTCATCAATTTTTATTGTATATATCTTTAGGTCAATTTTGGATATAGTCTTGCATAGAGTCCAGGCCTATATCAAGAGTGGGAGTCTTTGTCTACTGCTGCAACAAGTCAACAACAAAAGTGACAAGCACACTTCATGTACGCATTGTAATTTTAATTTGTATTTATTCATTATTATGCACTTACATGTGTTTTGTAGGTAGAGGTAAGTTGAAGGGTATTTTATTTTGTTTTGGGAATGGTTTCGCTGGGAAAATTTTGCATGAAGTTAGAAGAAGATTGAAGTAGAAATTCAAGCAAGAATGCAAGAGCATAAGTATCAAATCAAAGGAAGCATTGCAGTGGGACATTCTTTGAAGACATGACAACCATCCTTATATTGTGAAGAAGTGTCAAGGCCAAGAGTCGTCATTGTAAAGTTGTAAAAGAGTCATTTGTAAAAGTGTCATCATTGGAAGAGTCATTATTGTAAAAGAGTCAATTTGCCTAGAGTAGAAAAGGCCTTATTGGGAGTTATAGGAGTGTCTATTGGGGTGATGTCATGGTTGGGTTGCAAGCCATAGCGTGATTTGATGTTCAGTCAAAATCATTGTAAATGATATTTTATCGTGGATCATTGACCCTGGTACGAGAGTCCATACTTTTGTATTTAATTTTTTTTTATAGGGTGGTAGGGTGGTGCTAGGCAGGTGAATGAAGTCACCTATAGGTTGGGGCCTGTAAACACTTCAAGGTGGTAGGGTGGTGCTAGGGTGAGTTGTGGCTTGCTAGGGTGTTGGGGCATCCATTCAGTTGATTACTGAAGAAACCAGGGCGTTGGGGCGTCCTTCCACTGGGAGCTGGAGAAGAATGTTTTTCTAGAATTCTAGGAAGTTGTTGCTTTCATTTTAGTTGGGGTTTAAGATTAAAGAATTTATTAGAAAAGAGTTCGGTGGTTTTTGACCTGGAAGGGGTTTTCCACCTAAAATTATTGTGCCTACTGTGTTCTTTTATTTGTTTTTATTACTGCATAAACATTAATAATAATTGAAGATTAACTAATTCTCTGAAAAAATTTAAAAGTGCTAATTGCTAAGGAATACTGATTCACCCCCCTCTCAATATTTCTAATAACCTCAACCAAGCACTTTAGAGTAGTTTTCTTGTGGGTTCCTACCATTACCCTACAATTCAGGGAAAGGAGTTTCCTTTGGAAACCCAAATTGGGGCTTTCATTGCTCTAAGTTCCCCTTGAATAGAATGTTGTCTACCTACTGCTCGATCCACTTTGTCCCTCTCTTCAGCTTTCTTAAGGTGTGATTTCCTTCGCCTCCCTTCAGTAATTGTGATTTTTCCCAACCCTTCCTCAAGAATCACATTTTTGGGCAAGACTAATCGAAACCTAAGGTTGTAAATAGTCTCTCTCATCTTTGAGTTCTTTGAATTAGGCCTACAGGTGACATGAGATGAAAGTTCACATCACCTTAATGGTCATGGGCATGTTAATTGAGTGGTTGTTTCAGTCATAGGGGAATCCTTGACAATGGTGGTTATAGGAGTATCACTTTTTGTCTCAATTTTCTTTATCCTTACTGCTTCATTTACCATTGAATTAACAAAGGATAAAGAAATAAAAGGTAAAGAAGAAATATGAGAAGTATTTGCCCAAAACCCCTACGAGGATGCCATGAAATTGTCTTCCCCTAAAGTGACTTTGTATCCTTTTTATGATGGATCAGTAGTTGCTCCTCCTTGGGACCCATCCTTTGATTCTTTTATAGTTCGTACCTTCAAATCCCCAAGAGTACACCTAAGACTTCCCTCTTTGACCTTGGAGGGGAAAATGCATGATTTTTTTGGCATCAAAAGGTCACATTCTTGTGCCACGTGGCTGTGCTCGTGAAACCCTCAACACCTAAAGGGTATACCCTCATAATCAAGAACTTGTAGCAATTCTTCACCTTGGATGATATCAATGTCCTCTCCTAGCACTCCCCTTAGGTCTAGATTCAGTAGAATCTAGGCCATAGTCAGGCTCCCCTGATCTAGGTGGATATTGGCGGCCACCCACCTATTCGAATTAGAGCCCCACTAGTGTTTCTTTCAGTTTCCTTAATTCTCGCACAACTTCCTATTTTTGTCAGTTTTTTGGGTCCTAAACTTCTAGAGCCGTTTTGAGGCCCTAAACAACATTTTTTGGAAATGGTCAAAACTCCAATTAACATTAGGGGTTCATAGACGAAAGTTATATTCCTAAGATAGATCTTTCTAAAAAGGTATCGTACGCGTCAAAAAAAGATCATATGCCAAAGGTACAACCCCAGGAAGTTGATGTACCATTTTACCCCAATGGGGCCCACAAACTTTTGGTGGTTCATCTCCTATGATTAGGTTTTTAGATGTTTAGAGTTTTCCATTATTTCTCAATAATAAATAGGTTTTCAAGCCTCATTGTAACATAGTTTAGAAGGCATGTAACTACCACATCTCTTCTCAGAGATAATCTACCATCACCTAAACTAGTTTATTTCCATTATGAATGTTAACAATTTTCAATTCTTTTTTATTAATGAATTGAAGTTCTGTTTCACTATATCTCTATATTTTTTTTCATTTATGTATTTCATTTTGTTCCTGCATAAATATGGATCAGTGGTATCAGAGAGGTTTTCTCTTTATCTATTTTTTGTGCATGTCCCCAATGAGGTTAGGGAATAGGGAGTTGGGACTTGAATTGGTTGAACCCTTACAAGACTGTCCCCGCCAACACCGACAACTGACCATGGGGGAAGAAAAGAAAAATGAGGGAGTAGGAGATCTTATCAAATTGCTGCTTGAAGAAGCCCTTGAGTGGCAAAGTAATGAGATTATGGATAACTTTCCTCAGATCCTTCAAAAAATGCCAACATGCAACACATCTTCATCCAACAGTCACTTCGGAGGTGTCGACCCCTTCAAGGTACAAATTAACTTTGATATACCTATATTTTAAGGTTAAATAGATGCAAATGCTATAGATAAATGCTTAAATCTATTGGAAGGATATTTTTCAGTTCATGATTTTTCCAATAGGGAATATTAATTTTTCACTCCTAAAAGTTTCCCCCCTGTCAAGGACTGGTGGGAAACCTACTGTGAGCAGAGGGACGACAGGGAATCCTTACTATTTTCAGGTGCACCCACTTGGAATTATTTTTGAGATACCATCAGGGAACAATATTACCCTATGAGGAGCTATGAAGATAAGTACATAAAGTGGACCACACTACAGTAGGGAAGGGACTAAAATGTGCCATAGTTTAGAAATATCCTTCATACCCTTCACATGAATTTTGGTATTAAGGATTCTGAGTGGCATCTGGTACTCAGGTACCACGAATATCTACATAAATACATCCAAGATGAGAGGCAGTTCCTAGTCATCTCCTCGCTTGGCATCAGCTATCGATACGCTCTCAAGATTGAGCAGAAATTTAAACAAAAGAAGAGAGACGTTGGATATGTGAATATGAAGAAAGGGAAAGGTGCCCCCAAACTGCAGAACAATGGACAAATTCGAGGTGAGGTGACCTAGGAAAAACCGCCGAAGCTGCAAGTAAAGAAAAACACCACAAAGACGAAGGACACAAGAACGTGGTGTGATTTCCACAGGAGTCCCACTCACAACACTAGTGTCGATCCAAGCAGTCACTAGTGATCGAGTTTAAGGCTTCATAGTCAGATGCATGTTCTGATTTTGAATTAGAACCCAGCAAGGGGAATGAAAAAGAGAAGCATATTATTGATGCAGAGCCCAACACCACCATTGCCACCACAAAGGTCCAAAAGATTGATCCTAAAGATCCAAGGAGGGGTAGGATCTCTTCCACTCACAAATGTGGGTGAAGGGTTCTCTGTTGCAGTTCATTGTTAACAACAGGAGACAAAAGAACCTCATTTTAGCAGAGGTCATGAAGCGGTTGCACCTACCTACCATACCACACTCATAGTCGTACGCCATCGAGTGGCTTCACCAAGGATGAGATCTGTACATAAGCCAACAATGTTATATTCCCTACAACATCAATCTCTTTGCGGATGAGGTACTATGTGATGTTGCTCCTCTTGAAGTTTGTGATGTATTATTAGGCCAACCATACTTGTGGAAGCATCATGCTATGTATGAGTCTATGCCTCACACTATTATTATTACTTTGGGAAATAAGTTAGACATGATAACAAAGGTAGCCCTGCCTACCACCATACCTTTGATCTCTTCTAAGAAATGTAGTAAGATCATCTCCCGGACCCGAAAAATTGTTTTCTTTCTTATTCACTCTCAGAGTAAGGGGAAGATCATGGCCATATCCATGGCCCCCGAGAAGGGTTCCTCCATAAAGCAAAAGAAGATAGATAAGGTCATGGAAGAATATAGAGACATCTTGTCCTCACTCACAGGGGTACCCTTGCACTATCTGGTCAAACATTCGATTGATATGACTCTTAGAGCACATCTACCCAATGGGCCGATATACTGTTGCTCCATTATGGAAAATGAAGAGATCAAGTGAAAGATCCAGGATTTGCTGCAAAAAGGGCACATTTGACCAAGTTCGTCACCCTGTTGGAGGCCAATTATACTTGTACATAAGAAGGATGAGACCTGGAGGCTCTGCATTGATTATTGGGCACTAAAAAAAATCACTATCAGGAATAGGTATCCAATCCCATGGATTAATGACCTTCTAGACCATCTCAAGGGGCCCAAGTAGTTCATCGAGATCAATCTTAAATAGTCTGGCTATTACCAGGTTCCAATAGAGCCCACAGATGTATGGAAGACCGCCTTCGAATCCAAGGAAGGACTTTTTGAAAAGATAGTCATGTCCTTCAGGTTGAAAAATGCTCCTAGTACTTTTATGAGGTTGATGGATGACACCTTACAGCCCTTCACCAACTTGTTCAAGGTTTTTTATTTGGACAACATCCTCATCATCAGTAAGAGTTAGGAGGAGCACTTGCAACACATTCAATAGGTCCTTCAAACCCTGCGATAGCACAAATTGTGTGCCAACTTGGAGAAATGCACCTTTGGCATGATCCAGGTCTAGTATCTAGGTCACATCATAGATGAGCAAGGTGTGCATGTGGATCCAACTAAGATCCAAGTCATTCGAGATTGGCCAGCCCCAACCACTCTAACAGAGCTAAGCATCTTTTTGGGCCTTGCAATTTTTTATGAGAGGTTCGTGTTGGTATTCTCCTGTATCACTTTTCCTTTGAGTTAGATTACCAAGGGTGGAGAGAAAGTAAAGTTTTCCTTATATAAGCCCCAACAGAAGGTGTCTGTTGAACTAAAGCACCGCCTGTGCTTTGGATGTGTACTCACATTCCAGGCATGTAGCAGCCATTTGAAATTGAGACAAACGCCTCCAAATATGCTATTGGTGCAGTCCTCACTCAACACAAACTTCCAATGGCCTATCATAGTGAGACACTTTCTGATACAATTCAGAAGTACCCCAACTATGATAAAGAGATGTAGTCTATCGTGCAGGTGTGCCGACAATGGAAACATTACATTTTGGGGAAGGAGATGGTCATCCACATTGGCCACTGACCTCTTCAGTTTATAAAGACACAAGGGAAGTTGTAGATGTTAGGTCCCTATAATACTAGTGATACCCACATTACTATTGTCTTTGTATCGCTTATTGTTATTGTTGTGCCCCATAGAATCCCACTATTGTTATTTTTGTGCCTTTATAATATTATTGTTAGGTCGGCTTTGGTTATATTGTCACCCCTTAGACTCCTATATAGAAAGGAGGTTTTGTCATTTGAATCATCTAACGATTGTTCATTTGTGTAATGTAAAGGAGGTTGCCCCCTCGAAGAGGCTTATTTCTAAGGCATTGATCTATCTTTTCTATCTTTTTGTGAGCTAGTTTCATAATATTTGGTATCAGAGCTTTGGATTCTAGGGTTTCGCTGCACCAAATAGGTCATCATGGAATTTTCGCTATAACTTTTTAGCTACAAAGTTTCAGAAGATAAAAAAAAACCATTTGAGATGGCATCGGTCTGAACCTTGGCCCCGAATTTCAGATCTTGTCTTGCTATATTTTCAGAGATATAATCTGAGGAAGTCAGGCTCTTTGCAGACCCCCGAATTACATTCCAAACAAGTGACCTTGGGAAAATCGTCATAACTTTTTCTCTGAGCATCAGATTGAATTTTCATAAGAAGTTACAGAAAGAGGACGGACTGTAGTCTTTTGGGTATCATTTTCAAAACCTAAGGTTGAAATAGTGACCTGCGGCACGTCGTACAATTTTGCTCTACTGAATGAGCCTATACTCAGGTCATCATGGGAGATTTTGCATAACTCTCCATTGGAGAATCCAATCTTGATCAGACTTGCGATGTTAGAAAGATTACTCAGAGGGTTATTTTAGGAAGAAATTTAAGACCTTGGAGATCCAAAATTACAGAGATACATCAGATTCAATATCGAGCTCCTACAAAGTGAAAAAAAGTGTGTAGTTTTTTTTAAGTTTTTGCATAAGCTTGGTTTGAAAAATTAGTTTGAAGGAATTCAAAGGGCATAGTGAAGCATTATTATCAGTAATTGATGCCCTGAAGAAAGAAAATGGAAACACCTAGTAAACAACTTGAAATCTCTAGCATGACTCATGAAGAAGAGGAAGAAATGCAACATGATATATCAAAATTACGAGACCAAGTGTAACAAATTTCACTAGCACAAAAAGTAACAAAAGCTAATATAGATGGTTTAAAGAAATATGTAGAAGCTAAGATGTATGGCGTGGAAGCTAAGATGGATGGTTTAAAGAAAGGCGTAGAAGCTAAGATGAATGATGTGGAAGCTGAGATGGATGGTGTGGAAGTTAAGATGGATGATTTAAAGAAAAGCATGGAAGATTTGAAGACAGATTTGATGAAGTTTCTACAAGAAATGCTTACTAATGGCGAAAGGGTAGTAAAGGAAACTCATGATGAGAACAAAATAAATGTTAATCATGATGTAATAGACTCTAACATTAGATCGAAGGACCACCATGTTCCAAAGATCGATATGAGGAAGTTTGATGGCAAGGATCCCAGAACATGGATACTACATATGGAGCAATTTGTCAATCTCCATAATGTGCAAAACACACAAAAGGTATGCATTGCAACTTTATATTTGGAACCAAATCAGTTTGTATGATACGATTGATTTGATCTCGTAAACAAATTGTTACTTGGGCTATTTTTACGGATGAAATGCTAGCACATAATGAGGATACAAAAAGCAACACTTTTTTTAGCCAATTGATAAATCTCAAACAAAAGGGTTTAATGATGGAGCACATTGAGGACTTCCAAAAATTGAATATAAGGGTAAAAGGTATTCCAGAGGAGCATAGGATTGATGTGTTCATAGGGACTTTAAAATATAACATCCAACATGAGGTTTGCCTTTGGGAACCAAGTTCATTGGAGAAGGAATTTAGGTTGGCAAGAAAAATGGAAAGCAAAATTATGGAAACAAGGAAGCCTACCACTCACAATCATAAAGATGGAAGTGTTGTTGCCCCTAGCCATCCACAACCTACAAGGTTGACACCACAACAATTGGAAGAAAAAAGAGAAAAATAGATTTGTTACAGTCATGATAGCAAATACACTAAAGGTCATAAGTGTGCCGAGAAGAAATTATTTTACATAGAATATGAAGAGGAGGAAGAAAAGGAACAAGAAACATTAAAAGAAGAGGATATACACTAGGAACAAACCCTAGAAAAAGAAGAAATGAATCTGACCATATCTTGTAATGCATTGGTTGGAATTACCACTCCTCAAACTATCAAGATAGAAGGGCACATCAAGAAGAAAAAGGAAATAGTGTTGATTGATTAAGAAAGTACCCATAATTTTATTCATTGTAAGATAGCCAAGGAATTGAATTACTTCCTATATCCAGCACCAGAGTGTCAAGTGATGGTTGCAAGTGGAGGAACCATAATTGATCAAGAAAGTGCCATAATATCAAGCTATCCATGGGAGAATATGTATTAAATAGCCCAATTATTTCCATTCCAATGGGTGGTGCTGATGTTGTACTAGGAGTCCAATGGCTACAATCCTTGGATACAATAGCTTTTAATTTTCAAAAACTTTTCATGAAATTCTCTTCAGAAGGAAAGGAAGTTGAATTAAGGGGTATTGTAGGGAAACCGGGAAAGATAATAAGGTCTAACGGAATGACAAAGCTTCTAAATAAAGAACAATGAGGCATAATTACACAATTATGTTCACTAGAGGTTCCCACATCGAAATCATCCATTTCTCTAGATCTCCAAAAAGTCTTGGACAATCATTCTAAGGTATTTGAGACTCCCAAAGGCCTCCCACCTATTCATGATCATGATCATGCTATTAATTTGATTCCAGGAAGTGTTCCTCCAAACAACAGGCCTTACAAACATCCTTATGTCCAAAAGAGTGAAATTGAACGTATGGTTGCAGAAATGCTAGAGGCTGGTATAATTCAACCTAGTCAAAGTTCTTTCTCTCGTCTAGTAGTATTGGTTCACAAGAAGGATGGATCATGGCGAATGTGTCCAGATTATAGGGATCTCAACAAGCTCACTATTAAAGATAAATTTCCCATTCCTGTCATTAATGAATTATTGGATGAATTGCATGGATCAATTTACTTCACCAAGTTGGATCTTCATTCAGGATATCATCAAATTAGAATGAAGACTGAAGACATTCCATAAACAACATTTAGAACTCATGAGGGTCATTATGAATTTTTGGTCATGCCTTTTGGCCTTACTAATGCACCTTCTACATTTCAAGGTTTGATGAATTCCATTTTTAAACCCTTCCTTAGAAAATTTGTGTTAGTATTTTTTGATGATATACTAATCTACAACAAGTCTTGGAAGGATCATGTCCAACATGTTGACATGGTGCTCAAACTATTGGAGGAGAAACAATTATATGCAAAAATTTCCAAATGTTTATTTGGAGTACAAGAGGTGGAATATCTGGGTCATATTTTGTCTCATGAAGGTGTTAAGGTAGACCCTAGCAAAATTTAAACCACTAAGGAATGGAAAATCCTCACATCCAAAAAGAATCTACGAGGATTTCTCGGGTTGACAGGGTATTATCTTACTTTGTTAATAATTATGGGAGAATAGAAACACCTCTAACAACATTATTAAAGAAAGATGCATTTTCATGGACTCCAAAAGAAACGAAGGCATTTGAACATCTTAAATAGGCAATGTGCCAAGCACTAGTCTTAGCTACATCGAACTTCACAAAAACCTTTATTGTGGAATGTGATGCCTCAGGAAATGGAATTGGTGTTGTTTTAATGCAAGAAGAAAGACCCATTTCTTTCAAAAGTCGTCAAATCAAAGGAAAGTATTTACATAAAGCTATTTATGAGAAGGAAATGTTGGCAATACTACATGCACTTAAGAAATGACGACCCTACCTGATGGGAAGACACTTCAAGGTAAAAACATATCATGATAGTCTTAAATACTTTTTAGAATAAAGATTATCTTCAGAATAGATGTTGGGTTATGACTTTGAAATCATCTACAAAAAAGGGAAGCAAAATGTTGTGGCAGATGCACTCTCAAGAAAGGATGAGGATGTGGAAGCATTTCTTTGCACCATTTCTATTATCCAACCAGATTGGATAAATGAAGCAAGGGATGAATGGAAGAATGACGAGGAAGTGTGGGCACTCATTCAAAAGATACAACAAGATCCCAGTACATCTGGTACATTTAGCTGGAAAAATGATTCGTTATGGTACAAGGATCGGTTATACCTATGTAAGAATTCCTAACTCAAACAAAATATTCTTAGGGAATTACACACCTCTCCCTTAGGAGGGCACTCAGGATTTCTAAAAGCCTACCACAGGGTTAAGAAGGATTTTTTTTGGGATGGCCTTAAATTGGATATTCAAAAGTTTGTGGCAGAATGTTTGGTTTGCCAACAAAATAAAGTTGAAACAATTAAGACCCTGAGACTATTACAACCTTTATCTATTCCAAGCCAATGTTGGGAGGAGATTTCAATGGATTTTATCAGAGGTTTACCCAAGTCCAAAAGAAAGAGTGTTATCATGGTGGTAGTTGACAGACTTACCAAGTATGCACACTTTTGTGCAATATCTCATCCATTTAAAGCGAGTATAGTTTCTACTGCATTTATGGAAACAATTCGAAAGCTACATGGAAACCCAAAGATTATTGTAAGTGACAGAGATCCCATTTTCACTGGAAAATTTTGGACATAATTATTTTCTTGCCTTGATACTCAGTTAGCTCATAGCTCATCTTATCATCCTCAATCTGATGGGCAAACTGAGATAGTAAACAAATGTTTGGAAGGATATCTTCTTTGCTTTGTATCTGATAAACAGACACAATGGGTCAAATGGTTGCCTTTGGTTGAATGGTGGTATAACACTTCCTTCCATACTGCAACAAAAATGACCCCATTTATGGCACTTTATGGATATCATCCACCATCCATCACATCATATTTAAGAGAAAATTCTAAGGTTCAAGCAGTGGAAGATCACATCGAGCATCAGCAACAAGTTCTCCAACTCTTAAAGGATAACCTCACCATGGCACAGAATAGAATGAAACACCAGACAGATCAACATTGTAGTGAAAGAAGTTTTGATGTAGGTGATTGGGTATTCCTACAGCTACAACCATATAAACAAATGTCCCTCAAGCAAGCTAAGAAGGATAATAAATTATCACCAAAGTATTATGGTCCATACAAGGTGTTGCAAAAGATAGGTATTATGGCATACAAATTGGAGCTTCCTGCAGCTTCCTGAGTGCACCCAGTTTTCTATGTTTCATGCTTAAAGAAGGTTATAGGTGACAAGCTTCCAGTTCAAACAATATTGCCAAAACTTGATGAGGAAGGAAAAATCATATTGGAACATGAAGCAGTCAAAGAAACAAGAAATCGACAGCTACAAAATTGATCAATTTCAGAGTATCTCATCAAGTGGAAGAACTTACCCGTTGAAGATTTGACATGGGAGGATGAGAATTTTATACAAAAGCATCCAGAACTACTCAAGCGTTGAGGACAACACTTTTTTGAAGGAGAGGGGCATGTTAGGTCCCTATAATACTAGAGATTCCCCCATTACTATTGTCATTGTATCCCTTATTGTTATTGTTGTGCCCCTATTGTCCCCATATTGTTATTATTGTGCCCCATAGAATCCCACTATTGTTATTTTTGTGCCTTTATATTATTATTGTTAGGTTGGCTTTGTTTATATTGTGACCCCTTAGAGTCCTATATATAGAAAAAAGGTTTTGTCATTTGAATTATCGTAGAATTGTTCATTTGTGTAATGTAAAGGAGGTTTCCCCCTCGAAGACGCTTATTTCTAAGGCGTTGATCTATATTTTCTATCTTTATGTGAGCTGGTTTCATAACACATAATGATCGCCATAAGAAGTGGTCTACATACCTACAAAAATTCCACTTGAACACTAAATACAAAAATGGCAACACCAATCAGGTTACAGATTGCCTCAGCTGACCTCCAGTTGCAACACTGAATACTGTTCTCAACTCTTGTGGTCACGAGACCTCTAGATGGCCGCAACTGTACAAAAATGATCTAGAGTTCGCCACCACATACCAGATGCTAGTGGATGGCAAGAAAGTTCCTTATTTCCACCTCCAAGATGCATTATTATTCTACTTTGGCCATCTTTGTATTCCTTCAAGCGAGCATGCCAAACTGATTTGGGAGGCACACTATAGTAAGGTTGTCAGACAGTTTGGTGTGGAGAAAACTATGGTCATACTCCAAAAGTAATTTTATTAGCAAAAAATTTGATAGGATGTTGGAAAATATATCAAATCCTACATTGTCTGTGTCATCGCCAAGCCAACCATCAAGAAGAAAGGCATGTACACTCCTCTGCCTACCCCAAATTAGCCTTGAAAATCCATCTCCATGGATTATCTATTTGGCCTCCCTTTTACCAAACATGGTAATGATTGTGTATTTGTGGTCATTGATATTTTTTCTAATATGACTATATTGGTAGCCTGCAAGGAGAGTATCTCAGCAGAGGACACTACCAAACTCTTCTTTGAATGAGTGTGGACCGTACATTTTGGGATCCCGTAGACCATTATATCAAATCAGGATAGTAGGTTCTTGAGCACATTCTAGTTGATCCTCTGTAAAGTATTGCACACCAAGCCCACCAAGTCAACTGCATTCCATCCTCGGACTGATGGCCAGACATAAGTTGTCAACACGATGATAGTGCACATACTTCGCATGTACAAATCCAAGCATCCACGAACTTGGGATGCGAGCCTTCCCTATGTGCAACATAACTATAATATATCTCTCCATAGCTCGAATGATCTTAGTCCTTTTCAAGTGGGTTTGGGATTTCACCCATTGTGTCTGATTGAAGTTGCCATGCATCATGCGACTTCACAAACATAATCCACACATGTACGATTTGAGGTTGATAAAGAAACCAAATTTATTGAATGCATCCAACACATCTGCTAGTAGGTTCATGGCATCTTGGAGAAGTCCAATGCCAAGTAAAAGCATCGATTCAATGGAAGTCCTAGCAGTCGTACCAAGAGGGGTACCAAATCCATTCTTTCCATTTTGGTATCAAACAATGACAACCAAAACTTGAAAATTAGTAGTGTATTTTCGATCTTCTAGACCCTCTGGACCACATTATGCACATCTTCCACATTCCTGAACTTGAGATGTATCCACCTCTTCACCAATAACTGGATTGTTGGGGGTTCTAAGGACCCAAGTGCTACCTACTTGACTTCCCATTCTTTCAAAAATCTTGGGGCCTAGCCTTCTTCCTTGCATGCTCCCTACTAATGATCTCTTGGCCATCTCTGCATCTCTTTGAATCAACACGTCTACTTCTAGAACCAAGGGGAGCTTTGCTCTATTTGTTGCCTTGACACAATGGGCCATTTTCCACTTCTCAACTTTTCCCTTCTCTGGCTTCTAATTTGACTTGTCCTTTGCTCTCCGATGGGGTTCCTCTCCTATTGACTTCCCAAGGTCAGTTTTCCCCCTTCCTTTTACTAGCTCCCTCAACTCTTCTCTCAGTTTGTTTTGGGTCTATTGTGTTAAAATATCCAAAGGAGGAAATGACCCAGTAATCTCCCCTATATAACAAAACCCTTTGCTTGATCCAAATCCTTTAGAAAATAATTATATGCCCTAAAGCATCGACCTAGAGTTCATTTTTTGCAGAATGAGGTCATGAGGCGATGAGGAGTTGGAATATTTTAGTCCTGATAGGCGTTTGTTTGATTGAGCCTGGGCTCCGTCCCTCCAACCTAATACTCGTCGATAGGGTTTAAAATTAAACCCATCATGACCCTTTAAGTGGGGTATAACATGTCTTAGAAGTATGAAGTGAAAATTAACCCAAAAAAAAGTTAATTTTCATTTATACTAGTTTAATATATATATATAATGCATTGTGAAGGGTTTTCAGATAAATTGGCGGATATCCTCGAGGATAGACCCCTGGTTTCTTTGTTCTCATTTTTTAACTCATAAATTTACGAGAAATGTCATTGGTCCGACTCTAGAGGCTCATAAATTTTCCTTAGTCTAACTAGCCGGAGGAATTGCCCAGAAAGTTATGGAAATTTTGGTCATATTTAGAGAAAATCTGGCAAGGATTTTTGTAAATCCAAGTTATAGTTGTTAAACTTCAAATTTTTAGGTGTCCTAGACGTTTTTGATCGTGTTGAATCCATTTCCACCATCAAAAACACGATTCAAACACTGTGTCTACAAAATTTTTTGAAATTTTTTTTCCTAGATTCCAGCCACTTTTCGCCGTCCAGAAAATTCCTTTGCCTCGTTAGATGACTCCCATAAATTTGTTTTACACTTACGACAATGTCAGAGGCTTTACATTGATGATAACGTTGCAATTAAGAGTACATGCTAGACTATCATTGGCTTCATCAATATTCGAGTACAACGAGATTGCATATCTCAATTCTCCAATTCGCAACTAAGCAAAAGTGCCATGAAATTAGACCATATTTATCTGGTTCTAGTTGTGAAGATAAGACAAATTACTCAATTGGCTAGATATACATTTCTAGTTGAGTTGTGGAAACTACTCAAAATGGCAAAAGAGTTGAAGTTTAAAACACATTCAAAATCTATAATAAATTATTATTATTTTTATTATTTTAAAATAAAATTTTCCCAGCTAAATTTAATAATTTAAATTTAAATTTTATCAATTTTTACAAAATTTTAAATAAATTTATTTAAACATATTAAAAAAAATCTTTTACACTGACTAATAAATAATACTTATAAGTTCAATTTGGGCCGAGTATATTATATTGTTCTAAACTAAATTAGATTTAATGGTGCTTTATGAATATTTAAATATATAAAAATAACACTATAAAAAGTGCATCAAATCAATATGGACGATGGATAATTTAAGGTAGTTTTATTTGGTATTTTTTATTAACATGTACTGAAATTAAATGATTAGTATATTAGTATAGAATTATTTTATTTAAAATTAAATTAAATTTATATAATTATATTTTATTATAAATTATAAATTTTAATAAATAAATTAAAATTATTATTAATTTATATTTATTTTAAATATAAATTGATAAATTTTTATAAATTTTAAATAATATTATACGTAATAAAAAATGCTAAAATTCTTCTTATTAAAGAATCATTTAAAATAATTATGATGATGATGATGGTGGTGGTTAATCTCTGCTGAGACCAAACAATGATCTATCGGACCTAAATAAACAAATTATTTATTTTGATTTAAGATTTTATTCCTATGCTCAAAAAGCTTGGAGAGAAGCCTCCCGAGCTCACTATAATTTTGACATTGTAAAAGGCTAGGAAGGTCAGTATTGTAACAAAGATTATGAAACTGAGATCTAATGTGGTTGTACGTAGGGCACTCTAAGAGGAAGTGGTTTTCATCCTCGATGCTCCTATTCTCACATATATGGCAGACCCTTTCCATCCATGGCGTTTTAGGAACTGCCCAACGACCTGTTTCACTATGGAGCTCATGAGAATTCGTTCTAATCTTTGCTATATTAATTTTCTTCTTTGAGCTAGTTAAAATAGAGAGATACTTTTGATCTTCTAGGGTGGGGTTGATGACCTTCTTATAATAACTTAATTTTCTTTTAGCCGCTAAATCTTTCTCACACCACAATTTTTCTTTGAACTTAGAAGTAACAATATCTTTAATGTTATTTATGTTTTGCAATGCATCATTCTCGTTGATCTCCCAATAGTTTAACCAATCCCTTGTGTCTTTATGCCACCCTTGATTGAGCCTTAGGTGGTTTTGGCTGGAATTTAAAGCTAGCTTAGGAAGTCTATGATCGTCTATGTTATTGAGTTTGTATTTGTACAACAGAAACCTAAGCATAGCTAGGCTCTCAATAGGGGAAAGACCTGCTTCTATAAGGAGAATAGGATAGGGTGTATTAATTTTAATTTTCAGGTTATAAGTTATAAAATGCTTCTGGATTTACTCAATCTTTCTCCATGATTATCTGGAGATGCTGCAACCCCAAACCTCACAGCCATATAAGATAACAGGAGTGACTAAAGTTTCAAAGAGGAACTTCTTTTTATCCCACATTACGAGGTTTGCTGTTTTACAATTATTTTCAAGACCAAAATAAGCTTTCCACCCCCCATTAATCCTTTTCTCAATGCTATGGTTCCAGTTGAGCTTGTGATGGATATCAATTCCTAGGTACTTGTAAGAATACACTTCCTCCAAGTTATTATTGTCATACATAAAATTAGCGTAAGTGTCCTTCTTGGATTTGATAATCATAACTTTTGTTTTGTCAGTGTTAACAGTCATACCCATGGTAGAGCAGAAATCCTTAAGAAGCCTAAGTTGCTTATCAAGATCAGATGGGCACCTTGCCAAAAGAACAATATCGTCAGCATAGAGAAGAAGGATAACGACTATCCCAGCTAAGATCGTGCCATCACATCCTGCTTCCTCTAAATAGCCTTCGAGCTTATCGATGTAAATGCCAAATAGGGTAGGGGAGAGGGGACAACCTTGTTTAACTCCGATGTTACAATTAATATCTTTCGACCACCCCTCATTGCTCTTTAGCTTGGCAATTACATTTTCGTATAACCTTATAGCAACAGCTCTCAACTCAAGAGGAACCTTTAGCTCTTCTAACCTATTCCAAAGGTTGTATCTAGGAACCGTATCGAAAGCCTTTCTAAAGTCCACAAAGAAACAAAATAAATTGGATTTATCATTACGACATTCCTCCATAATGATCCTAAGCGTGACAAGGTGGTCTGTTGTTGAGTGATGCCTTCTGAAACCTGCTTGGCCTTTAGCCCGCTTACCTTCACTTTCAAGCCATATGCTTAACTTCTTTTCCAAAATACTACCATATAACTTAGCTAAGAGAGGGCTGATCATAATTGTCCGATAATTAGAGGGGTTATTTGTATCCCCACTTTTAAAAATAGGGATAATGAGGCTCTCAGTCCAAGGTTTAGGGAACCCTTGCTTGACTGCTTGATTGAAAAGCTTGTGGATGTGGGGGATGAGGACAGGACCTCTAATTTTTAAGATTCCCGCCTGGTAACCTTCAATGTCCTTAGCTTTCCCATTAGCAAGGCGATTAACCCCAAACTTAATGTCTTCTAAAGAGAAAACTTCTTTCACTGTGAGCAGGGTTTCCAAATTATCCATGACATTTGGAGATTCATAAAGCTTTTTAAGATAGGAATTCCAATTGTGAAGAGCAATTTTATTATTATCCTTAGTCTTCCTAGTCAGAATCTGTCTCCAAAATTTCTTAAGAGCTACCTTAGAGAGGTGTAAGAGATTCTCCTGTCTTTGACGAATGTATTGCCTCTTTTTCCTTTTAGTTAGGGCTTTGTATATTTTTATCTTGTCCATTTTAAAAGATTCATCAACAGCTTCCTTAATTGCTCTCCTCGCACTTTTACAATCTTTGTCATACCATGAATTGGTTTTGCTATTTCTTTTATTATTTGAAACTTCAATATAACCATCTTCTTGATTTCTAAACATCAGAATGTAAATTTCAGCTGGACTTTTAAGACACACGAAACAATGCTTAGTTGGTTTTCAAATCTCCTAAATTATGAACAATTAAATTTGAATTCTCATAGCAAAATCCAAAATTAGATTTATAACATTAAAGGAGAAATTAATAACTCAAAACCAATTCAAAATACTATATATAAATGTTAAATGAATATAAAAATAATATACGTATAAAAAATTCAGGTTCGGATATATTTAAGTTGGGCTGTGTCGGATTTTTTTTTTTTTTTTTTTTAATATTTTTTAAGCTTTTCTTTAAAAATATTATGGAATATTTAAAAAAGTCATAATGTTAGGTGTCTTGAGAAAATTTATAAAACCTAAATTTATTTTTTAAAATTTTCCAAAAATTTAAATAGTGATAAAATTTAATGTTTTAAAAATAAAACTTGATATTTGATAAATCCAAAGTTATTATAATTTTGTAAAATAATAGTTATGAAATCTGTATTCATGAAATACATAGCCAGCCAGCCAACAATTGTATCCAATTCAACCAGTTTTCAATGCTAACGGTAAACATTTACATAAAGCTAAAAAGATTGGAGAAATTCTCCTTAAAGCTTCACTAACTGGTCCATTAAATCTCATTGGTGGAAACATGATCATATTGTGCATCTGTTAGAAGACATGCAATCCTGCCTACATCTAGTAGGACTAACAGACCCATACAAAAGAAGGTGTATGGAAAAACATAAGCATGCAGCACTGAATGTCATGTAATTAAGCAATGGTGAATAGTTGTGGATTATTATGTCCATAATGGCTCCCAAAGCTCCATAGCATCACCATCGTCTACAGCATGTGTGTCTTCACTCTCTAGCAGTAACCCATTATAAAAATGTGAATCAGAACCTTCATTAAGGAGGCTTAAGAGTTTAGCATGTTGCATACTCATGTTAGCCAGCTCTCTTTGTGTGGAAGCCAATTGGGATTGCAGCTCTGATACTTTATTCTTCAGATACTTGATTACACCTGCACAGCCATGCACAGGATCTTGAAATCTTTGGCTCGCTTCGTACACCATGCTGTTTACTGCATCACCTCTCTGTTCAGCCGGCAGATCCTGTAACACCGTAAACCCCATGATCACCTATGGTTTCTACTAAAATCTGAAAATCAGTATGATCAGATCTGAACTAGACATTACGATTTCTATACAACCTGTAAATCAATTGAACAAATTTTTCCATATAAACCCAGTAATGTATAGCAATTGCACAAACCTGTAGTAATTTGACAACATGGCCATTTCCGAAGACTCTGTGTACCAACAAGAATTTCTGGGGGTTATCCTGCGGGAAATATGGCGCGAGCACGCAGTTCTGTGAACATTTCTTTCTCTGTATCTTGCAGCCAGCGCACGGAGATGTTGACGGCAACGTCTGATCTGGCTTCGATTTAGCACACCTGTCGCTCATCTGCAAAACAAAAAATCCACACGAATCTGTTCCATTAGTGGTAGAATTGTTGTTTTTTGTGAGAATCTGTTATATTGCGAATGCTTCTTCTAATACTATTTCTCACCTCCTCGTCGCTGTGGTCGAACAGGGTGTTTTCAAACGCGAATGATGGAATACAGAGATTTTCAAACGTGAATGGTGGAATACAGAGAAAATAGTAGAAATTGTTGGCGACAAACTACGAGAGACTTGGTACTTATAGGGAAATAGAGAGGTTAGAACGAGGGGGGAAGGATAAATTTATTGTGCGTGGACGGAGAAGCCACGAAAAGCACGGTCGAGGTGGTGTTGCCGGGTAGGAAGCTGCGTGGTAGTGATGTGGGTTTTGGCTGACCCACAAGTTCTGGTCGTTTCCGTGGCCGGCGTGGTTGTTTGGTCGCAGACCATAACATTAATGGCCAGCATGATTTACCCGCTCTATTAGCTTGCGTTAATGGTGTCTAATCATGACGGATCAATGGTTGTCCTTATTCAATCTGAATAGGCGTTGTTTGTTTTATTTCTTATTTTTAAAATATTAATAATATAATTGTCTTTTCTTTAGCTTTTTTTTTTCTTTTACGTTTTATCTCCAAGAAAAATGATAGTTTTTTCTCTCATCAAGTTTTTCAGAAGAAAACTCACATAAATTTATACTTTCATGTAAATTCTCATAATTTTGGGGCTCAAAAAGTTAGTGTCCTCGAACACTTTGGCCACTTTACTATGAGGGTCTCTGATAAAAATCATTTGGATGAGGGAAAAACCCATCTCCTTAAAGTTTTTCAAGATAATGGTTATAGTTGGTGCCATAGTCTTATATTAAAAAAAATCAAAATGAATTAGTTTCCAATGTTCAACTCCCCTTTAATGGTTATAGTTGGTGCCAGGGTCTTAGATTAAAAAAAGATCAAAGTGAATTAGTTTCCAATATTCAACATCCCTTTATCCAAGGTACCACTAACAAGATTGCTCACATTTTAAGCAACCACATGATCTCTTCTTCTTTTAGGCCCCTAATTAGCTCCCTGAAATCCGTCAAAGACGATCCAAAAGACATGCAAAGTCTTTATTTAATCCCATTTTATTGTGGGACCCCCTACATTGTAGAAACTTGCAGTTTATATAAATCAAAGAATTCCCGTTGATATCAGACTTTGTAGGGTTGGCTCATCAAAGAATTAGTGAACATGCCGCTGATATTAGACTTTGTAGGGCTCGCTCCTCAACTTTGGCCGTACATGCTGACAAAACTAAACACCACGTTTGTCTAGAAGATTCTCCCGTTATTGCCAAGATCAACCACTTTCATTATGGTCCAAATTGAAAAAAAGTCTATAAAGTTGAGGGATGATGGGTGGAAAATTAGTAGTTGTTGGATCCCATCTCTTTTTCCCTAGATTGGTGCCCTCCCATTCTCCTTTCTTTCTTAGTGTCGTTTTCTCTTCCTTTAACTTGATGCCTGACTGTTTCTTTTCTTTATTTCCTTTCTTCTTATTTCCTTATTTTCTTGTTTCCCCTCTTTTTTTATCTAAGTTATAAGATGTCAAAAATAGAATAATTTTGTATTATTTTTTGAAATTACTACTAATATTTCAAATTGTTATTATCAATTCAAAGAAATAATATTAAATCATTTTTTATATTATTTATATTATTATTATTAGCAATTCAAAGAAATAATATTAAATCATTTTTTATATTATTTATATTATTATTATCAATTCAAAGAAATATTATTAAATCATTTTTGATATTATATTAAGAATTTATTCTTAGTTATATATTTTTTATGATTAGATTTAGAAAATTATTTTTTGTTTTTTATTTTTATTTTAAAGTATTAGGTCAAAATAATTGTTTTTAAATTTAAATAATAATTTTATAATTATGTCAAAAATAAAAATAACATATTTTATTTTAATTCCTTAACGTCTATTTTTACCATTTTATTGTTTCCTTATTGTTTATTTTCTTTTACCCTTTTGCATCTCTACAATATATATATTGGCTCAAGTCATGATGATGAACTAGACTTAATGCAACAAAAATTGTCATGTGATTTCCCAACAACATTCTTTACTCATAACATTATGAATCACAAAAGTTTAAATTTTGAAATATAATTGTGTTAAAAATTGTAAATTTTTATTATTTAAAATGTATTTTTGTATATACAAATTTATATCAGAGAAAAAATTATGAATAATTTATATAATTTAAAATTATGATTTTAATATTTGATAGACTTCCCCTAAAATTAATTAAAATATACCAAAAAAAATTAAAAGATTCTAAATTTAAAATATAACTATTTTATAATCGTTAGAATTATATTAAAATTGTAAATTCAAAATTCAAAATTTTAATTTTACTATAATATTGTAGTGGTGGTAATTGGGATTGTAATTTAATTGTAAATCAATTATATCAAATAATTCAAAATTTTGACTTTACTATAAACTTATTTCTATAGTGAGTCACATTGTCATTTAATATTAAATGAATTTTATGAATAATTTTTAATTATAATTATAATTAGAAATGTGATTAAAAGGAGTGAAATGAGTCACTTTTATTTCATATTATTTTATTTTTCAGAAGAAAAAACTATATATGTTATATTGAGTTCATATAAACTGTTTTGATAAATACATAGCAAAATATGGATCGGAAAACCATCGATCAACATATCGCATCAGGTCTCATTCTGTGGATAATAAAAAACAAAAATGGTCAAAGACATTCTGAGCATATGTTCTAAAAAAGCATTGATACAAGTATTAACTGATATTGTGTGTGCATTGAGACATATTGCCAATGTGAGAAGATGCTATCAAATGATGAGCCGCCAGATGAATGCCGCCTGTAGAAGGAGTCGACATCTGATGAGAATTACTCCGGAGGCAAGCTGCCAGTGATCAAGGAAATAATGATTCCAGGAGGTGTATGAGAGTCCTGAAAAACATAGCCGCAGCGCCACTTCCAGATATGCCAGAGCGTGAGGAGGAAGATGGCGTGCCAGAAGGGACGCTGAGAAGACCACCAAGAGAAAGCATCCTTAACCGTGGGGAAAAGGAGGACAGGAAAGCCATAGCAAGTTGACAGCTCGATCCAAATGGCAGAGGTGACAGTGCATTGGAAGAACATGTGGATGTTCGTTTCCAAGTGAGAACGACAAAAGCAGCACTGACTTGGACCCTGCCACCCTTTTAGTTGAAGAACATCCCATACAAGATTCCTGTCATGAAAAAGAAGCCAGCCAAACAGAGTGGATTTGAGAGGGCAGTTGGCTTTCCAAAGTTTGTGTGGGAAGGGGGAGGGAAGAAGCGGGGTGAGTGAGGTGAGGGCGGAGTAGAGTCGTTTAACAGTGATGGGGTGGGTGGTGGAGTCTGTAGAGCAGATGAGGGAGTCATGTGGCCCCATTTGAAGGATGTTCAGGCGAGAGAAATGAAGGGTGGCGGAGGACAAAAGGGGACGAAGGGGGGGGGGAATATGAAGTTGATAGTCCGATTTCCAGATGGGCGACAATGAGGACCATGAGTCAATGAGCATGGACCAGGTGAAGATATCCCTGGTGTGAAAAAAGGTGAGAAGCGCCGGGGGAATATGGGATTCCAGGTTGTGAAGGGTGGGGTCAAGTGCAATGAAGACGGAAGAACCAGAAGAGAAAGACCATTTGAGAATACTGAAGAAAAAACGTTGATTCTTGCGAAAGCAGCACCAGATGGGAGATCCATTGCAGATCCCAAGAGTGGATCTTCTGAGCCAGAAATCTAAGCTGCGACCCTTTAAATATTTCTGCTTGATAAGAGTAGACCATGGGCTGTTCCCGAAGAAGGCCCTGTGCATGGATTTGACGATGAGAGCATTGCCAAAACGCCGCATATTAATAAGACCCCAACCGCCATTCTTTTTGGGAATGGTGATGAAATCCATTCGTGCCAGGTGTAATTTCGATTGGTAGGAATGGCCTCCCCAAAGGTAATTAGCGGCAATTAACTGAATGATTTTGTGAACTTTTGCAGGGAGTACAAAGAGATGACCCCAATATACTGATAATTGGGAAAGAACTGCTTGTACAAGGACGAAACGGCCAGCAAGTGATAAAAGTCTGTGTTCCCATTTGGAGATTTTGCTATAGAATCTGTCAATGAGCCATAACCAATCAGCAAATTTGTTATTTTTGACTTTGAGTCGGAAACCAAGATATGGGAGGCCTTCCGTGAAGAGTGCGAGGTTGATGCCGAAACGAGTCGCTACCCAAAGGGCAGTGGCAAGGTTGGAGTTGTTATGAAATAACTTGGTTTTGTCATTATTGATGAATAGGCCAGTTGCCGCATGGAACTTAAATCTTAACCGGCTTACACCTCCCCTGTGAGACTGCAAGGTTGATATGCGAACTAAGAGAGTTCATCACCAAAATAAAGAGAAGAGGGGACAGTGGACATCCCTGACGGAGCCCTCGTTCCGCCTGGAAGAAGGTGGATGGAATTCCGTTGATAATGACAGAGTAGTGAACGGATTCAACACATGCCATAATCCATCTGCATGCCCGTGGCGAGAGTCCGATTTTTGCAAGTAGAACTCGGATGAAGCTCCAACTGACACAGTCAAATGCCTTTGAGAGATCAATCTTGAGGGCGGCCGCGTCAATGTTCTTGGAGGAAATGGCAAAAAGACCTTCTTGTGCAAGGGCGACGGCATCAAGTATGAGCCTATCCTTCAAAAAAGCATGTTGCTGAGGAGATATATAGGAACTGAGAGTTTTTTTCATGCGTTCAGCAATGATCTTAGAAACGATTTTATATAGAGCATTGCACAGGGCAATGGGCCTGTAATCCCCGAAGGATGTTGGTTTCTCTATCTTTGGTATTAAGGCAATGAAGGTGGCCGATAGTGCACTGTTAATGTTCCCAGCTTGGCAGGTAGCATTTACCATGTTGAGAAGATCGTCTTTGAGAATATCATAGAAATGTGAGTAAAATTCGATTGGAATACCGTCAGGCCCGGGGCTTTTGTCCTTCTTGAAGCCTTTTATGATGCTAGAGAGTTCCCCTTCCGAAATAGGTCTGAGGAAGAGATCATTAGCAGCGGCGTCAAACATGGTCGGGAGGTGGTTAACCGCCCACATCATGTCATAGATGTCATTATGTTGGCGTTTGTATTGACCTCTGAAGAATGAAGTTGCCTCGGCAGAGATGTCATGCTGAGTGTTGTGGGTGTTGCCCATCGAATCATTCATACTCCAGATCGAATTCCTTGTTCTGCGCGCGCTGGCGATGTTGTGGAAAAACTTAGTGTTCCTGTCGCCCTGTTTGAGCCAGAGAGCTCGACTTTTCAATCTCCATGAGGCCTCCTCTTTTAGGAGCAGATCTTGTTTCCGTTTCTCAAGGGACCATAGGAGGATCTTCTTGTCAAAGGATAGTCCGTGAAGATGGATGGAGGACGAGATGAAATTTATTTCTTGCGAGATATTGCTTAGATCCCGAGAGTCGGATGCTTTTTTCTTGATTTGCCATGACTTTACGTCCCCCCTGAGTTTGTCCATCTTTTCGCGGAAGGTGAGGAAGGGAGCATCCTCAGAGAGAGTGATATGGCCCCAAGTGGACTTGACAAAGGCCTCAAAGGAATGATCCTGTAGATGAACTGTATTAAACTTGAATGAGTAACCCTTCCTTTGTTGTTCATTGACCCATGCTAATGAAATGGGTTTGTGATCGGAGGTGGCGGCAACACCAGTTTTGGCTGTGGGCATCCCCCAGTCCTCAATGATAGAAGAAGACAGGATGAAACGATCAATTCGCTTAGCAATATAAGCGTTACCCACTCTCCCATTGTTCCACGTGGGGGCCATAGGAACCGGAGGGACGTCGACCAGGTCCCTATTGAGGAGCTCAGCACGCATTTTAACTGCTAAACTGTCCATAGACGAGCAGTGACCCCAACATTCTTGTGAGCAGAGCGTGAAGTTGAGATCACCCGCAATGATCAAAGATTGTATGTCAAGGATGCCTGTTAGGAGAAAAGAGTCCCAGAAGGGGGTTCTGTTCTTGTAAGGCGCGTAAACATTGAGCAGCTTTATTGGTCGGGGTCTTCCCCGAATGCTCGCGGAGAGGAGAATACCAGCTTGACATTTGTATGCGATGGCTTTGACCATAAGAGGGTTCCAAAGGGACACTAGACCTCCCGACAGGCCCTCAGCACTGATTGCTGACATGTGCCAGGAGGGAAACATTCTTCTGAAGAAAGCGATTGCAGACGAACTGGTGTGCATGGTCTCCTGTACAAAAATGATGCATGGATTTTCCGATAGGAATGTAGCTTTCAAAGCCAAGAATTTTGGGGCCATTCCTAAACCCCGAATGTTGTAAGAGACGAGGAAGGTCATTTAGAAGAGCTTCCAGCCACGCTTGCTCTAAGAGGCTGTGGGGGAGGAGACTCAAGGATGGGGACGTCGATGAGAGGAAGGTTAATGACACCCAAATCTGTGGCGATCGATCGACCTCTAAAATGCCTGCTGCCACCTCTGGGTTTTTTGCGGACGGTAATGTTCTTGGCGGAGGCGGGACTGATGGAAGGGAAGGCGGGCTTGTGGATGGTGAGCGGTTCAAGGATGGGAGGGTGACGGTTCAGGAGTTGGTCAATGTCGTTGTCCGGTTCGTTGAGAGGGGAGGAGACAAGGGAGTTGAAAGGGGTCGAAGAAGGGTGAAAATCTTTGGTTGTTGGAGATGGAGGGGACGAGGATATTTGTATTGGATGGGAACCGACAACGAAATCAACGACATTCAAGGGGAGCGGGGAGGGGACCGAGTTCTCTTCTGGCTGTTCCGGGATGGGGGGGCATGAGAAGTCGGCCATATTCATGAGAGGGGGAGATAGCGGGGGGCTTTTAAAGTCGGCGAGGTTAGGCGATTCTCCCTTATTAGCATGATCAGAGGACATAAAGGAGAAATGTCGCCCTGAGAGGTTGTCACTATCAGATGGATCCTTGGTTTTTATAGAGCGAAGGGGCCTCGTTCTCCTGTATTTACAATCATTGTGCAGATGGCCTGTGCGGTGGCAAGTGGAGCATCTGAAGGGGATGCCCCAGAAATCAATTCTCTGATATATACGAGATCCTTCCCATATGATTTCCAGCTGTTCGGGGTAGCCGCCTTTGTAAGGCCTCTCAATGAGGATCCAAGCAATGCGCTTATCCTTTTCCCCCCGAATCCATGGGACAACATAGATAAATTTACCAATCGCATTGCCAATTGATTCGAGAGATTCCTGCGTCCATAGCTCGAGTGGGAGATTGGGAAGCTTTAACCATATCAAAGAGTGGGAAGGTGTGTTCTTGAGAGGGTCAAAGCCCATGTACCACCTTGAGAGCGATAGGAAACTCCGTCCAGATACCCACGGTTTATCCAACACCCTTTCTAAGTCCTCCTGCTTTTGGAAGTGGAAAGAATACCATTCTTTCATCATACGGGAGATAATGGGAGTGTAGCCGATTATAGGCATCCATGTTTTTGAAATCCATGCTCTCATGTCTGCTTCGGCCAGTTCGGGGAAATACCATTTCCCAACAAGAGCAAACTTCTGTAGACTGTCTATGCGCTCAGTCAAAAAAGACCCGGAGATCGTGACCGCCTTTGGGGGGGGGACCGTCTTAGCTGGTGCTCTGTTTTTTTTCCGGCGGGATAACTGTTGCTGAGATGCGAAGAGGGGAGGGTCCCTTAGCCGTGAAGGGAGGGAGCCTGACAGAGTGTCATGCCAGCTGGGGTTCCCACTTGTAGCATAGATAGCCTCTTCGGTTTCAATGGCCGCCGCCAATAGAGCCTTTGTACCCGGGGAGTCGCTGTCTGCGGCCATCCCCAGGCCGGTGAGAGATCCCAAAAAGACCGAGGGGAGATCCAAGGGAGGGCCCCGTACAATCGAAGGCTTGATTTAGAACCGTCGAAAAAGAAGCCGACGGAGAGAGATGCCCAGATGGAAAGTCGGAGGTGGGAGATAAGAGCTGGATGGGATACGGAGTCCTGACAAAATTCAAGTCCCAACAAGATAGAAGGCCCAAAAGCTGACAAAGAATGATCTAAGAGAGGAGAATGGTGGCGCGGGTGACGTTGTGAACCGCCATAACCGCAGATCCCATGCAAGGTGGTGAGCAGAAGGGGCAGTGGTTGCAGAGAGGAAGGTGAGGAGTTATGACTGAGAGCCGGGAAAACGTGAATTTTGAAAAAGAGCCGGAAAGACAATCGGAAAAAACGTGTGCTCCCGGAGAGAGCGCTATGCTTCCGGGTGATTGTTACAGTCTATGCAGCAGCAACAGCACTGTAAAACTATCCACCATTTCCCAATTCGAATTCTGAAGTCTTGACAGGGCCGGTAAATGTAAAATGATGCTCTGATTTTCTTGACTAGTGCACAGAGCATGTTGCAGACGGCCTGGAGTTGGGCTGAGAGAGCTTGCCAGAACTGTGGAAGGGAAGAAATACCCTTCAACCCCAAAATGAGACCTGAAGGAGGAGAAAATCCTCTGTGTAGGAGCCAATTGGCGAAAGAACAAGAGGCGAGGAGATTACCAGGACCCAGATAGCAAAGACTTATGTGATAAACCAAATAAAAGCAGCTATACTGAGAGCGATATCTAATACTGACTGAAACGTTATATAAATCCCGGATCTAGATAGAAAAACTGGAGTCGCGCAGAGGACACCGGATGCAGAAGGCTGAGCCATGGACGCCGGGAGAGACAGAGAGGAGGCGTGAGCCTCCGGTCCACAAGGACCAGAGGAGAGTGGAAGCGTCAAGAATGAGCCGAGGCGAGGTTAAAAGGATGGCGGAATGTGTAGTGGTGTAGACACGTCGTCGAGGGATCAGGCGGAGGACGTAGCCGAGTGTCTAGCCATGCAAGAGCAGCCAATGCATGAGCCTGTAGTTGACGTGTGAAGGATTGTGGGTCTGGCCAGCAAATGCAGATTATTGGCTGGGGGCGGTTGGCAGAACCAAAGCCTGGCTCGTAGGTGGATACCGCGGATTATTGGCTGTTGGTAGTAGTCGTGATAGGCTGAAAGCGGATTATTGGCTCCTGGTGAGTGGTCGTTGGCCAGAGGACGCCATGGCTGTAGCTAGCTTCCCACCCGGCGCGCGCGCAGCTCCTCTACCTTATGGCTTCTTCTTTAGTTGCCCTCTTTCATCTAAACACATAGATTGTTGTGGTATAGCATCCTCATATTATTTTATTTACTCACTAAATACCATACAAATTTATATCAATGATTTATATTTAAAAAATTTAAACAATTTTTTATTAATTAATTAATTTTATAAATTCATATAAATATTTACTCATATTTAGATTTTAATATAATTAACCATTTACATAAGCTCACATTTATAGACTATTCAATTTGAAGATGACACTTGTAGTTGTGATAAGGTGTAGAGTTAATAAGACTATCAACATTTTAAACATTCTCAACTACAATGAACTAATTCACCTTTGAGGATGCTTTTACAAATTACAATTTAAACTACTAATATATTTACATACTAAGTTTTTTCAAATTTGTTCACTATTGTTTTTTCAAATTTGTTCATTATTATTGAAAACATATCTTTGTAAATTTCTTTTTCTCCCCCTAAATTACTCTACTTAATAAGCATTCTCCTAATTGAAAAGGGAGCTAAAACTTTTTCTCCCCCTAAATTACTCTACTTAATAAGCATTCTCCTAATTGAAAAGGGAGCTAAAACTATCCCTAAAACATAATGAAGAAACAAATAATTACAATGCCCCCGTAAACCTTCCATTAATCAACATTGACTTTCCTCACAAGGGGCCAGACTATTGCTTGTCAATGTAAAGCAAATAACATGGTTATAATGCATTGCACTTTTTTGGATACCAAAGCATCTTTGGTTCTTCTCATTTCCGTGTGAGAAGTATGTATATTGAATGTGGTATTTAGAAAATTGTACATTTGATGAATTGCATTTGAAAATTCAATAATTTATAAGAATCTAGCATTTATATTAAGTATTATACTTTGTTACCATCTCCATTATTACAAGTATCAAGAAAAAGTCATGTGTAAAAAATATATATAAAATATAAAAAAACGACGTTAAACTATAATAAATTGACACGAAACAATGAAATAGATAGATTTATTTACCATCGACGAAATTGTAATTTTAAATGATAATATCTTATACAATCTAAGTATTTTAATAATTTTCTGAAACCTGGAAAATATTCTTATGTTAAAAATACGATTTTATTAATAAAATAATATAATTTTATTATGGGAAAAAACATTTTTTCGCCCATAAAAAAAATCGCGCCGTGAAGGCGATAGAAAGTTGGACAGCCGTGATCCCATGGTCGGCGTACCTCGGTGTGTGTACAATGTCTACAAAAATGCGACGCGTCCGGTCCACACCGTTACGGCCATTGGACCCTCACACTGAATGACTGAGGGTACGTAGAAAATGAAATGAAAACAGCAAATTTAACATGTATAGGTAGCTATTGAGTTCATAAAGGGCTGTGTAATTTGTGCGTTGATTGTGGTGGTGTAGACTTGACTTTGAACATCTTGCATGATGGACTTAAATTTGTCATCGTATATTAAATTTTTGATGGTAATGGTCAAATTATTGGTGGTAATGGTCAAAGGCGGTCTTTACTGGAAAAAAAATATTTTTGTTTTTATTTGTTTATGACATATTTATTACCATGGCATAAGTAGAAAAGGATGGTCAAGAGCCCTAACCAGTTTGGTAGTGAGCAATAATGAATAACTGATATAAGAATGATTGTTAATAGCCCTAACGAGTATGGCATAAGTGGAAAAGGATGGTTAAGAGCTCTAACCAGTTTGGTGGTGAGCAATAATGAATAATTGATATAAGAAGGATTGTTAATATCCCTAACGAGTATGTTTTTTTGTTCTTGGTTTAAGATACAATATTGTATTATTTAGGTTTTTTCTTATGGGTAGTCAGCGGAAAGAATGAAAAAGGTGAAGGGAGGAAGAGTTTAAAGTAAAATTTGTACTTATGAAAATTAAATGTATCAAATTTATGTGTTGGTTTGGTAGTTTGTTTCATTTGCTAAAAAAAGATAAAAAGATAATAGAAGGGGTTAAAAATGATAATAGAGGGGATTAATAAGTTTGTTAAGAGAATTTTAATTGGTTATTTTTGTGGGTGAAAGCTTTTAATCATGAAGATGGAAGAGAGATCATATTTTTTTCCATAATGGTTCTCGAAATGTTATTATATAAACTACCTTACAAATAAGGGTGTATTTTATATAAACTACCTTACAAATAAGGGTGTATTTTCACTGAACTCCATGAGACTAGTAATAAACACTATAAAGGAAAAATTCTATAATGGAGGATTTTGTGGAAGTCCCTATAAAAATAGCTCAAAAATTTGTTTGTAGGGGAGGTCACTCGTGGAGTTGGGCAGACGAATGTTTTAGCACATGTTTTTTAATGATGCGTCTATAATATACTAATGCACTAGTGCATTACTGTAACAAGACACACTGGTGCTTAATAGCACATGGTGCACCCTGGCAAAGTTATTTTTACTAAACACACAACATAGTGCGTTCGTTAACCTGAATGTTTCGGTGCAGTGCGTCGACGTAAAATTAATGCATTAGTGCACATGTTGGGTGAGATGATGCCCAAGAGGGGCTAACCAGAGTATACGACCAAGATTTCCACTGACACACTAGGGCTACTAGCTAGTGAGGCCGACCACATGTTCGTCATGGTGTTGTGTCCTTACACAGGGATGGATTCGTGAAAGTGTTCCAACATCCTCTTTACATAGGATGAACCAACAAATGATAGAGGTAATATTAGCGTTTTCTTTAAATTAATATAGCTTCATTTATTGTCTTAATTAATTAGAATAAAATTTATTCTAGCACGTTCTTTAACTTGTTTTTATTAAATTGTTTAATGAAATTGTCTAATTATTGGTGTGTACTATATATTTACACCATAAGGCATTTCCCTCTTAAATGAACATAGCTCTTGTCCACCTGTCATCACCGTGCCCGTTAGATTATATGTTAGACAATCAGGCAATTTTTAGCGATTTGATCAAAAGTAGTTTTAATAATCGGTTAGATCAATTGTTTATTGTTTATCGACCTACTCTAAAAAATGATCCTACATTTACCTTCAAACAAAAATGTGACCATGCTTCTCTTCAATCTGGCCTGGATTTGGAGAGTTGTAGATCGATTACTGTGTTAGGCAGCCATGCAGAACCCATTTGATTATCTGGCATGGATTTGGAGAGATGTAGATTGATTATTGTGTTAGACAACCATGCAGAACACATTTGAGGCGCTTAACTGTTGTATTTTCCACTCATTTTTCTTCGATTAGTTACAGTGATCCAGAGATAATTTACATAGACAGACTGAGGATGACCATAATGAACTTCATCGTGACAGTGTTGGGAGTGGGTGTTGTAGTCCTCCTCCTCAGGAGTGACATGAAGCAGTCCACTAATATATTCAAACGTGACGTGAAGCAGTCCGCCAATATATTCAAACACAATATGCGCCAAATACACATCTAGCTCGAGGAAGAGTCCAATGCTGTCTCTAAGTAAGCTAGCTACTCTTTTTTCCATTCCAGTTTATTTTTTGAGCATTTTGAAGGTTAAAATCTCGAATTCTATTTGGTGGTTTAATAATATCCTAGAAAATTGTTTATGCGTTCCAATCCAGTTTATTTTTTGGGCATTTTGAAGGTCAAAATGTTGCCTATCGATGATGATGCCATTTTTTTTTTTTACACAAGAGGGTAGACCATAATCTTCGTTAACAAATACTAGTTGTTGATGACATGTTGATTGTTGGTTGTCAAGTTCTAGGTATGTACCTTCCACTATGGAAATGCTCTAATTTCCATATGCTTTATTGGATTGCTGTCTGAGAGAGAATTCAACATGACAACTTTGCCATCAAATTTAGCACTTCCAAATAGGGTTTGTGCAGAAATTTACTTTTGTATAGTAAAGAGATTAAAATTCAAGTGCAGGAGTTTTTAGTACAAAGGTCAATTAAATTGAGTACCTCTCCATGTGCATTGTGGATTACTTGTTATCTCAGTGCTAAAGGAAGATGAAACATGGTGGATGGATATGGACTGCCCTGCATGGAGCAAGTACATTGTTATGAACAAATATCCCGTGCTCTTGAATTAATTGATCATCTCCAAGGTGCACAATATTTTACCGAGCTAGATTTAATATTCAGTCAACATTAACCCAAATTTAATGGAAAAAAACATATTTAAAAAAAAATGAAAATAATTCAAAAATACAAAATCAACATAATACAACTCTACAATCATTCATCATAATACAACTCTATAATCATTCAATCGTGTTTCATGTGTTCAAGGTGTACCCTGTGGAGGAATGACAGAGTAAAACTGTCAAGTAATGTAATTATAAGCTTTATAAGCATTAAAATTATTTTTATAAAGAGCCATGTTTAAACAGAAAAGGTCTCCATAATGTTATATGGCATTGAGAGTATTTTATCTTAAACAAGGCGAGTTGTAGAGAAGCAAGTCCCTGCTAAACAACAAAGAACCCTTAAAATTAGCTATAAAAATATTTATTATTATTGTTAAAAGTAATTCCAGTAACTTATAACAAAAAAACTCTAGTTGTCATGCTTTGAATCCAACTTCTCTAGCTTGGATCCATAACCTTCTACTTCCACTGCTTTCTCAGTTATGTTGGACTCGCTCTTAGCTGGCTTCAGTGCCTGTAGGAGAGAAATATTTTATATGAGAATAACTCAGATTTATTCGCCATACCTCACTCATAAAATGATTTCTTTTTAGTTCAGTAAGTCAAGGAAAAACAATTTCTTACAAGAATAAAAATAGGTACTTTTGTTTTCCAAAACCGCGCTCGTGCCTCGGTCACTCCTCGGTGGGTTAGAACTACAAGTTCTTTTTCCATAAGCTCTACCAGATGATATTGAACTCTCAATGAATGGCCTAAGTTCGTTCAGGGCTGCACAAGGGGTTGATTCATAATTTGAAAACCTTCTCATTGGGAATTTTTCTAGCATCTAGCTTAATGTAAACACTAAACCATCGATTGCAAGTAAACTCATATTCTGTATTTACTTGCATTCTGTAATAAATTAGTACCAATACCTATATCTTTAGCTCCTTAAGGTTAAATTTAGAGACAAAGTTGTAGAGTCTGTCAGTTTGGTTATTTCCTCTGCAATATTATCACCCTTTCCAAAGCCACTCTTCTGCCAAGCACCCAATACATAGAAAAAACAACATAATCCCAATTTAAGCAATAAAGATAGAAACAGAACTCCTCGTCTTGGAGTCTACTGAATTTATTTTTGACCTTATCTTGTATTACGTAGAAAAAACAACATAATCCCAAAAGCAATAAAGATAGAAACATAACTTTTTTGACCTTATCTTGTATTATGTATTAAGTAGAAAAAACAACATAATCCCAAAGAAATCAAGATAGAAACATAACTTAAGTAGAAAAAACAACATAATCCCAAAGCAATAAAGATAGAAACATAACTTCTGGTCTTGCAGTCTGCTGAATTTGTTTTCCACCTTATTTTGCAGTCTTTTAAATTTGTTTTCCACCTTATCTTGTATCTATTAGAAGACAAGAAAATGAATGAATTATTCCAATATTACAAAATCAAAAGGTACTTGACAAGAAAATGAAGAAATTATTTCAAAATCTATGAAGTCAAAAGGGTCCCACTATATCATAATGCAGATGAGCAAAACCAAAATCACTACACAATTAAACCCAAGTTCGTGATGCAGAAGCATATAGGACAACATAAGTCAAGCAGGAAACCAAAATAAGAAGCAAATTAAGGGAAATACATCCTCTCAGAAATAAAAGTTGTATTTTTTATTAAATAGAGTAACACAGATTCATTTCACTTCATAGTACGCCTACTTAATCCATAAGTCTAGAATTATAACTGATATGATGTCTTCTTATGTAATGTTAAAGTTGCAACAGATTTTCAATGACAACGTTTTCAGAGCCCAATGGTCTAAGAACCAGAAAATATCATATTTATTCAAAAGTGGCAAGTTTATTCATCCCCAGGATTAAAATCTTGCACACAAATAGAGTTGTTGTACTTTTAAATCAATTATTATGAGTCAGCGAGTGTAGCCAAAGGAGAAAAGTAGAAAGTAACTGAATTATCTTTACACAACATTTTCAAATGGGGCTCTCTTCCATTCTCCAATTCGTCTTATCTTCTAGTCTTACATTTTGTATGTTTTGGAATAGTGGACCCTTTCTTTGGCGGAGTCATCATCTTCGACTGTCACGTTATTAAGTAGAATAATTCTATTGTGGAATTCTCGAACTTGGATTGTCAGATGCGTCATCATTCTCAGTTTTCGTATCGCATGCTTTACCCCCAGAGTGCAGAATAAAGGCCCACAACGATCAAGAATGCTCCTACGACATTGCACAATTTTTATTATCAAAGTCAAAAGAATCATACCACATTTTGACACAAGAGTGTCTCGGGGTCATTAAAGATATGGTGGCGTCATTAGCCCATATCCCAGCTAGAAGCTTGGTAATGGATGTAGTGGTAGCAGATATCCTTGCTAGGTTTGGAATGTTGCTATCTAGGTCATGGGGGCCTAAATTGGGTGGTGTTATGAAATTGGATTTTACTTATGCTATCATACCAATTTTTGGTGGAGAAGAAAGAAGGTTGTACAGAGAAACAAGATTTGTTAAAACAATCACAAAGAATGGAGCAAGTAATTCACCTGTGTATAGCCAAGAAAAATATGACTTTTCTTGCTTCATGCTACATGACAATGTAGAGTTGGATGAAGATAACCAGAGGCAGCTTACTTCAGCCTGTGTAAATACAGAGCTGCAAACAGAAGGGGTGTGGAAGTGCTTCTTTGATGGAGCCTATTCTAAAGAAGGAACAGGTGCTGGTTTCCTTTTAATTACACCTGGAGGTAATATGATCCCATTTTCTTTTAAATTGGAGTTTGAAGAAACTAATAATGTGGCAAAATATGAATCCTTGATCATTTCCCTTCAAACAACAAAACAAATGGGAGTCCAGTCAATTTCCGTTTTTGGAGATTCAGAGCTGATTATAAAGCAAATTAAGAACCATTGTCAAACAAAACACCCTAGGCTCAGGGCATATAGAAATGAAGTGTGGGATTTAGTTGAGAATTTCTTTGAGGCTTTCAACATACAGTTCATTCCAAGAGATGGGAACAAATTAGCAGATTCCTTGGCTGTGGTTTCTAGTACTGATGTAGGAGCATCTCATTAACATGCAATGGCTGGAAGAAACATTTTTGTTTCCTGCTGAGGTGGCGGAGACAAAAACCTTTTCTTGGAATTGTTTGAGTTTTTAATTGTTATGTAACTTTACACAAGACTGTTAAGGTTAGTTAAGTTAGATTAGTTAAATGTTTCTTTTAATTAGAAATTGTTTTGTGTTTGGCTAACTGGGGAAATAGTTGCCCAACTGTAATGAAAGAGGGAAAGGCTTAAAAGCCAATCCCAATTCCCATAGAGGGGTGGCTGCCAAGAGAAAGGGGAAAGAAATTAACAGAAGTTGTTGAGTCTATTGAGTTTTATGAACTGTGCATTGTGTCAACAGGAATTTATTTCCAAAAATAACAGTTATTAACAGATTATTTGTCAAAAGAATTCTTGTGTAATGTTTATCAGTGAGATGTAAATTTCTGTGTGTGTAAGAAGACAGAAGGGAAATTGCAGGTGCTAAGAATCAACAGATAGAGAATCACCCTAGAGTGACAAGGTGAATATTGTCTAGAGAAGAAAGCATTAGATGCCATTGGAAGGATAAACTGCTACATAAAAACTAGAGACAAAAACCCTAAGGTGAATGAACAGGTAACCCTTTTACTTTCCAAACCATTACATTTTCATTTACAGAGAAGCATAAATATTGCATTCAAGATTAAATAGTTCATTTACACATTCCTAGATATAACAAACAAAAGATTCTGAACTGAATACTGATGTCATACCATAAGAGCACACATTCTCATGCCCAGAATATTAAGCTAAATACAAACATTCAGAGTCAATATTTTATTCCACTGTAAATCAAAAGGGTGCCAGACTCTGACAGAGTCCTCTTTATACAAGTATAAGTTAAGAGTAGTAGAATCGTGATAGCCGGTTAAAGGCACGGCTTCACCAAAAACACAAACAAAAGTATACAGCACAACGTGACAGCCGGATAAAGGCACGGCTTCACCACAATGCCTAAGAAAACACACAGTATTCAATCCAAGTCTGACAGCACTATGAACTAGCAACCGAAAGGTATAGGGCTTCCCATTATTGAAGACGTCAACCAAACATCTGCTAAACCCTAGCTAAAACCCTAGATGGAAAGACTCTACAGAGCAGAGTGAGAGAAGAACCAGGAGGGTTCAAATCTGACCAAGCAAGAACAGCAAAGCCACGCTACAGGCTTGGAATCTCACACACAAGTGAACATGCAAGCGAATGACCAGTAAATCGTTAGTATGACGAGTTGAAAACCTGAAGGAAACACATAATAATGACCAGAATTAAGTGGAAGCCATTAAAACATTACTTGTAGAGCAAACATGACCGACTGACGAGCTTGACGTTGAGAACAGAGCACCATAGATTGGGTATGCATGAACACCCTGCTCACAGAGGAGCCAAGAGATTAATAGAATGGAAAAAGAGGATAAAACAAGTTTAACCAAAGTTAAAAATTACCTTAGATGCATCGCAGAGTGCCTTAGAGGCTGAGCTAACCATTGAGCCACCGCAAGAACCGTAGAGATGATAGGGCCAAGTATCAACTGAACCAGAGAGACTGACTGAGAGTAGAGCACCAGGCAAGAACATTGAAGCCCTAAGGGAAATACAACCCAAAAACACAGTCAACCAACTCATTGAAGACAGGATGATGCATTGTGAGCAGAATACCTGTTAAACCGAGCTGAGGTTGCTAAAACAAACCAGAATACAGTGCTAACCAGCTGACAGACAAAAACACCAAAGACCCTCACATGGACAGAACCGTAACAAGCATGCATAGACCGGCAGAGTGAAGAACAACATCAATAGGCTGAGTAGTCGCAGTGGCAGGTGCACAGGCAGAGCCACAACATAAAGCAATTCCAGAACTTTCCTCAGAAGCTACGGGGGTATAGCACCGTGACCGGGTTAACCGGTAAGAAGTGACTGACATGCATATTAATACAATAACATAAAATCCCAACAACCGTATTTATTACATCGGATACATCTCCACCAATTTTTGGTATCAGAGCAGGTTTCTCTTCTTAACAGAGATGGAGGTAGGCAGGAGAGGCCGAGGCAGAGGTAATAGAAGAGCAACAGATGATGGATTAAGAGAAGAGATTAGAGTTTTGAATGCACGATTGGCAGCATTAGAAGCAGGAAGACACAGGGATCCTGACGGTGGGGATGATAGTGAAGAGGAAGAAAATGTAGCAGCAATAGAAGGGAAAAATGAGGAGGCACCAGAACTTAGATTGTTAAGATCAGTTTTGTTGGCCAGTAGTAAGCCAAAACCAGAATTGTCTAGTTACGATGGCAACTTGTCCACAGAGGCACTATTGGACTGGATTAGTGAACTAGATAAGTATTTTGAATACGAAGAAATTAGTGAAGACAAGAAGATCAGATTTGTTGTTACAAAGTTGAAAGGACACGCAGCGTTGTGGTGGGATGGTGTACAGGCAGAACAAAGAAGACTAAATAAACCATTGATTAGAAGTTGGGACAGAATGGTAGTGAAGATGAAGAGTAAGTTTTTGCCTAAATATTATCAAATTGACCTTTACAGACAGGTACAAAACCTGAGACAGAGAGGGATGACTGTAAAGGAGTACACTGAAGCATTTTATAAAGTAAATTTGAGAGCAGGATATGTGGAAGATACCCCTGAAAAGACAACAAGGTTTGTGAATGGTCTACGAATGGAGATCCTAGACGAGATCAACATTCTTTCTCCTAAAACTATGGAGGAGGCATACCAATGTGCCTTGAAGGTAGAGGAGAAGCTTACTAGGAAGCAGAATGCGAGAAGAGGATGTGGTTTCGACAGAGGAAGGGGACAATATTATGGCAGAGGTAAGACTGCCAATAGTCGTGAAGAGGGTAAAACTTCGGGACAGACCGAGAGGGAAGGTAACACTAGGGGAGGAAGGCCATACCAAAGAGGAAGAGGTAATGGCAGAGGCAGAGGGAATGCCTTTCAGTGTTACAAGTGTCACAAGTGGGGACACAGGTTGTTTGAATGTCCTGAAAATGAACCTGCTGGACAGAGAGGAGCCTAAAGCAGCAAAGGAACCACAGTAGGAGGTGGAGAATGTACCAGAAATAGGGGAAGCCTTGGTATTGAACAAGGTTTTGTTGAAACCAGTGAAAGAAGTGGCAAATGTGATGCAGAGAAAAGCATTGTTCCGGACTGTATGTAAGTCACATGGAAAATGTTGTAAATTGATTATTGACAGTGGGAGCACTGATAATTTGGTAGCTACGGAGATGGTGGAGAAACTGGGTTTGAAGAGAGAAAAACACCCAACTCCATATAGGGTGTCGTGGTTGCAGAAGGGACACCAATTGTTAGTTGATGAACAATGTGAGGTAGATTTTCAGATAGGCAAGTACAAAGATAAGGTGACTTGCGACATAATGCTGATGGACATGTGCCATATTTTGCTGGGCAGACCATGGCAGTACGATAGAAAGGTATTCCATGACGGAGAGAAAAATTGTTACATATTTGTCAAAGATGGGATAAAGCATACCTTGGTACCCATGAAAGAAGAGGAGACAACAGAAACAAGTGGAATGAAAGCATTGCTGCTAGGAGGAAAGGAGTTTCTGCGACAGATTGAGGAGAGTGAATTGGGTTATGCAGTTGTGAGAAGACCAAGGGTAGTGTTAGTACACACCAAACTTACTGATTTTCCTATGGAGATACAGGATATGTTGCAGGAATTTAATGATATTGTGGTAGATGATCTGCCAGATCAGTTACCACCAAAACGGAGTATTAGTCACCATATTGACTTCATCCCAGGAGCCAGTTTGCCAAACAAGGCTGCTTACTGGATGAGCCCAAAAGAGAATGAGGAGATCAGAAAATAGGTGTAGGAATTACTTGATAAAGGACTGATTCAGGAGAGTCTGAGTCCTTGTGCTGTTCCGACTGTTCTAGCTCCCAAGAAAGGAGGAGAATGGCGGATGTGCACTGATTCCCGAGCGATCAATAAGATTACCATTAGGTACAGGTTTCCTTTACCTCGGATGGACGATATGATGGATTGTCTGAGTGGGGCAACGTACTTTTCAAATATTGATTTGAAGAGTGGCTACCATCAGATTTGAATTCGAGAAGGTGACGAGTGGAAGACAGCTTTCAAGACCAATGAAGGCCTGTATGAGTGGCTGGTTATGCCATTCGGGTTGAGCAATGCCCCCAGCATGTTCATGCGATTGATGAATGAGATGCTGAAAGAATTCATTGGTAAGTTTGTGATTGTGTATTTGGATGATATTCTCATATTTAGTAGGATGAAGGAAAATCATTTTCGACATGTTAGGTGTGTATTGGAAAAATTACAGAAAAACAAGTTGCTGATAAATTTGAAGAAATGTTCTTTTTTCAAGAAGGAACTGATTTATTTGGGTTTTGTAATATCTGAGAATGAATTAAAGATGGATCTGGAGAAGGTTGCAGCCATAGTTAGCTGGCCATCTCCCAAGAGTTTATTTGATGTAAGAAGTTTCCATGGGTTGGCAAGTTTTTATAGAAAGTTTATTAAACATTTCAGTGAGATTTGTGCACCGATGTTGGACACAATCAAGAAGTCCAACCAGCCTTTCCGATGGATAGAATCAGCTGAGAGAAGTTTTCAATTGTTGAAGAAAAAAATCACTGAAAAACCCATTCTCAGATTACCAGATTTCAATAAATTATTTCAGGTTCATTGTGATGCCAGTGGGACAACGATTGGAGCAGTACTCAGCCAGGAAGATAAGCCAGTGGCTTATTTCAGCGAGAAATTGAATGAAAGCTAACATAAATACACGTCTTACGATAAGGAGTTTTATGCCATCATCCAAGCATTGAAGCATTGGAGACATTATTTGCTGGCTAAGGAGTTTGTCTTGTTTTCAGACAATTTTGTGTTGCAGTATATCATGCAGCAGCATAAGATGAACCACAAACATGCAAAGTGGGTAGAGTACTTGTAGAGTTTCACTTTTGTTTTGAAACATATCAGAGGCTAAGCTAATAAAGTGGTAGATGCGTTAAGCAGGAGAAGTTTGATCCTACAGGAGAGTACAATACAGGTGTTGGGATTTGAGCACCTTAAGGATTTGTATGAGGCTGATGCAGATTTTAAAGAAGCTTATGAAGCTTGCCAAAATCCACTGTTAAGGGATAATAATTTATGGCTGGATTATAATATTCAGGAAGGGTTTTTGTTCAAAGGAGGATAGTTGTGTATTCCGGACTGTTCTATGAGAGAGAACTTGGTCTAGGAGAAACACAGTGGAGGATTAGCCGGGCATTTTGGCATCGACAAAACATTGGATCAGTTGAGCCACTTCTATTATTGGCTGAAGATGCGTAGAGACGTGCAAAGATTTGTGAACAGGTGTAAAGTGTGTCAGTATGCGAAAGGACGGAGTCAGAACGCAGGGTTGTACACACCCTTACCTATTCCGAACAGACCTTGGGACTCAGTCAGTTTAGACTTTGTCTTAGGACTGCCGAAGACGCAGAGGGGATTCGACTCTATCATGGTGGTGGTGGATCGTTTCACCAAGATGGCACATTTTATTCCATGCAGGAAGACTAGTGATGCCACACATGTAGCACACTTGTTCTTCACCAAGATCATCAGATTACATGGCTTGCTGAAGTCCATTATTTCAGATAGGGACGTGAAGTTCACAGGCCATTTCTGGCGAACGTTATGGAAGAAGTTGGACACCAAGCTGAACTTCAGCTCAGCTTATCATCCACAGACTGATGGGAAAACTGAGGTGGTAAACCGCAGTCTAGGAAATCTGTTGAGGAGTCTAGTTGGTGAAAATTCTAGGCAGTGGGATCACGTGCTTGCACAAGCGGAATTTTCCTACAATGACTCGCCCAACAGAAGTTCGGGCAAGAGTCCTTTCCAGATTCTATATGGAATGCATCCACGAGGAGTATCCAAATTATGGGATTTGGGACAGTTAGAACACAGGAGTGTTGATGGTGAATATTTCGCGACAGCAGTCAGCGACCTACATGAGCAGGTGAAACTGAAGTTACAGGACAACAGTCAGAAATATAAATAGAAAGAAGATCTGAAAAGACGGGAGGTACAGTTTGAAGTTGGAGACCTGGTACTTGCAAATTTGCACAAGGAAAGGTTCCCCAAAGGCGAATACAATAAGTTGAAGATGAAGAAGATTGGGCCTTGCAGAATCCTCTGGAAGTTTTCTGCAAATGCTTACGAATTGCAGTTACCCCCAGGTATAGGAATCTCGCCCATTTTTAATGTTGCAGATCTGTATCCTTACATTGTTGTTCAGGAAGTAGACAGTTCGGAGAGATGAACACGGGACACCCAGGAAGAGGAAGCACCTTGGATCAAACAAATGCCTCCAGTGAAGCCTTTGGAGATCGAGCAGGTTTTAGACACACGTGTGGCCAGATGGACTCGGAAGAAGGAGTATTTACAGTATTTGATTAAATGGAGGGACCATCCTATTGAGGACAGTTCCTGGTTAGATGCTGGTCAGATTCAGCGTGCCGGGTACTCCATTGATGAGCTCATGGATAGGAGCCATGAATTTAATTTACCCTGGGAGCCTAATGCAGGAGCATCTCATTAATAGGAAATGGCTGGAAGAAACATTTTCGTTTCCTGCCGAGGTGGCAGAGACAAAAACCTTTTCTTGGAATTGTTTGAGTTTTTAATTGTTATGTAACTTTACACAAGACTGTTAAGGTTAGTTAAGTTAGATTAGTTAAATGTTTCTTTTAATTAGAAATTGTTTTGTGTTTGGCTAACTGGGGAAAAAATTTCCCAACTGTAATGAAAGAGGGAAAGGCTTAAAATCCAATCCCAATTCCCATAGAGGGGCGGCTGCCAAGAGAAAGGGGAAAGAAATTAACAGAAGTTGTTGACTCTATTGAGTTTTATGAATTGTGCATTGTTTCAACAAGAATTTATTTCTAGAAATAACAGTTATTAATAGATTATTTGTCAAAAGAATTCTTGTGTAATATTTACCAGTGAGATGTAAATTTCTCTGTGTGTAAGAAGACAGAAGGGAAATTGCAGGCGCTAAGAATCAACCTGTTAGTGTCAGTCTTCCCAGCCTTCCTCCAGTGATCAAATATGCTCTTACAAAGTGGTCTCAGAGTTTCCAAGTCAAATTTTGTCATTTCAAAAAGTTTTCAAGCAAAATTTGGTCACTAGGCATTAGGCCTAGGGTTTGCCCAATATGTCAGTCTATGTCATCATTCAGCTGGGTGTATCATCATTCAGAGGGTTTTCATTATCATGTCAGTGTCTAATGGGTCATTTTACACCGTGTTCATGCTTCAGTTGTGCTTTGGCAAGTTCATTTCCCTCTCCTAGGGTTTTGAAAGCCAATTTCTCTTGGATGGTCAAATCATCGGCAAAACTTGTTTCCAGATATTCATACACCTTCCCCTATCCTTAAAGTACCTTATAAAACACTTCCCATCCCCTAGATCCGCCAAATTCCTCGTTTTTGCACAAACCCTAGTTTCTAGCTACAGCCTGGCAATTTTCTAGGTTGGGCCTGTGTTTTGCCCTTTTGGACCCCTTCCCCTCACTCAATCTCTGAGATTCCATTTTCCCCTGCTTCCTAACATCCCTCCTCACTCCCACAAATTTCCCCAAGAATTTAGAAGCCCCCTATCCCCTTCATTTCGCTCCATTTCGACAAAATTCCTTGTTTCACACATCGGGACAAGTTTCACTCAAATGATGTTTCTGAGCAATCAAAGATGAATTTTGGGAAATTGAGAGAGGTTATTGTCTAAAACATGCCAAAGAAGAAAAAAATCCTTCACTTTTTACACAGGTGTCATGGTTTGAGAGAAATGTCAAGAATTCCGTTGCCTCAGGAGAATCAAAGACACCTCTGAAGTGACCTTGGGAAAATCAAGTTTTCTCCTAGCTGGGTTGGCAAAATGATTTTCTTGATGGGTAAAATGATAACTAGACACAAAGAGATTTCCAATGAGCTATCATTAGCTCAATTTGGGGTTGAGGAAGGCATTCAAAAGTTGACTGCAACAGAACTCTTCTTTCAGGCAGCCTCATTTGGCACTTTTTGACCAGTCTTGGGAGATTTGATTTTTGATAGGTCAAATAAACTCCAAATTAAACAATTCCACTTGGGTTGGAAAGTAGACTCAAAGGCCTTTCCAACGAGCTATCCTGCGCCCGATTCTGACAATGGGAAGGCCCTCAAACAAGGCTCTGAATGTGCGCTACATGTTGAGAGGTGTGCTACCCGTTGAGAGGCTGCCCGCAGTGTTAATTTTGAATTGGCGCTACATGTTGGGAGGTGCGCTACCCGTTGAGCTGTAAAAGCCAGAATCACCTCAAACTCACTTAAATCTTCTTCAAATTTGCAAATTGGGTTGAGGTAGGCTCTATACATGTTGTTTGATGGGTTGATGATGGTTATGGGTCTACATGCTTGCGATTATGCCTCCAAGAATACAAGGAAAAAAGATATTTGTAACTGTTTGTCAATGTGGGCAGAATGTTAAGGTTTTATGTTTGTTTTAAGGTTTTTTTGGTCCCATTTGATTCCCTCCCTTGTTCCCCCTTTTCTTCACAAAGTCATGCTTATGTCTCTGCCCTTATTATTTGCAAAGAAATGTAAATTTCCCTCATGGCCTAATATGTAAACCCTATCCCTCCCCCAAGTCCAAAGAAGGTTGTCCGAGGCCCTCAAGAGGAAGAAGAAGACCAACCCACTCCGTATCTTGGCTGAGGCCTCTCTCACTCACCATGATACTCATTAGCCTCTTCCTAGCAGCTAGCACAAGAAATTTTGAAAGTTTTGAGGCATTTTTGGCATTTTTGGGAAATTGACAGGGTTTGGCCTTTTAACATGCAGCGCCCCGTGCGCTACGCTACATGGGGGCAACTCAGAACGGAAAAAACTCAGAATTTTTGGAATTTTCATGCAAAGTTACACCTACCTATGGATGGACTTCAGTTTTTATGGAGATTTGGGCCTCCAAAAGGTCAAAATACATGCAAATTTTGACTTTCTGCCCTTATTTTGAGTTGCAGAAAGCTGCCTTGGGAGAATTGAGTTTTTAGGGGTCAAATGAACTCCAAATTCAAAAATTCCGGTGGGGTTGGAAAGAAGACTCGCAGACCTTTCCAATGCGCTAGCTTGCACCTGATTTGGACACTGGGAAGGCCCTCAAACAGGCCTCTCAATGTGCGCTACGTGTCAGGCACATGTGCGCTGCATGTCAAGGAATTTTGCCTATTTTGACCAGTTCGGCCAGAAAAGTACAGTTTTGACTTGGGTTACCTTTTTGGGGATGTAAATCATGGATTTTTATGTAAATTTCATGGCTCTATGATGCTTTTACTCTCCTTGATCTCTTCTAGAAGTTTCTTGAATGTAAATGGTAAATATTTAATGCATGGATAGGTTTCCTAAGTTTTAGAGGCAAGTTGTTTTCACTGCCTATTATCTAGTGCTTAGTTTGGAATTAGTTGAAACAGCTCCTAGGAAGCTGAGCTCGACCCCTAGAGGCAAGGGAAGAGGTTGGATTGCCTATATTATGTATTTTCTCAATCATTTTCATGGTTGGAGAGGTTGGACTCTTGAGGGAGAAGCTCCTATTGTATATTTTACTTGTATCTCTGCAATTTGAGGAAAAGGAAGACCAGGGTTTTGCAGACATCATTGGGATTCTTGTGGACTCTTGTGTTGATGGTGTGTTCTCTTATTGTAATTGTAAGTGTGTTTATGTGTTCCATCTCTTTCTTTACTGCAGCTTATTAAACAAATGAAGTGATAAATTTTGAATTCATGCTTGCCATGCTCAGCTTTCAAATTTGTTTAATGTTTATGTTTTCCACTGTCTAGAGAGGATTCAAAGTCATTGTTTTCCCTCTTTAGCTTCTCTTTTTCTTCCTTGATCATCCATCTCAGCTAAAGGCATCAGCACAAACTCCTACCTTGCCCCAAAGACCCACCTGCAAAAACTGAGCTCAATCCCCGCACCCTGAATTGCACTCCCTCCAAATGCCACCAAAAACCCCAAAAACCCCCAAATCAACCTTTTAATCAGTTTACTAGCCTAATATCAGTGTTACCTTTGATTGGTGATCTCACCCCATTGAAAATTTGTCGAGATAGACCGGAGAGAGCCTTCTCATACCCCGTAGGGCTAGCTACGAGGTGAAATGGTTTGATGTTGCCTTGAAGGTTTACCTTCCTCAGCCTAGGGTGAAATCTCAAGCGCTAACACAACCGATATAGAATCACCCTAGAGTGACAGGGCAAATATTGTCAAGAGAAGAAAGCATTAGATGCCAATGGAAGGATAAACTGCTACATAAAAACCAGAGACGAAAACCCTAAGGCGAATGAACAGGTAACCCTTTTACTTTCCAAACCATTACATTTTCGTTTACAAAGAAGCATAAATATTGCATTCAAGATTAAATAGTTCATTTACACATTCCTGGATATAACAAACAAAAGATTCTGAACTGAATACTGACGTCATACCATAAGAGCACACATTCTCGTGCCCAAAATATTAAGCTAAATACAAACATTCAGAGTCAAGATTTTATTCCACTATAAATCGAAAGGGTGCCAGACTCTAACAGAGTCCTCTTTATACAAGTATAAGTTAAGAGTAGCAGAATCGTGACAGTCAGTTAAAGGCACAACTTCACCAAAAACACAAATGAAAGTATACAACACAACATGATAGTCGGATAAAGGCATGGCTTCACCACAATGCCTAAGAAAACACACAGTATTCAATCCAAGTCTGACAACACTACGAACTAGCAACCAAAAGGTATAGGGCTTCCCACTATTGAAGACGTCAACCAAACATCCGCTAAACCCTAGCTAAAACCCTAGATGGAAAGACTCTACAGAGTAGAGTGAGAGAAGAACCAGGAGGGTTCAAATCTGACCAAGCAAGAATAGCAGAGCCACGCTCCAGGCTTGGAAGCTTGCACACAAGTGAACAGGCAAGTGAATGACCAGTAAATTGTTAGTATGACGAGTTGAAAACCTGAAGGAAACACAAAATAATGACCAACATTAAGTGGAAGCCATTAAAACATTACCTGTAGAGCAAATGCGACCGACTGACGAGCTTGACGTTGAGAACAGAGCACCATAGATTGGGTATGCATGAACACCCTGCTCACAGAGGAGCCAAGAGATTAAAAGAACGGAAAAAGAGGATAAAACAAGTATAACTAGAGCTAAAACTTACCTTGGATGCATTGCAGAGCGCCTTAGAGGCTGAGCCAACCACCGAGCCACCGAAAGAACCGCAGAGATGAGAGGGCCAAGTATCAACTGAACCAGAGAGACTGACTGAGAGGAGAGCACCAGGAAAGAACGTTGAAGCCCTAAGGGAAATACAACCCAAAAACACAGTCAACCAACTCATTGAAGACAGGACGACGCATTGTGAGCAGAATACCTGTTAAACCAAGCTGAGGTCACTAAAACAAACCAGAATACAGTGCTAACCAGCTGACAGATAGAAACACCAAAGACCCTCACACAAACAGAACCGTAACAAGCATGCACAGACTAGCAGAGTGAAGAACAACATCAACAGACTGAGTAGTAGTAGCGGCGGGCGCACATGTAGAGCCACAACATAAATCAATTCCAGAACGTTCCTCAAAAGCTACAGGGCTATAGCATCGTGACCGAGTTAATCGCTAAGAAGTGACCAGCACGCATATTAATATATTAACATAAAATCCCAACAATCGTATTTATTACATCGGATACATCTCCACTAAGTACTTTTAGGCCTCATATCAATCCAAAGCTAAGATATGAGGTTGAAATGAGGCATAGGCCTTCTGTTTCGGATAATATAAAACACTGGTAGGTTTTTGAGGATGATCAACAGATTAAGGAATTCTTGAATATGATTGAAGATTTTCAGGGCAACGAGATCGATCAAGATGGAGATGAAACAATAGAAGGTGAAAAAGTAAGTGGTTGTAAAATTCCATAGTTAATCAAAAAATTATTCAATTGAAAGATAATATTCTGCCAAGGGGGCTTATCCCTCTTGAAGTACTTTTTAAGTCCAATGATGTAACTGTTAGTTTAGAGAAACTTCCACAGGAGCTGATTCAAGATCACAATATTGGAACCCAGAATGAGCCCAAGTTAGTCAAATTATTTAATGGAGTTCCACTTAATTATAAGGAGAGATATATTGAGCTTTTCAAGAAGTACACTGATGTTTTTGCTTGGTCCTATGAGGATCTCAAGACATATGATGTAAGCATTATTCAGCACAAGATTCCCTTGAAAGAAGGGATTAAACCATTTAAGCAGAAACTCAGGCAGATCAATCCTTTTCTTTTACCATTGATTGAGAAAGAAGTCAAGAAGCTTCTTGATGCCAAGATAATAGTTCCACTCTGATACTTTGACTGGGTGGTTAATTTAGTACCTGTAAGGAAGAAAAATAAAGAAATAAGGTTATGTGTGGATTTTAGGAATCTAAGTAGGGCTTCCTTAAAAGATAACTATCCATTACCTAAAATGGATCATGTGATACAGAAGGTAATTGGATCATTCAGAATGGCAATGTTGGATGGGTTCTCTGGGTATAACCAGGTGGCTATTGATAAAGAAGATCAGAAAAAGACTGCATTCACAACTCGTTGGGGAACCTTCATGTATGATCGAATGTCTTTTGGGTTGATGAATGCAGGTGCAACATTTCAGAGGTCTATGGACATTGAATTTATGGGTGATAAGTTTGTAGTGATATGCTTGGATGACATCACTATTTTCTCTAAGTCAGATGAGGAGCATTTGGACCATCTTAAAAATACTTTTGAGAAATGTAGAAAATTTGGGCTTTCTTTGAATCCTAAGAAGTCTATTTTTTCTATAGAAGAAGGAAAACTGTCGGGGCACATTGTTTCTAGAGATGGAGTGAAGATAGATCTAGCAAGGGTGCAAGCTGTGAAAAAAATACCCCTACCCAAGAGTAAGAAAGACATTGAAAAATTTCTGGGAAAAATAAATTTTCTAAGGTGGTTTGTGTCCAATTATGCTAAAATTGTAAAAGAGATTACCAATATGTTGAAGAAGGAAAATGAAGTACATTGGACCAAGAAATACAGAGAGTCATTCTCCATGATCAAAGAAGCATTACAAGTAGCTCTAGTTTTAATTAGCCCTAATTATCAAAATCCCTTTCAATTTTTTTCATTTGCATCACTTAATTCAATAGCTATTGTTTTGTTACAAAAAAATTATGAAGGAAAACAACAGCTAGTTGCTTTCTTTAGCAAGATTCTCAGAGATGCTGAACTCAAGTACAATATCCTTGAAAAATAGGTATATGATTTGGTAAAAGCCCTAAAGGCCTTCAGGACTTATGTGCTACAGTCACAGATCATTGCTTATGTGCCAAATGCTGCAGTAAAGGATGTCTTAGTCTAGAGTGATGTGGAAGGCAAAAGAGGAAAATGGATAGCCAAGATCCAAGAGTATGATCTGGACGTAAAGCTGACAAAGCTGGTGAAAGGTCAGGGACTGGCAAAGATGTTGACAGAGTCAAATTTTAAGGCATTGGGAATCAACTTGCTAACACCTTTAAATGAGGAAATAATTGAAGAAGTCGAAGAAAAATCAAACCTAGGTATGAAGATCCGATATAAATTTTTATGTTCAGAATGGTACAAGCACATAGTTCATTATTTATGTTTTCTCTCTTATCCCCAATCATTGGATAGAACAAGATATAGAGCATTAAAAATCAAAGCACAGCCATATGTGATTGTAGAGGGAAAATTGTATTGGAAGGATCCTGTGGGAATTTTATTGTTATGTTTAATAGAAGATGAATTTACAGAGACCATTAAAGATTATCATGAGAAGTTATGTGGTGGACATTATAGTTGGAAAGCTACTACACACAAAATCCTCCAGGCAGGATTTTATTGGCCCACCCTATTTGGTGATATATATAAGTTTGTCAGAAGCTATCAGAAGTGTCAGTTTTTTTCTAAGAAGAAGAGATTAGCTCCCTTTCCATTGATCCCAGTCTTCATAGAAGAACCATTCAGACAATTGGGAATAGACTTTGTTGGAAAAATTAACCCACCTTCAAGTGAACAGCACAAGTGGGTAATCACAGCTACTGATTATTTCACCAAGTGGGTAGAAGCTATACCTACCAAAAAGGAAAATGATCAGGTGGTGATGAAATTTTTAAAAGAAAACATTTTCAGCAGATTTGGATGCCCTGTCAAAATCATAACCGACAATGCTCAAGTGTTAAATTCAATTAAGTTTGTTTCTTTTTGTCAGCAGTATAATGTCATTTTATCTCATTCAATAGCTTATCATCCACAGGGAAATGGATTGGCTGAATCCACTAATAAAACATTGATGAAAATTCTTAAGAAAACTATTGCAGAGAATCAGAAAGACTGTGATTCGAAATTAAAGTTTGGTCTATGGGCTGTCCAAGTGACTACAGAAAAGGTCTACAGGAAAATCACCTCTTGAGTTGGTGTATGGAACTCAAGGTCTATTCCCTAGTCAGCTTGTGAAGCCTGTGATTGCGAAGATTCAGGAGGCAAAAGAAGAGCCCAATGCTCTAATAAGAAGAATGCATAAGGTAGTGGAGTTGAGTGAAAGTAGGGATAAGGTAAGAGATAATTTGATTATGTATCAATAAAAAATGAAGCAAATTTTTTACAAAAAATCCAAAGAAATTGATTTTAAAGTTGGAGACTTGGTATTAAGGTGGGATACTAGAAGAGAAGATAAGGGAAAACATGGAAGTTTGATCCTCTCTGGTATGGCCCATTTAGGATCATAGAAGCAAGGGAAAATAATACATTATTCCTGGAGAATCTTGATGGTGAAAATTTACAGCTGCTTGTTAGGGCAGTACCTCAAACATTATTTCCAATTCTGAAGCACAAGCATCCTGTCATTGTAGATACCGGAGTGAATTCATTGTACAAATTCCATAGAATTAAAATTGGCTAAGCAATATATGACTCCATGCCCGAGGTGAAGGCATTGATCTACGGTTCTTAGTGCTTCTGTGGCAAAAGCACTATCCCCAGGTGGAGCCAGATGTTGTAGCATCCATCGTCATTTAAATTTCATTTTCAATTTTATCACAAAAAATAAAAAATCAAATATTATGTTCTAGAAACAAAATTAAAAGAGAATGTGAAAGTCCGAAAGTAGTGATTTGTTTTATATTATTGATGGCTTTCGAATCTGATATAAGGTGGGGCCCCGACCCATATGTTAAAGTTCGGGTGGTATCTCAAGATTTAAGAAAGCGTGGGTTCAAGAAGCGGGTAAAGTGCTCTGTGGGGGAGCAACGAGCACGAGTTATAACTCAAGCTCAACCCCCGCAGTTGACCATGACGTCAAGGCGTTTGACCGAGATCTACGGCCTGAGATTGCTGCGGGGGTTCAAGCCTGATGAACATCCCGTACACTCCCTACCCCCGCAGTGGGCCACCCCCATCGCTTCACTCCATCTCATCTCCTCCACGTCATCCACCACCCTCATTCATTACCATCCACCTCATTCACCGTATGCTGTCACCTCATCTACCACTCCATTAATTACAGGTCTTTCCCCCCATTTGAATATTATATTTATAAAGGATAGTTAGAAGGTAGTTAAGTAGTTTTGACAGTTTTGGTAGTTACCAACTATCCCATGATGTATAAAAAGAGGCAAAATTATAGAAAAAGGGTCCGAATTTTGAAGAACCTGGAGACTATGCTATTGTATTTTTGATAAACTAATGATTAATGAAAGAATCAGGAGTTTTCCACACATTGTTGGGTATGATTTTGTAATTTCTCTGTTATGTGTCATCATGTGTCTTCCTTTATTTAAGTATGGTAATGAAGTTGCAGGTATTTGTTTACTTATGTGAATGAAGTTAAAATTCCTTAAAAGAGCACTCCTATATTTAAAGTTCCTACTTCTACATTTCTTCTAAGTTACAGATAATAGTTTCTGTGAAAAACAACATATTGTCTCTAACTTCTCAAAGCATTCTTCACTCAGCATTTATATTCAGCATCCTATGGCATTCTGAGACTTTCATATCACCTAAATATTAAGGGTTCAAAGTCAGGTCCTTCAGGCCCTTCACATGAGGATACATCATACAAATAAGTGACATGAATAATAAAAATTAATGTCTTAAGCACAATTTCTACACAGCCAAGAAATTGGTTTCTTAAGGGACAATAGGTACTATGGCATAAAAATTGGAACTTCTTGCATCTTCTCGAGTGCACCCAATTTTCCATGTTTCATGCGTAAAGAAGGTTATAGGTGACAAGGTCCCATTTCAAAAAATATTGCCAGAACTTGACGAGGAAGGAAAAATCATATTGGAACTTGAAGCAATCACTAAAACAAGAACTTAATAGCTATGAAATTGATCAATTTCAGAGTATCTCATCAAGTGGAAGAACTCACCTGCTAAATATTCGACATGGGAGGATGAGAATTTTATATAGAAGCATCCAGAACTACTCAAGCGTTGAGGACAACACTTTTTTTTAATGAGAGGGGCACGTTAGGTCCATATAATGCTCGTGTATTCCCTTATTATTATTGTCATTGTAGCCCCTTATTGTTATTGGCATGCCCATGTTGTCCCCATATTGTTATTATTGTGCCCCATAGAAGCCCAATATTGTTATTGTTGAGCCCTTACATTATTATTGTTATGTTGGCTCCGATTATATTGTGACCCGTTAGAATCCTATATATAGAAATGAGGTCTTGTCATTTGTATCATCCAAGAATAGTTCATTTGTGTAATGTAAAGGAGGTTTCCCCCTCAAAGAGGCTACTTTTGAAGTCATTGATCTATCTCATTATTTTATTTTGTGAGATGGTTGCATAATACTTTGAGACTCTTCACCCTAGACCAAGACAAGAGCTTCCCTCCACACCAAGTTATCCTCCCATAATTTTGACCTTTTCTCAATAGCTTCGACTAGGACAACAACTCACAACAATTGGCAGCTTCGAGCAAGATCAAAACTTAGGAGACTTCATTCTCAAAATCCAGAACATGAAACACAGTGAGAGGGACACCAAAAATTTGATTTTCCTTTATCCTTAGACTTCCCCAAACTTGCATTCACCTCAGCTGCCAATAAACAAACTTCACACCATTTCCTAGCTACAAGAGAACTTCACACTTCTTCCATGCAGCAGGTGAATTCAAACTTGATGAGAGAATGATGCTACAAATGAATTAGATGTGCTTCCTTTTATAGGCTCCTTATGGGGTCGAATAGGGCCCTTAGGCCGACTTGATCTTCTTCTAGGCTAACATGGTGTGGAGGTTACATAATTCATATTTGACTCAATACTTAACCTTTTTACATGATTCAAAAGCCCAAGTAGGTTCTCTTTAAATGTAAAATAATTCTATAGACTTAGAATAAATTCTAGAATTCCTCAATGGGGACTTTGACCTAAAACATGGTGACTCAATCATGAAACCCATCCTTTAATAAGTCAAAATAATAATAATAATAATTTTCTTTATTCTTTTGACAAGTACATTACATGATGACTTAAGTACATTATTGAAGATCAAACATAGTTACATTTTGCAACATAGAGAACCATTTAAAACATCAACTTCTAAATTATTTCTAAAGGAAAAAACAAAGTTAAAACTATTGAGCATCAAGCTGTTACTTAGGGAACAACAACTACAAAATGGAAAAACAGTACTGCAGATTCATACCATCGAAAGCAATTAAGTATACAAGATAACAACCTATTATAATTAAAGGAAATGACATGAAATGAAGATATTCCTAATAGATTAACTACAACAAATCTACTCTGTAACAATCTCAATAAATCCTATTTAAAGTAGAGCATATGATTTAATGAACAAGCAACGAGAAATTAAGAGAAATTACACAAATGGAAATGGCTAAGATAGAAGAATTAAAGACCAACTTAATAGTACAGGTAAAGATAGTGTTTCTTCCACGATCAGGACCAAATCACCATAATTGAACTCCCTTATGAAAAGAATCTTCTCAACAAATTAAGTTTGAGTAATAAATTCTCCCATTCAATTACAAATAACTGATTACAATCAATGTCTTCGCAAGTCTGAGCTTATGTTAAAAATAATATTACAAATTAACAACCCCTTTCAAGGCTTAATGCAATTTTTTATATCATGTTGATAAAAGATAAGAACAATAAATATATTTATGATATAGAGCGATCCTCATAATCTAAATATTCTTAGGATGTTCATTTTAAGCTACAAGAGATCTTAATGCATCTGGATGACCAAGTCAGAAGCCCCACATTAACTAATTTTCTCCAAACAAGGTGTAACGACCTAAAGCTATCTGATTTCCCATGATCATTCCAAGAAGCAGCATCAAATGCCAATTCATCAATAAATTCCTGTCCAAAATAAGGATCTATTCGTAAGTAAATAACTCTTTAATGGTAAAATCCATTCATAAGGATAATAAAATAATAAATTCATATTAAACACTCATAGAATCCATACTTCATAAGTTATCATAGCCTAATTACAAAAAAAACTTAGAAAATAATAAAAAAAACTGAGTAAGGAAAGGAAAATATGATAATTATGAGGCCCAACAATCCCTCCCTTCAAGGATGCTACCCCTCACTCAGTTTTCTATAAATAAAGGATCTTAGAAGCTCAGTAGGATTCAACTTTTTAGAGGAAGATAGTGACTATTAGAGCTAGATCTTGCCACTTGTTATTTCCATTTTTCATGTTGTGTATTTGAACAGTTATGAGATTAATAAAAAAACGTCATTTAGCCCCTATTCTGAGTTTTTTTTATGGGCTTTTAGTTTCCTTTGGTTAGGGTCCAACCCAAGAACTCAAATCCCCTCTCTTGTATATTTATGGTAGGCATTTCTTTTTCTGCACTTAGCTTAGTTGTGTCTCTTTGTTTGCAAATTTGTTTATATGAAAAATTATACCCTTTGAAGGTTGATCAGTAAAATCTCTTGGGAACATTGGCTATAGGCATCATGTAGAAAAGAACAAAAATATAGTCTTTCTTTTATGTAGTAGTTATATCCTAGTTTAAATTCAACACTACCTTTCCTATGCACTTTTGTTTTATGCATTTAGTATTTCAGCATTCCTTTAATAATGATGTCTTTGCTCACTAAATAATCACTTCCTATGCAAGTGAGATCTTTTGGTTCATAGGGAAAAGTATCATCACCTTCCAGGCTTAAACATCATCTTCTTCAACACTCTCCCTCCTATTTTCTTTGACTTCTCCAAGTTATTTGTGCACAAAAATTTTCATTCCAGAGCTACAAGAGATGGCTAGTTTTCTTTCCCCTTATGCAATATGGTATACTAAGTATATATAATCTTGGAAAGATCCCCTACACTCTTTCACAACCTCCTACCACCTTCTCCTACCTTCAAACTTCTTCTAGAACACTTAGATCGCTCTTGGATGCAATCATGTAGAAATACAAGGCATCATGTAGCATCTTGTAGCAATCCTATAACACTTCACATAATTGATCATAAATCAGCCAAAATTTCCTCTTAAGCCTATTTTTTTCTTTTCGTTTCTTTACAACATCCCCTAAGCCTTGGAATCCAACTTGAGAATACCAAAGGCCCTTTATACAACTTCTTTTTATCATTGTAGCTTTAAATTTGCAATTAGGGTTTACTTTTTTGGTTATGAGTTAAGTAGCATAGAAATGGTTTACATTGATTTATTTTGAGCATTTGATGGTTTCTACAAATAGAATAGAGTTTACCTTGATTTCAATAGTGTAGGTTTGATTTCTTTCAAGATATATTAGAGTCACTACTTTTGTGCAACTAGCTAGGGTTTACTTTCCTGTCATTTATCTTTTGCAAAATAGATTAGGATTTATTTTTCAGCCTTTATTTCCATTCAAATATATTAGCGTTTCCTTTATGCATTAGAATAATTAATGCCTGAATTGTATCTTTTCGCAAGAGTTCAGTATTTTTCCTTCTTTGGAGTTTTGCAAAATGGTTTATGCACATTTCAATGCAATCCATTTCTTAAGCGCAACTTAGGTAGAATCTTGCTTACTATGCATATAGCATTATCACATCTTAAGTTTATATGAACTCCATATTAATAAATTAAATTCGGTAGGCTTGGGATTTTTAAAATTCTTCTTGTAATACCAAGACTCATCAAGCACAACTGAATCAATGTTGCACTACATGAACACCCAGATTCGAGGGATTTTCTCTCTCTCGACTATTGGCCACAAAAGTAATGGTTTTTATGTGTTGGACACAAGTCAAATTCAACCCAGATGATTAAAATAGGGTTGATTTCGCTATAGAGTAGACTCAGCCTCCTCAATTCACTAGCCAAATTTTTCACATATTATAAAGATGCGGAAAATATTGTTCACAATGCCTTTTACACATGAAGGAAAACATTTAGGAAAAGCTAAAAATTATCACCATTAAAGAAGTAAAAAATTAATAATTCAATGGAATCAACAACATTTCTACACTTATTTAAGACTTCAATGTATCATAAAATTAAAGAAAGTGGTGAATCCTATAAGAACTACCCGTATTGAATCCTAGTCGCAACCTTCTCAAATTAAACCCTTCAGGATGGAAGAAAAACTAGCCCTGATACCATTGTAATGTTCCTTATTAAATTTATATTAATTTCCCAAAAATATTTCTTCATAATATGCACATAATGAGTCTTCCTGAGAATTTGACAAAATTAAAACCAATACAAATCTTATACACAAATTTCACGGTAAAAGACCCAAATATTTATTTACTATTATTGAGAAGGAACTTACATCAAATTCACATGAAAGGAACCCACCATAAGATGAGCTAGAGAAATTGAGTCCTCCTCAAAATTCTTCTTTGGTTTAACTCGCTCATCTTCAATGTATGTTGCTCCAACCTTCAAACAATTACTCTAAAATCTTTCTAAGATCCACTGAAGAACCTAAAGTGGTTCTTCCTCTTGACTAGCTAGTGTGGAATATTTCACCACCAAAACTAATTTCCACTAGCTAGCGTGTGTCTCCCAACACAAAACATGGTAACCACACAATGGATTTCCTCTCACATCGTATGCTACTAGACATCCCAAATCCAACACACAATAATCCAAATCTTTATGTCTTCAAATGATCCCCTATCTTTCTTTAATTATGAGGGTTGTTAGAATACCATGGGTAAATACCATGGGTCTTTCGAAAACAATGGGACCTTTTCCTTCTTTTAATAAAGTGACCTTTGTATAAGGTTTATATTTTAATTAATTTTTAAGTCACTTAATTACCACTTTATTAATTTAATTACTCAATGTCACCTTAGATATGACATTAAATAATTAAACTAGTTATATAGTCTTATGTTCTCAAAAAGACACATTACAAATCATAGGGACAACTTTCTTTTCAATTAAGAATTGGTTAGTTCATGACTTCTTCCAACAAATATTTTATTATATTTGAACTCATAAAATATAACTAGAATTTTATTATAAATAGAGAGGTTTTCCTCCTCATTCCACATGATCCATTTTCATCGTCCAACCTATGATCTTGAAACTCTTGAGCATTCTCCACTAGAGGCTCTCCATTTTTTTTTTTATGTTTTGTTTTGGATTGCATTTCTCTTTTCAAAGAGAGGGAATCACACAAGTTTCAACAAGGATTATACAGAAGCCCTTCCAAGGAGGAGGTCCTTTTTGAGCCACTCTTAGAATAAAGTTTCTCACTAGGTGAGCATATAATATAATAAAAAGTCTTCTTTGGGTAAATATAATTTTCAGATGTTATGTATTTATTTATAATTTTTTATCTTTTCTTTTCTAGGTTTCTATTTTGGTTTTTTATGTAGATATTATGAAAAATCACACTAAAATTATTACTCCTAATCTTTATAATCAAATTATCGTATTTTTGTTTTTAGGCTACTAGTTATGCGTAGAAAAAGTGTTTTTGTTAGCCCTTGTGCAGGAAGACATCTAACAATGCTCCCAAAACTATCCTCTCTCTTTGACTCTCATGCAATGAATATTAACTATCAAACTCCCTGATACAATATTTTCCTCCATTATTTGACCTGAGACACTTCAACTTATTTTTTGTCTCAATCCTAACCAAAGCTTTCCATTTCTTAAAAGTATCAAAGACTATCATAATTGTTTCTAATACAATAAACACAAGTTTTTCTAGTTGCCTCATCAATTCCCGCCTAATCTAAAGGATTTGAAAACCTTGGTTTGGTAATCATGATATAATAATAAGATCCACCAAGAGATTATACCTAAGTTGGTCCCCATACATCTGAATACACAACTATATGGTTTCACTCTTCTTTTCCTTCCAAGCTATGAGATATCTAACCCTTTTATGTTTTCCACAAATGCAATACTCACAGAAGTCCAAATCAACTTTCTTCAAATATGGAAATCATTTCCTTGATTGGAGAATCTGCATCCCCTTCTCACTCTTGTCTAGAGCCTATGATTCCACGTTACTGTATCCACTCCTAATGAAGCTAAAGAAATTGAAAGGTCAATATTACCAATACTTAAATACAACGTGCCTAGCTTCTCGTGTTTTGATATTATCAAATATCCTCTAGTGACCTTCCATGAATTTCCTATAAATGTGACTATACAACCCTCTCTTCCCAACTTCCTTATTGAAATTATATTTCTTCTTAAATTAGGGATTTGTGATACCTATTTCAATAACCATTGGCTTCAATTTTAATTTAACCATACCTTACCATTTCCCACAATTTATGTGGTTTATCATCACCCAAATAAAATTGTTTAAAATCCCCTTGAACACAATCTTGAAAATATTTCCTATGGAGTGTAGAATGAAATCAAAACCATGTGTCCTGTTAGGGCCTAAATCTGCCTCAGGTTGAGAAAGGCAGGATCTACGGTAACATCAAACCATGCTTAACCTGGTAGCTAGCCCTACCAGGTTGGGAGAGGGCTCTCTCCTTGTGAATCTCAGGAAAATATAGCAAATGAGGCTTGAGATGACTGATGTAAAGACTAATTTTAGGCTAGGTATATGCTCAAAGGGATTTGATTGAATTTTATGTTGGTTTGCTGGCTCAAATGTGAAAGGGAGATTTGGGTCCAGGGAATGGACTCAGTCTTGCAGAGGTTTCTGTGGGGCGAGGTAGGAAAATGGTTTAGTACTTTAAATTGCGTGAAATGGAGAGTCTTAAGATTGGTGAGGAGTTGGAGAGGGCATGAAAGTCTCAGGAATCCTCTTCAAACTGCTAAAAACATAGAAAACTAAACAAACCCTAAGTAGAGAATTGCAACATCAATGAATTCCACCTTTATCCTTGATTCATTTAGTTCAGCTGAAAAGAGAGAGATAATGGCATACATAAACACATGTAAACTTGAATTACAGAAGGAAAAACAATACCAAATCAACTTGCCACAAGAATCCCACAAAAATGCTACAAACCCTGGTCTATTCCTTTGCCAAACTGTAGAGATGAATGCACAATAATGCTCAAAGCATTCACAAGAGTCCAACATTTACAAATGATTGAAAAAGTACTAGATATAGGCAACAAAAAACTCATGCTAGCCTTTAGGGGTCGAATTCATGAGTTTAGAAGCTGTTTCAACAAGATCTAAACTAAGAACTAAAAAGTAGGCAGTGGAACAACTTGCCTCTAAAACCTAGGAAACTAATTCATTCAGTTCAAAACCACCTATACATGATGTATCTACCTCCATGAGTGAATTTTTAAAATTTTTACATGAAAGTCCATCAAGTTACATCAATTTACATCATGAGTTTTGTTATCTCAAAATCAGACCCTGATAGGCTGCTGATCAGGTAGACCTTAAGTAATTGTTTCAAACATACTTTTGGCTGAGGCTTAGCCTCCCTAACCTGAGAGGGCTCTCTCACAAGATTAAAGATTTTGTTTATGAATAAGATGGCTAACTCTATGAAACAAATGAAGAAATGTACGTGGTGGAAACACAATTAGAAAGTATCCATTGGGCTTATGGAGTCAAAATCGTTTCAATATAACAATGATATCAGCCTTACATAGAAGTCAGGGCATCCAGAATTCAACACATTTAGAACACACCAGAAACATATAGGGCGACACAGTTTATAAATGTATGAAGGAAATTAGAGCACAATCAGTGATTTATAAGTAATCACACATTCATACCACTACAAATACTGAGAAAAGGACAATACAATACATTCTGAACATTGAATTCCTTCTGATTCCTGAGAAGCAAAGCCAAATACTATATTACTAAAATAGAGTCTTACACAAAGCACAATATTCAAGTTTCTCTGAAATTTTCCAACCCTTTGTACATCAGATTTTCTCCTATATATAGAGCTCCTTACATAACTGAGATTCCTCCTCCAGCATGAGGGGAACTCGAATTCTTCCTACTATGACACCTATTGACACTTAAAACTAACTATTAAATGCAACTAACTGCAAACTAGCAGTTCTAGAGACCTAGTACAATTAGGAGTATAACTCCTCATCATGTTGGTAGTAGCATTAATTACAATCCAAACTCGTTCTCTGACAAATGGCCTTCTTCAATTTAGCTTTGGTGGAGGTTTGAAACTCCTTGCTGGCCCTTGATGCCTCATCCCTTAACTGCTCCTGGAAACTAGGAAACTGCTCCTGCTTTTCTGCTTTTGGTCTCCACAAGGATCTTCGAACTCAATTATCCCTGTTGTCTTTCTTGATTACACAAAAATGTATTGGACTATCATGTCTTTTATGCACTGTAGACCTTGCCCATATACACGTGTGAGGACAAAACCTCTTTAATGCTGCCTGAAGCATCATGATCAATACTAGCTATGAATAATGACCATTTTTATAACACATAGCTTTAGAGTTCATGTATGTCTTTCCTCTGCTTGTTTTGCCCTTGCTGGATGCTTACACTTTGTAAATGATCCTTTTCTGAAATTCCCTTTCAAAAATATTTCCCCTTTGTCTCTCAAAATGGTCAACCGAATCATAATATGCAGCTACAACAGTTTCGTAGTGCGCTACGAAACTGCTGTGCATTAGGCATCACCTACAGCAGTTTCGTAGCGCGCTACGAAACTGCTGTGTAATTTCAAAAACACAGTTTTAATGCCAAAATTTGACTATCTTGAGCTTTCTTTTTCTTGAAATGTCTTTTTCATCTGCCCTGAAGCTGTTCAAAACTGAATGTAGAGATACCATTCTTCAAGGAAAACTTCAAAAAGGTAAATTATCAAAATTTAGGACTTAGCCTTACTTGCTGTGTGATTTTTCTTAGCTAAGGAAGTCCTTCTCGCTGGCTTAGTTGTATCTTCAAATCCTCGATTTGTCTCTTCATAATTCTGATCCCAGCTCTCAGTCTTGTATTGACTTTTCTGATGTATTTGGCTTCCTTTATTGCAGGGACTGACCAGGTGTAGTATTGAGCATGACAGTTGACCACCTCGGGTATTGAAATAGTTTTGTCTTCCCACAGAGCCTCCATTTTATTAAAATGAGCTTCCTTGATTGCATGTTTCCTTGAGGTTTTCTTCAGTTTGGCAATTTCAAGATTTGCTAATTCCAATTTCTTTTTTAACTCTTCAACACTACATTCCTCTTGAGAGATAGCTGCCTTACCTCTATCGTTTTTATGCAACTGAGATGATGTTTCTGATGAAGTCATTGGTCCTTCATGAGATTTTGCTACCTCCTCTGTTTCACTTGCTTCTGGCAGCGCCTCTTGTACCTCCTTTGAACGCCTCGTCACAGGTCTTCTTGGCTTAAAGACAAATTTAGAAACCTGATCATCAAATTTGAGCTTTTTCGAGGCTTTGATCCTTTTGGTTTTGTCTTTACCTGATTCTATCAAGTCTGCTTGAACCAGAGGAGATTCTTCAATATCAATAGCTTGCAGCAAGTCATTCAGACTTCCCTTTGAAACCAGGCTTTCCTCAGTAACCACTGTCTTGCCTTTTTCTTTAGCTAACTGGCTCCTGGTTATTCTTCTCTGGACTGCTTCACCTGTAGATGGTTCATGTACACCCTCTTTGATCTGAGTTTTCTCTTTCTGTGACTGTTGGGGTGTGTCTTGGATTACCAGTGGTCTGGTGGGCTCCTTTACCTATTTCCTAGCCTTCAATTTTACAAATCTCCTGGATCTTGTTTCTGCACGATGACTAGCTGCTGGTGGAGAACTCTTCGTAGCCTGAGGGCTGAGACCAGTTTCATTCTTGAAGCCAGACATAAACATGAACACGGACCATTCCCTATCTACTTTCTGGAGCTCATGCAAAATGATCAATTTGACTAAGCCGTGATGAAACAACGAGGTCTCACAGGCTTCCTTCTTTAACTGAACCTTGTCACACATTTTGCCTAGGCTACGAAACAAGTAGAAAGGAAAATCAAGCGATATCTTCCCAGTGAAATGAAGCAGAAGCTTGAAGTGATAAGAATACACCTTATGATACCTCCCTTCACAGGTGAAGTACCTCTGTATGCAGGTAAGTAGATTAGCATATGAATCTTTGACAAAACTTCTGGGCACTGACTTGTTTAAGCTTGAACCAATGAACTCCGGTTTCAGAAATTCCTTGCAGGGGGTCATATCAAACTTAAAATTTTTAAACCATCTTTCCTGTCCCCTTGGAATCTCAGTGACTGTAGATATAACCTCTGGAGAGATTGGCAATTCAAGCACCCCAACTTTCGAATTCAGTCCTGTGAAATTTAAAGCAAATTCCCTGGTGACTTGCATATGGCCTCCTTGAAGTTTTTCACAAAACCTCCAACAGCCAACCTGTTTGAAGGCTTGTTCAACTTCATTATTCTTTAGGATGCTATCTAAACCCTCAGGTTCATTCCTCAAACATCTGCCTGACCTATGCTCTTTTCTTTCTGCAGACCCCTCCATGAAATTCCAGTGGAATGAAAATTTGAAAGACTGGCACTGTCTCAATCTTCGATCACTGCCTCGCTTGAAAGCTGCCTCGCTTGAAAACTGCCTCGCTTGATCTTCAAGGAATTCAAATTGAACGCTTGCCAATTTTCTCCTCATGCATGAACCCAAACATAATTATGACTGTGAATATTTGGCCTCTTTTTGAAACTTGCAACCTGAGCGTACCAAGACACTTAACGACCTTAATGATGAGGATAAGCGGTTGAATGTGATAGGCAAAGTGTATGGACTGACAACTGATGATGTAAAGATAATGGATTTTGATATATTTGAAAGCTGGATGAGATTTGCTACGAATATGCATGAATCCCCGATTTTGTAGCGTAGCCAGTGCAAAATCTAGGTTTTGCGCTATGAAAACACCTAGACTGGGTTTTTGGGGCTACAAAAACTCTTAGACAGTGTCGTAGCGCAAAAGAACCTTGAAACAAGTTTTGACATATCGAGTTCATGTGAGATATGAGACCAATGATAAACAATAACAGAGAATTGACCCCTTTTGACATACCAACAAGACTCTTAACAAGACTCTTATTCAAAATCTTAGACTCTAAAACAACATGGAAAAAATCTAGACCAAGACTAACACCAATTTTCTGAAAAAACTGATGTTTAGAATTTGAAATTTTTCTTAAGTGATAACAAGTTTGACCATGAGAGAGTAAAAAGTCAAATTGAGAAAAAACTAGAAGAAAAACAGAGTTTTTTTGGCAAAAATGGCAATTTTTCATCCTGTGGGCCGTGCCACTTTCCCTATGCGTAGCGCCCTTTTGCAGCTGATTTTAGAGGCCTTCCTATGCACCAAATTTGATCCCAGTGGGTTTGTTGAAAAGGTATGTCTGTCTAATATCTATAACAGGTGGAATTTCTGAATTTGGTGTCTATTTTCCCCTCCAAAAGTGAGTTCTCCCAACACTGCTTCCTGTGTGGCCAAAAAGGGGCAGAGAGGGCATTTTTAAGGTGTTTTTTACCCTTTTGGAAGCTCAAAACTTGACAAAACATTCTAGTAATTTCTGGGTATTCAAAAATTTTCATGCGGAATCAAAAAAATTAGATTTTTCCTCCAGAGGAGGTACCTATAAAAAGCGAGCGCCGGGTGGCGCTACGCACGAGGAAGAAAAACCTGTTTTTTCCTCCAAAAACTCAAAATTGTCAAAAAGTGTGCCAAATTACATGAAGTTTGGGTTGAGTTACCTGCATCAAGTACTATGTTGGGCTAAGGAAGCTTCAGCCAAGATCTTGAGCTTATCTTTCTCTTTCTTCGTCCTTAAAGTTTTCCTCAACTTGGCCTTTAAGGTCCTTATCCTCGCTTTGCAAATATTGTTTCTTACCAAATAATGGAAAGCCATGTGCCTCAACATCTTTTTCTCCTTATTTTCTTTCTCAAGTAGCTTCTCCAAGTGCATGTTTTCCCTCTCTAGCCAAGATTCCCGATCAGCTTCAATCTCTTGCTCAAGCGGTGTCAACTTGACTTTCCTCCTCTTTGCTGCTTGCCGGTTTTCTCTTATGTTTTGCAGCTCCATGATTGTTTGCTGGTCTTCCAACTGCTTGTTCCTTTGCTCAAGATAGTTTATGATCCACTTAGCTCTTTCAAGGTTAAGAGATAAGTCATGAATGTCAGCTTCTTGTTCCTTGATGATCTCCTTGAGTTTTGAGCTTTGGGAGCCCAAATCAGTGTCCTCATCCTGAATCAAAATGAACTCTCTCTCTTGACCTTCAGAAGGCCCTTCATCATGCACTGGTTTTTTGCCTTTGTCTTGTACCTGCTTTGCTAAAGAAGAAGGCAAAGCGCCTTTCACCTCGGGTGAACATAGAATTTGCCTATGATCTGATGAAGGAAACGAGACCCCTTCCACCCCGGGTGGAGATAGTACTCATTTGGCTACTGCAAATAATCTCCTTGTGTCCTTCTGATAAGTGATAAATACTGGCACACTGGTTGTTTGAGTCTCATGCACCTCTTGCTGATGTGAAGGCCCTCCTACCTCATGAAACACTGATGGGGTCACTTAAGGACTTGTGAAAACCTCATGTGAAATGAAATCATCCCATGAAACATTCAGCAAACTCGGCTGATGCAAAACCATAATCTGGATCAATGAAAAGTGATAAATGCTGTTGTAATGCTGATGAGGAGGTTTCCTTTGCACCAATGTGGTCATTTTCTCAATGTTCCAGCACATGAAATAGGGGAGGTTCATCATCCTCACTCTAGTGAAATGCATCAATAATCTGACATGATAGGTGTATAAGTGATAAAATCTGCCTTCACAACTGAAGTATTTGATTATGAGTTTCATAAGTGGAGCATATGTGTCCTGTAGGTATTTGAAAGGGAAGACCCTACTAATTTGCTTCTGATAGCTAGCATTGATATAAGGCTCATAATTCTCTTTGTCCACCAGCTATCCTTTGTTCCACTGTTCACCCACATTCAGAATACCTGTTGCTTCAGCTATAGTTTCAGGTGTCAAAGTGAATGTAACACCTGCCAAATTGACCTAGCCTTTGTGAAGATGGAGAACAAAAAGTATAGCAAGCTCATGGTGGTATTTCACCCTTTCCACCATCTCACAAAACTGGTAGCAAGACTGATGTTTGAAACATGCTACTGCAAGAGGACATGCCAATAGCTCTAGGAGTGTAGTGGGCTCCTCCCGGATGTGTTTTCCTCCCTTGTGTGGTTTTCTTGGTGCATGAATTTCTTGGGAGGAATCACTCACAGTTTCCACATCCCTTTCATAAGGTGAATCTGTTTCCATATTTGCCACTGTTTGGTTTTCAATGATGAGTATGAAGAGATTTTATATTAAGAATAGGTGTTTTCTATTTGACGAATGGGATTGATGAGTGGGACTGTGAATGAGGGATTTTGTGCTGACTGTAGGGTTTTTTGGGAGTGGCAGGGTTTTGGGAATGCAAATTAGGGTTTGGGAAATAGTGGGAATTTGTTAGGTATTAGGGTTTTGGGGATGAGGGGGGTGGGATGAGTGTGAATGAGAGAGGGGAAGGGAAATGAAATTTGGGAAGTGTAGTGGAGGGAAATGAAAATGATGCAGGGGAGAAAATAACAACAATGACAACTTTTGAAACCCTAGACAGTTTTTTCAGTGTAACTGTGCAGCAAACTAGGGTTTTAATTTTCACCTATTAACACACCATCAAAGATGACTAAAACCCTTGCAATGGAAAAGTGGAATGTTTCACTTACTTGAGGAATGAAGCTTGCAAGAATTTAGAGTTTGAGGAGGTGATTTGGACGAAATTCGGGCTTGGAGGGCAGGTGCGCCGCGCCCAGACATAGGTGCGCCATGCCAGTCTGGTTCACCATGCCCTTTCAGTTCCCAGTGCAATTCCTACACTCTGTGAGCCACGGAAAGCAGGTGCGCCGCGCCTCAACCCCGGTGCGTCGCGCCAGGAGCTTTGCACAGTTTTGCTGCAAATTGCGTTCTCCGGCCTCAAATCGCGATTTGCTCTTGTTTCTTTCACTTCTTTAGGCACAAATAAATTCTTCAACATGAAAAACACTTTATATACCCATGACTTTAATTTTTCACTTAAAATAACCCACTTTCTAATGTTTGTTTTTCACTTTGTCTTTTAAAACTCTATTTTGGCAGTTTGACTTGCTTTTTTACTTTTGATGGACTAATGCTTTGAATTTCTGACTCTTTTGTAGGAGCTGGAGTGCAGGAGTTTGGCAAGGTGACCAAGGTTGCATTTCTGGACTTATTACATATAGGAAGAATAAAATTACATGAAAAATTATACATAGAAGAAAAAACTCTGTTTTTCTAGGAAAAATCAATCACTAAGCATGTCATTATTGAAAGTTTGATGCTGAGACCTTATTTGACCTCCTCATGTGCCTGCTGACCATTATTGAGCTTTTACAAGACTTCAATGACAAACCCTAGACCTAATGAGACCTAAAACCCTAAAAATAGCTTTTGCAAGTGTAAAGACAGAAAATGACTGTAAATGACCTGAATTTGTAAAAATAGGCCAGCAGGTAAAGACCATGAGGGAAAATTTGATAATATTCCACTTCCATTAGATGATCCATGACCTAATGGAATGTAGCTGATCGGATGAGACACCTAAAAATGTAATGCATCAAGAGAATTTTGATCACTGATGGAGGGATGAAGATACCGAGACTAACATTGGCTCCAATGGGGATGGTAGCTCCTTGGAGGTGCAAAGAAGTACAGATCTCTGGAAAGTAGACAGTGCCTTCTTCCATTGGGCTATGGAGTCAATAACTTCAACAAACCAAAACCAATATCTTGACTCAAGACTGACTCAATTTCAGGACTGAAATCTGACTCAAAACTGACTCAATTTCAATTTCAGGACTTAAATTATGTTTGCTCTTCTAACTTTGCTTGATGTCCATCAATTTTTTGCTGCTATCGGAAGGCTGATTGCTCAGTGGTACTATCAAGCCTTTGTCTTTCTTGATCAAGTACAACTCTGAAATTTTCAGTGATCTCTGGAATATCTTCTACTTCAACTAATTGACTATTTACATCATTAAAACTATTAGAATATAGAACAAAAGATTCTAAATCAGTATGTACATAATTGATTGGATGATTTAGAGGTTTCTCCTTGCTTGTGATCATGTATTTTATCTTTTTCTCCTGGTATAATTTCCTCAACTGACCAAACATGGGAATAGTGGCATAGGCGAAATCAAGTTGCAATGTCCCTTTGAGTTTTTCTCCCCAAGATCTGGATAAAAGTATGCCAAATCTAGGAGGAATATCAGCCACAACCACATCCATAAGAACATTCTTCGTAGGAATATGATCTAAAGTGACAACCAAATCTTTAATAAGACCAATACATCCGACCCTACCAGAATCAAAGGAATAAAGGTCATGGTACTTGCGAGTGATATCTAAACCCAATTTTTCCATAATTGCCTTTGGCATCAGATTATGAGAGGCTCCTGAATCAAACATGGTGTTGTGCAATACATAATCATGAAATCTACGGCTGATGTAAAAAGGAGCTACATCACTATCGTCAGATTGACCTTCTAATGCCGAACCAAAGATAAGCTCGGGTTGGTCATCCTCCACATTAACCATATCAGATAACGGATCTAAATTCAAAATCCTTGACACATGACCTTTATAGCTGCTATTATTCATCAATTCAGTCAAAGGTATTGACACTTTTAACTTAGCAATCTCATTCTCTAAGCTAAAGGCTATGGTTTTCTCTACCTCTTTAACTGGACCATCCTTCTTTTCAGTCTTCTCCTTTGATACAATTGGCTGATTTGATCTTTCATTTGTAGACTGTGTTTTGCTGGTGGTAGGATCTGTTGCCTCCTTTCCCTTTTTCTACACAATTGGAGAATCGTTCTTTGGTGGTGTCACTTCCTTCCTCTTTTGAATTGGATTGATGGGTACCTCTCTACTCTTGAGTGAATATTGTCGCTGCTGGGCTATCAAAGAATTCATGTATCCCCTTTGATATTCATCAGATTCTTCTAGAATTGTTTCATTTGCTAGGATAAAATCTTCATCTTTTTGTACAGCTGGGGTTTCTGAATACTCTTCATCCTCGGTGATATAAATTGGCAGATCATCAGGTGTAAAGAAATGATTCTCCTCTCCAATTATGTTCTCATCATCATCTGATTCCGGACCATGTACAAAATTCTGTTGTAAGGGTGTCTTAACTTGCTGTTGTGCTGCTTGGTCTTGTGCTCTTTGTTCTCGTTGTTTGATTCTAAACTGTGGTTGCTGCTGACCACGGAAGTTTGGATTTAATATCTATGTCTTGAGATTATCTGCAATAGTGAGTCTATCAAACATCTTCTCGATCTTTCAAAGCAAATGATCTGAGGAAGAAGCTTCCTCCTTTATGGTCACCTTCTTTTCGGCCTTTGCTCTAGCTCTCTTGGCAAGCAGATTTGCCTCTACGCTGACTGCAATTTTCTGCATGTCCTCCAATGTGGCTGGATCTCTTTCTCTCAATTGATATGCCATGTCAGGATCAAAACCATCAGGAAATTTAATCAAATCCAGCCCCATTGGTGGCTTTATATCAGCGGGAATTGCATTATAAACAGTATTGAATCTAACACAATAATCTTGGACACTCTCACCAACATTCCTCTTTATGTTTTCATATTCAAAAAGAATTTGAAGAGGATTTTTCTTTACCTCCCAGCGATCCAAGAATTGTCTTTGAAGAACATCCAATGTAGTGATAGTTGCAGCCAGCAAAGCTCTGAACCACTTCCGCACTTCACCACCAAAAGTTTTCACAAATCGTCTCATAGTCACATTTTCTTCATCTATCTCATGAAGGTCAAAGAAATCAGTCATCTTATCCACATGCTGCTGCACTGTGATTCCTTGGGTACCATCAAACAATGGAAGTTTGCTTTGATAATCAGCAGGCGTAGCATCCAAGTTTTGTGGCAAAACAAGAGGTGCATATCAGGCAACCATGGCTCTAGGTGAATTTAAAAATAGCCTTGGGGATGTAGGAGGAGTCGGAACAATGATAGCTAACGATGTAATTGGTGTATGAGGTGTAGAAGGAGGGGAGGAAATATGAGATGTTTGAGGTGTTGAAGGGGTTGATAGGGGAGAAGAGACAGGAGGTCTCTAATTAGATATAGTGGGTTGCAGGGGAATGGTGGGAATGAAAGGAGTTTCAGTAGGAATTTCTGAACTAGATGCAATAGAAGATGAACCAAGAGTTGCAGATGCAGATTCTAAGAAATCGGGAATGTTTGTAGCCACAATGGAAGTTTGAAGATTCAAGATATAATCGTCAATTGATCAGTTAGCCTTTTCAGTTTCAAGATCTTTAACAAACTCAATATTTAGGACAGTAGAACCAACAACATTTTCAGATTTAGTTTCAAATAATGATAGATCAAAATGTTCATCAAACTCAAGATCTTCAAGATATTCAAAAACAATTGGACATGAATGAGATCTGAACACGAGAATCACAGAACTTTCTTGTCGGAGAATTCTTGGGATGAGATTTGGGTTTTCATACATAGGAGGAGGATCAGGATCAGGATTGGCCCTGGTGTATCGTCTGGAAGCCAATGTGTTGAATTATTCCCAAAAATCAAATGGACATCATCAATTATTTAGCCTATCAAATTCTAAACTCATCATCCAAAGTCTAGAATTGCTTTAAGATACTGGGGTAATCGTTTAGATCAGATGTTCAGTTTATAAACTAAACCGGAGATTGACTGAAGCAGCATTCATCTACTTTTGCACTTGCAAAGCAAGAGCATTTCGAAGGCTACCTGGCTAACTTTAGGCTCCATCTATAGTCTACAAAGCAAGCAATGATAATAAATTTTTCTCCCTAGTATGGTCACCAATATGTTAGAGCCTAAATTTGCCTCAGGCTGAGAAAGGCAGGATCTAGGGTAACATCAAACCACGCTTAACCTGGTAGCTAGCCCTACCAGGTTGGGAGAGGGCTCTCTCCTTGTCAATCTCAGGAAAATATAGCAAATGAGGCTTGAGATGACTGATGTAAAGAATAATTTTAGGCTAGGTACATGCTCACAGGGATTTGATTGAATTTTATGTTGGTTTGCTGGCTCAAATGTGAAAGGTAGATTTGGGTCCCGGAAATGGACTCAGTCTTGCAGAGGTTTCTGTGGGGCGAGGTAGGAAAATGGTTTAGTACTTTAAATTGAATTAAATGGAGAGTCTTAAGACTGGTGAGGAGTTGGAGAGGGCATGAAAGTCTTAGGAATCCTCTTCAAACTGCTAAAATCATAGAAAACTAAACAAACCCTAGGTAGAGCACTGCAACATCAATGAATTCCACCTTTATCCTTGATTCATTTAGTTCAGCTGAAAAGAGAGAGATAATGGCATACATAAACACATGTAAACTTGAATTACAGAAGGAAAAAAAATACCAAATTAACTTTCCACAAGAATCCAACAAAATGCTGCAAACTCTGGTCTATTCCTTTGCCAAACTGCAGAGATGAATGTACAGTAATGCTCAAAGCATTCACAAGAGTCTTACCAATACAAATGACTGAAAAAGTACTAGATATAGGCAACAAACAACTCATGCTAGCCTTTAGGGGTAGAATTCATGATTTTAGGAGCTGTTTCAACAATATCTAAACTAAGAACTGAAAAGTAGGCAGTGGAACAACTTGCCTCTAAAACCTAGGAAATTGATTCATTCAGTTCAAAACCACCTATACATGATGTATCTACCTCCATGAGTGAATTTTTAACATTTTTATATCAAATTCCATCAAGTTACATCAATTTACATCATGAATTTGACCATGAGAGAGTAAAAATTCAAACTGAGAAAAAACTAGGTGAAAAACAAAGTTTTTTTTGCAAAAATGGCAATTTTTCATCCTGTGCGCCACGCCACTTTCCCTGTGCATAGCGCCCTTTTGCAGCTGATTTTGGAGGCCTTCCCGTGCACCAAATTTTCTCCAAGTGGGCTTGTTGGAAAGGTCTATCTGTCTAATTTCCAAAACAGGTGGAATTTCTAAATTTGGTGTCCATTTGCCCCTCCAAAAGTGAGTTCTCCCAACACTGCTTCCTGTGTGGCCAAAAAGGGGCAGAGAGGGCATTTTTAAGGTGTTTTTGACCCTTTTGGAAGCTCAAAACTTGAAAAAATTTTCTAGTAATTTCTATGTATTCATAATTTTTCATGAAAAATCCAAAAATTTAGAGTTTTCCTCCAGAGGAGGTCCCTAGAAAAAGCGAGTGACAGGTGGTGCTACGCACCAGGCAAAAAAACCTGTTTTTTCCTCCAAAAACTCAAAATTGTCAAAAAGTGTGCCAAATTTCGTGAAATTTGGGTTGAGTGACCTGCATCAAGTACTATGTTGGGCTAAGGAAGATTCAACCTAGATCTTGAGCTTATCTTGCTCTTTCTTCCTCCTTAAAGTTTTCCTCAACTTGGCCTTTAAGGTCCTTATCGTCGCTTTGCAAATCTTATTTCTTGCCAAATAATGGAAAGCCATGTGCCTCAACATCCTTTTCTCCTTATTTTCTTTCTCAAGCAGCTTCTCCAAGTGCATGTTGCCCTCTCTAGCCAAGATTCCTGATCAACTTCAATCTCTTGCTCAAGCGGTGTCAACTTGACTTTCCTCCTCTTTGCTCCTTGCCGATTTTCTCTTATGTTTTGCAGATCCATGATTGTTTGCTGGTATTCCAACTGCTTGTTCCTTTTCTCAAGATATTTTATGATCCACTTAGATCTTCCAAGGTTAAGAGATAAGTCATGAATGTCAGCTTCCTGTTCCTTGATGATCTCCTTGAGTTTTGAGCTTTGGGAGCCCAAATCAGTGTCCTCATCCTGAATCAAAATGAACTCTCTCTCTTGACCTTCAGAAGGCCCTTCATCATGCACTGGTTGTTTGCCTTTGTCTTGTACCTGCTTTGTTGAAGAAGAAGGCAAAGCCCCTTTCACCCTGGGTGAAGATAGCATTTGCTTATGATCTGATGAAGGAAACGAGACCCCTTCCACCCCGGGTGGAGATAGTACTCGTTTGGCTGCTGCAAATAATCTCCTTGTGCCCTTTTGATAAGTGATAAATACTGGCACACTGGTGGTTTGAGTCTCATGCACCTCTTGCTGATGTGAAGGCCTTCTTGCCTCATGAAATACTGATGGGGTCACTTGAGGACTTGTGAAAACCTCATGTGAAATGAAATCATCCCATGAAACATTCAGAAAACTCAGCTGATGCAAAACCACAATCTTGATCAATGCAAAGTGATAAATGCTGTTGTACTGCTGATGAGGAGGTTTCGTTTGCACCAATGTGGTCATTTTCTCAATGTTTCGGCACATGAAATAGGGGAGGTTCATCATCCTCACTCTAGTGAAATGCATCAATAATCTGACATGATAGGTGTATAAGCAAGAAAATCTGCCTTCACAGCTGAAGTATTTGATTATAAGTTTCATAGGTGGAGCATATGTGTCCTGTAGGTATCTAAAAGGGAAGACCCTACTGATTTTCTTCTGATAGCTAGCCTTGATATAAGGCTCATAATGCTTTTTGTCCACCAGCTGCCCTTTGTTCCACTGTTCACCCACATTCAGAATACTTGTTGCTTCAGCTATAGTTTCAGGTGTCAAAGAGAATGTAACACCTGCCAAATTGACCTGGCCATTGTGAAGATGGAGAACAAAAATTCTAGCAAGCTCATGGTGATATTTCACCCTTTCCACCATCTCACAAAACTTGTAGCAAGACTGATGTTTGAAACATGCTACTGCAAGAGGACATGTCAATAGCTCTGCGAGTGTAGTGGGCTCCTCCCGGATGTGTTTTCCTCCCTTGTGTGGTTTTCTTGGTGCATGAATTTCTTGGGAGGAATCACTCACAGTTTCCTCATCCCTTTCATAAGGTGAATCTGTTTCCATATTTGCCATTGTTTGGTTTTCAATGATGAGTATGAAGAGATTTTATATTAAGAATAGGTGTTTGCTATTTGACGAATGGGATTGATGAGTGGGACTGTGAATGAGGGATTTTGTGCTGATTGTAGGGTTTTTTGGGAGTGGCAGGGTTTTGGGAATGCAAATTAGGGTTTGGGAAATAGTGGGAATTTGTTAGGTATTAGGGTTTTGGGGATAGGGGGTGGGATGAGTGTGAATGAGAGAGGGGAAGGGAAATGAAATTTGGGAAGTGTAGTGGAGGGAAATGAAAATGATGCAAGGGAGCAAATAGCAACAATGACAACTTTTGAAACCCTAGACAGTTTTTCAGTGTAACTGTGCAGCAAATTAGGGTTTTAATTTTAACCTATTAACACACCATCAAAGATGACTAAAACCCTTGAATTGGAAAAGTGGAATGATTTACTTACTTGAGGAATGAAGCTTGCAAGAATTTAGAGTTTGAGGAGGTGATTTGGACAAAATTCGGGCTTGGAGGGCAAGTGCGTTGCGCCCGGACACAGGTGTGCCACGCCCTTTCAGTTCACAGTTAAATTCCTGCGCTATGTGCGCCGCGCCGACCAGGTCCGTCGTGCCTCAACCCAAGTGTGCCGCGTGAGGAGCTTTGCACAGTTTTGCTGCAAATTGCCTTCTCCGGCCTCAAATCACGATTTGCTCTTGTTTCTTTCAGTTCTTTAGGCACAAATGAATTCTTCAACATGAAAAACACTTTATATACCCATGACTTTAATTTTTCACTTAAAAATAACCCACTTTCTAATGTTTGTTTTTCACTTTGTCTTTTAAAACTCTGTTTTGGCAGTTTGACTTGCTTTTTGACTTTTGATGGACTAATGCTTTGAATTTCTGACTCTTTTGCAAGAGCCGGAGTGCAGGAGTTTGGCAAGGTGACCAGGGTTGCATTTCCAGACTTATTACATATAGGAAGAATAAAATTACATGAAAATTTATACATAGAAGAAAAAACTCTGTTTTTCCTCAAAACAGGGTTTTGAGGAAAAATCAATCACTAAGCATGTCATTATTGAAACTTTTGATGCTGAGACCTTATTTGACCTCCTCATATGCCTGCTGACCATTATTGAGCTTTTACAAGACTTCAATGACAAACCCTAGACCTAATGAGACCTAAAACCCTAAAAATAGCTTTTGCAAGTGTAAAGATAGAAAATGACTGTAAATGACCTGAATTTGTAAAAATAGGCCAGCAGGTAAAGACCATGAGGGAAAATTTGATAATATGCCACTTCCATTAGATGATCCATGACCTAATGGAATGCAGCTGATCGGATGAGACACCTAAAAATGCAATGCAACAAGAGAATTTTGATCACTGATGGAGGGATGAAGATACCGACACTAAAAAGTCCATCACCTAAGAATCAAAATTTTTATCTAGTGAAAGGATTAAAGAAACTTGTAACACGTTACTTGTTGCATTTTCTTCCTTATTATTCTCCTATTATCCATCTCTATTTTTCGAAATTGATAGTCTTTCTTCTCATGTCCTTTCTTCCCAGATTGTCGGAATTCCATCCTCCCTATAGATTTTAGTATGCCTTTTTATAATTTCCATGAATCCCTAGCATCTTTCCTATCTCCATTTGTATTCCCCTATTCTCTATAGTTGAAGCATTGTTTGACGTCTCACTAGTTATTTTTTTTCACATTTCGTCACTTAGGATAACCTCAACAACATCATCAAAATTTAAACTGTTTGAACTAGAGATAGAATTACTTACATACATGACCAAGCGATTCCATGTTTCTCATATTGAGCACAAAATCAAAAGATCCATAACTTCAACATCAAAATTTACTTCTAAGAAATTAAACAATTGGTGACCATATTAAATCCATTTAAATGATCCACAATAGACAACCTTATAACATATTCATATTAATTATGCACTTCATAAGAAATAACTTGTCGGAAGTTGAGGCTTTTTCCTATAGTTTATCCAATGTTGCGTCAAACTCTTCATTTTCTTTCTTTCAAAATTTTGAAAGTCACTGATACTACCAAGCATAGCCATATCGTTACTAATGCCTTTCTAGTATCAAGAATATCTCATTATTCATCTTTCATAGTCACTGGATTTCTTTTTGTTCCACCAATGGTAAAAATTATTTTTATAATATAGATAATCTTCCATTTGCAGCTTCCATAGCTATTAGTTTTGGCCATTAAAATTATTGACCCTTAAAAATTCTTCCACCCATGCTCCCACTCGAATTAGGAACCTTAATATTTTATCAATTTTATCCACCAAATAAACTTTAATCTTTGATACCTATTGTTGAGGATAAAATCCCAGAGAAATAAAATCAAACTAACGCGAAAATGAAACATAGAATGAAATAAATAAAAGGACACACCAATATGCAGGTTCAACAAATTTGGGCTGCATCCACAAAGAAATAACCAATACTTATTTTTATGTTGTCCAACAAAATCAAGGGATTACAACCTACATTACAACCTCCTCTTCTCTCTCCCAGAGTCTCCTCTCTCCCAATTCCAATGTTATATTTATAGTGCATAAGTACAATACAACTCCCTCATAAAACATGTTGAGAAATGGAAACAAGACATTCCAATTTAATTTTTCCTTGAATTAAAATGAGAATTAAAATCGAATTCTATTCTCATAACAACTTGTAAAGAGTTAATTAAGTTTAATTAACTTAATTATCTTAGGAATTTTGAGTTGGAAGTATTTTTGTATTTATGTATATGTTCTCCTTAAATTTTAGGGGTCCAGTATGAGTTTAAATTGAGTTGGAAATTAGATCACTCAGTTTACTGAGTTAAGTTCAGTTAAATTAGTTCCAAACTATTTGTGGAACTAATAGAGAGTTAACAGTTAGTTGGTGCACTAGTGCATCCACAAGTGCCACTCTAGTTAACTGAAGATTCCCTCATCAGAAACTCATGCATGTCAATTTTGAGAAAGACCCAGTTGAGACTAGAGTGCAGGGACAGTGTACTATCAGTTGTATTATTTACTGGAGTGTAAATATCATGCATGCATCAGAGATTGATCCTATGTTTGGATTGCACAATTTTGGAAGCATGAATTCCCTTTAAATACAGGCTATTCATCCTAAGAATTAGGAAAGAGAGTAGGGGCTTGGAGAGATGCGGAATAAGATAAGGATTTGGCTTGAGCTAGCTTGTCAGCTAAGAGAGTTGAGCATACTTGTGCAGAATTTTTCTAGTGAGAACAAGCTTTGTATATTCACTCATATTTCTGATATATGCAATATAGATAGCGGGGTTTTGAGCAGTGGATTTCCCCAAACATCTTGTATTATGTGCCATTGATTTATCTTCTTCTTGTTTATATTGTTTTCATCAATCTATTGGCTTCTGTTGGTTGAAAGTAGAAGTATATTCTTGTCCTGTGCTTTAGTAAATTTCATGAGCTTGTAAATCTATAGGATTTTCTACATGGTATCAGATTTGAGAACAGTATACTAGAGGAGATTTTGAAGTTTTGAGTTTTGGGTTACAGATGAAATTCAAATTTGCAATACATACTTCAGGATCGACATATGGTGTTCTATGGTTTGCAGCTCGAGTATGCCTTAGAAGGAAGCTCAAATTTTATATCATGGAGGGACAAAATAGAGGATATTATAGAGGATAATGGCTTGAAGGAATTTGTTGACCAAGAAATTCTTAAGATAGTAGCATCAGATGCACAAAATTTGGTTGAATGGAAGAACTGTGTGTCAAAGGCGAGGCGGATAATCATTGAGGGAGTTTGAGACCACATTGTCTCAAGTATCCATGGCAAGGAAACTTCTCATGCTATGTAGAAAACATTGACGGACTTGTATCAGAACAAAAGTGACCAAAGGAAATTGGATCTGAAGGACAAACTTTGAAAAATAAAAATGGATAAAGGTGATACTATTAAAAAATACTTGACCAAGTCCACTCAATGTCGTGATGAACCTAGAAGTGTTGGAATCACAATTTCCGAGGATGATATGGTGAGTCTTGCTCTTCTAGGAATCCCAAAGAGTTGGAAATAGTTATTAGGAATCTGTCAATGGTTGAGAGTAGCTGCCAGATTGGGAACAACTGTGGTCGAATTTTATGCAGGAGGAGATCAGGATGAACACGATGGATGGCTCTTCATCAAAGATTGATGATGAAGAGAATTGTTCCTTAGCGATTAAGGTGAAGAAGGGGAATGGGAAAACTTCCCATTCCAAATCCGATTCTTATCATGGAGGTAAGAAGAAATACATGAAGAAACTAAATTGCTTTCATTGTCATGAACTGGGCCATTTTGCTACAAATTGTCCACTCAAGAAGTCCAAGAAGAAGTCCTCGGGAGGAGTGGCGGGTGAGGCTTTGGCTTCTCATTTTGAATTGGAATTTTCCCTCATTGCATGCATGATGTCATAAAATATGGGAAGTGTATGGTACTTAGATAGTGGAGCTTCATTCCAAATGACTCGCAACAAAGAGTTATTCGGTGACCTGGAGGAGAAAGATCTCCATATGCATATCGAGATGGGTGGCGATGGGAAGTATACTATTACTGGATTGGGCATGATTACTTTTAAGAGGGAGAATGGGGTTCCAGTCACCTTCAAGAATGTTATGTATGTTCCCAGGATGAAGAAGAACTTGGTATCCATTACCATGCTTGAGAATAGAGGCTATGATGTGATCTTCTCAAAACGAAAGGTGTTCCTTTGACACATAGCCACAGGTTAAGTAAAGAATATAGAAATACAAGTGAAGAATCTCTATAAGATGGAGGTAGAGGAGTGTCTTGCTTTGAGCACAAAAGAAGAAAGGGTGCAGAGCCGAGAAATTGGCGAGTTATGGCATAGGCGATTGGGCCACTTGCATCACGGGGCTTTGAAGATATTGCAGCAGATCTCTACCAGTCTTCCCAAAGGTACCCTTGAGAAGGTTGATACATGCAAGGGGTGTACTTTGGGATAATATACCAAGTCCTCCTTTCAAGAAAAATACAATAAAGAAGAGGCTATTCTAGAGCGATTCCATTCAGATGTGTGTAGACCATTCTCGACAGCATCCATGGCCAAACAGAGGTATAACGTTATATTTGTTAATGGCTATTCTCATAAATCTTGGATATTTTTCATGCAGAAAAAGGATCAAACTTTCACAAAGTTTTGTGAGTTTAAAGCATTGGTGGAGAAAGAGTCAGGCAAGAAGGTTAAATCTCTACAGAGTGATAACGATGGTGAGTATGTCTCAAACGAGTTTAAGAACTTATGTGCAGCGGAAGGGATTAAATGGGAGTTGACGGCACCCTATAACCCTCAGAAGAATGGGGTGACTGAGAGGAAGAACAAAATCATAGTAGAGGTAGAAAGGGCGATGTCGCATGATCAGGGCCTACCAGTACACTTGTGGGCTAAGGCATGAAACACAATGGTTTCTGTTAAGAACCATAGCCCACATCGAATACTTGAGATGAAGACACCAGAGGAGGCTTCTTCTGGTAAGCAAGGAAAATTTTAAGGATGGAAATTTATTTTAAAGTTTAAAAGAATTGGCGAATCTCACTAGTACATAATATGCAATTTATAAAAATGTTTGGCAATGTTTTTGTAAAAGTATTCAAATTTATAATAATTTTATATAGTCTTTATATAAAATTTTGGTGATTTTTATAGTAAAATTTTTTTATACTATAAAAATTGGGTGAATAAGTTTTAGAAATATTACAAATTAACGAATCTTATTTTTGGAAAAAGCATGGAAAATTATCCCACTTACAAATATTACCCCTAAAATTTTCCCTAATGGTAAGAGGTCAGATGTTGGTCACTTCATAATTTTTGGGTCATCGGTATATTTCCATGTGACCAAAGATGCTCGGAAGAAGCTTGAGCCTACAACAAAGTTGGGGATATCTGTGGGGTACACTGATACACCTCACAACTATCAGGTATACTTGCCGACCAGTAGGATGACAGTGGTTCACATGGATGTCAGATTCGATGAGGAGAAGGCCATGCAAGTTTCCCTTGAGAGGGAACTTGAGCTACATGCAGATGAGGAGCCTTAGATTGATGTGGAGAAGCCACATGCAGAGGATCCAGGAGTGGAGACATCCACTCAGGAAAAGTCTTCCAAAGAGGAAAGAAAGCGGACCAGAGAGGCTGACAGATTATTGGATGATGCACGGGAAAGTGTTGGAGCACCCACTTCTCAGCGCAGGCAGAGGAGGTCACCTGAGAGGTATATTGGATACATGGCTCTTATGGGTGAATGACTTGTGACAGAACCATATTTCTGTAAGGAAGCAGTACAATTGCCAGTTTGGGTTGATGCCATGGTGGAGGAGTATGGCTCCATAGTTCGTAACAGTGTTTGGGATATGGTCCCAAGACCAGAGGACAAGTTAGTGGTGAGCTGCCATTGGATTTACAAGGTAAAGAAAACTGAAGATGGTAGTGTGGAGAAGCATAAGGCTAGATCTGTGGCCCATGGATTTTCATAGGTAGAGGGGATTGACTATAATGAGACATTTTCTCTTGTTGTAAGGTAATCGTCGATCAGATCTATATTGGCACTATCAGCACAGATGGGCTAGAAGATACATTAGATTGATGTGAAGACAACCTTCCTTAATGGTATGATTGAGGAAGAGGTGTACATAGAGCAGCCTGAAGGTTTTGAGACCTCTGACTGTGAGTCACATGTGTGCCGACTTAGGAGATCGTTGTATGGGTTGAGGTAAGCACCACGTTCTTGGTACACTAGGATAGATAGGTACTTCATCCGGTTGGGCTTCACGAAGAGTGAAGCATATGCGAACCTGTACCACATAGTGGTGGAAGGTAAGCTGTTGATCATTGTAAGTTATGTTGTTGATCTCATATTGACATGAGATGATCAATTGATCAATTCTTGCAAGGAGGAACTTGTAAGAGTGTTTGAGATGAAGGACATGGGGCTTATGCATTACTTTCTTGGCATGGAGGTATGGCAAGGATATGGGGAGTTGTTTTTGTCTCAGGGAAGGTACGCCAATGAGATACTCAGGAGATTTCACATGGAGAGCAGCAAACCCATGAAGAACCCTCTAGCAGGTAACTGGAGGAAGGAGGGTGCTACTTCATAGGAAGTAGTGGAAGCTATTGTTTACAGGCAGCTTGTGGGTTCACTCATGTATTTGGTGAACACATAGCAAGATATGTTTTATGCAATTAACCAGCTTAGTCGAGCGATGGTTAGGACTACCAAGTTGTATTAGAAGGTGGCAAATCATGTGTTGAGATACCTCAGGGGAAATTCTTAGTATGGAATATGGTACAAATAGACAGAGGGAGTGAAGCTTCAAGCCTTCACCAATGCAGATTGGGTAGGGAGTCCATCCTACAGGAAGAGAACATCAAGGGAGATCTTCAGTATTGGGTCAGTGACAGTTTCTTGGTACAAAAGGAAACACATATTGATTGCATTTAAGTCGGCGAAGTCAGAGTACATGGCTACGAGTCAAGCAGCATGTGAAGGTATCTGGACGAGGAAGATGCTAGTTGGTTTGCTTGGTCACCAGATGGATCGAACTATGATTTACTATGATAATCAGAGTTGTATCAAACTCTCTCGAAATCTAGTTTTTCATGATTAGTCCAAGAATATTGATATCTGATATCATTATCTCATAGATTGTGTGTTGAGGCAAATTAAGTTGTTAGAGTACATTCCCACAGAGGAGCAAGATGCTGACATTTTGACAAAGGAATTGCCGAGATGTAAATTAGATTTTCACAGAGACGGGATCAGGGTAGTAGATAATCCATTTCTTGTTGAGAGGGAGTGTTGAGAAACGACAATAAGAAATTTCGGTTTAATTTTTCCTTGAATTAAACTAAGAATTAAAATCGAATTGTATTTTCATAGCAACTTGTAAATAGTTAATTAATTTTAATTAACTTAATTAGCTTAGGAATTTCAATTTGGAAGTCTTTTTGTAGTCATATATATGTTTTCCCTAAGTTTTAGGGGTCTAGTATGGGTTTAAATTGAGTTGGAAATTACATCACTCAATTTATTGAGTTAAGTTCAATTAAATTAGCTCCAAACTGTTTCTGGAACTAATAACGAGTTAACAGTCAGTTGGTGCACTAGCGCATCCACAAGTGCCACTCTAGTTAATTGAAGATTCCATCATCATAAACTCATGCATGTCAATTTTGAAATAGACTCAATTGAGACTAGAGTACAGGGACATTGTACTATCAATTGTATTATTTACTAGAGTGTAAATATCATGCATGCATCAGATATTGGTCCTATGTTTGGATTGCACAGTTTTGGAAGCATGAATTCCCTTTAAATGCGAGCTATTCATCCTAGGAGTTATGCAAGAGATTAGGCGCTTGGAGAGCTGCAGAATAAGCTAAGAATTTGGATTGAGCTAGCTTGTGAGCTAAGAGAGTTGAGCATACTTGTGCGGAATTTTTCTAGTGAGAACAAGCTTTGTATCTTCACTCATATTTCTGATATATGCAATACAGATAATAGGGTTTTGAGCAGTGTCTTTCCCCAAATACATCTTGTGCTATGTGACATTTGTTTATATTTCTTTTTCATATTGTTTTCATCGATCTACTGGATTTCGTTGGTTGAAAATAGAAGTAGATTCATGTCCCGTGCTTTAGTAAATTGCATGAGCTTGTGAATCTACATAATTTTCTACAAAACATGGTTTTCTTCTAGGAAATTATAATATTTTACAAGGAAAATTTTCAAAAAAATTATCTTCAGGGGAAATTCCCCCATGTTCTTTCCAAGAAGGATCCAAAGAGTTTTTTCCACCCCTCTAGACCCCACAAAGAAAATAGTATGGGGTAATCCCCCCTAATTGGGGTCCAAACACAACTAAAAAAATACCTCAAAATTGACAAGACAATTAGGCCCCAAAACCAACAAAAACTATGATTTATTTTAGCTATACACATACTCCTAATTGTGAAAATTCTGAAACCCTGAATCCTATTGCAGTAACTGATGTTAATTCTTCTAATTGTTAATTCAATTAAACAATTTACTTACTATGTGCTACGACAAATATCGAATTAAATACACTGCAACCTTCACAAAATAAATATCGCGAAAGAAATAAAAACATTGGAAAACAGATGCACACACACAAATACACAGTTATTTTTGGACTAAGACCTGGGAAAAAACCAACTCAGCAAAACTGTTGCAATAGCTGAGGGTTTTAATATTCTTAGTAGTAAATCTGAGTACAAGAAAATGGATGCTCAAATCTAGCAATCCATACAGAGAAATGACTGACAATAAGTCTAGTGAGAACAAATCTCACTCCCACTGGCGATCTGACACTAACATTGGCTCAAGTTGAGTTTCTCTCTATTGTCTCAGCGTAGTCACTACGTCAACCTACGCAATACTGCGTCCCACAACTCAGAACTTCTTTCCTCTCGCTATTTGATCAACTGTTGTCAGGAAGATGGATCCTCCCGGGCTTCAAAATCTCTCTCTAATTGCCGGTATTGAATGATTGCTTCTCCCCAGCAAAATATAGAATCCCCTTTGAAGCACGACATTGCCTCTACATGGATCTACACTACCTCTCTGCAATGCATGCATGGAACTGGAAAATCTTCCTCCATCCTTACTATCCCTTTCCCTCTCTCACTACTTCGAGCTCACTAGCTCTCTCTCTGGCAACTCAATGCTATTACTCTGGAAATTGATCTATCAGTGAAACCAAATTGTTGGTGTGTGCTCTCCAAGCCCCATCAAGTTTCTTCTTATAATCTCTCATTGAGACATCAATGGCCAAGAATAAAACATAATAGATGATTAATATTAACTAAAACTCGATCCATGTCTTTTCTATAATATTCTCACCATGACTTAATTAATACCCTTTAATTAATCACATTCCCTAAGTTTAGACTTAGGAAACATTAAGTCTCAAGAAAATCCCAAGGGTTGGGGGTGGAGATGGTTTTCTCTAGGAGTCCCTTGACAGGTGGGTGGAGATAAGAAAATTTCTCTTGGTATGTTGAAGTTACAACCCCGGGAAGTTGATATACCAACTTACCCCAACAGGGTCCATAGTTTGGCATTTCATCTCCTAGGGTTAGGTTTTTGGATGTTTAGGGTTTTCCATTGTTTCTCAATAATAAATAGGCCTTTGAGCCTCATTGTAACATAGTTCAGGGGCATGTAGCTGCCACATCTCTTCTCAGAGATAAGCTACCATCGCCCGAGCTATATTATTTCCATTCTGTTTGTAAGCATAGTTCAATATTTTCCTATTAATGAAATGAAGTGTTTTTTTGCTGCATCTCTATATTTATGATTATATCTGTAAGTTGTTGCATTCTTGTTTAAGTTTGTATCATCATATGGATACTTTTTCTTTCTGAAAGGTAAGTTATTTCATAATATTTATTATTGACTAATCCAAGAAAACATGGGTATATTTTATACAAAAATATTTCAAATTATTTACACATGTTGTTTAGTTGAAGGAGATAGTTGAAAAGCATAGTAACATAAATGTTTTCTCCCTGAAATTAGATAATGGCAGAGACCATATTAAATGGATTTGTGAATAATTGAAAAACAAATAATGGAAGGCAAGAATTTACAAATTCATATACTCTTCATCCAAATAGTATTGTGGAGAGGAAGAATAAAACCATTGTTGAGATGGTTAAAAGTATGTTGAAAATAAAATTACTTGGGAATAAATTTTGGGTTGGATTAGTTCATAAAATATTCTATACTTTAAATAGGTGTTCTATAGGAACAATTTTGGATTTGAACCTAAAGGAAGCATGTTAGGGTGCAAACCTAGTGCTGCACACATGAAATTATTTGGATGCATTTCATGTTCATGTATCTAGTCTATTTACATTTGGTATGCCATAAAAACTAGAAGTTGTGGGTTCTTTTATCCCAAATAGAAGCAAGCCATAATAATAAGAGGTGTTATGTTTGATGAACAAGGAGATTTTCAACCAAACGATGTATATATTGAAATAATTTAAGATGAAGTGGTAATTAGTGATGCATATAGCCAAGTTTGATGACATCAAGATGAATACTATTCAAAGTTAATGAGACATCTTCCTTGTTTAGTTTATCCAAAAAAAAGATGTGATTTGTACTAAATTAGTATATAAGACTAAGCTTGAAACATATGGTACAATTGATAATCATAAATCTTATTTAGTTGCAAAAGGTTATGCACAAAAAAGGGAATTAACTATATATAAAAAATTACTCTACGAGAAAATTTGTACACAATTAAGATGGTGATTACATTAGTTTGACAAGGGAATTAGAAAATTTATCAAATATATTATAAATCATTTTTTAATGGTTATTTGGTTGAAGACATTTATGTGGAGTGCCCTAAAGGATTTGAAATTTAAAGTAAAGAAGATCATGCTTATAGGTTGAAAAAATCCGTATATGGTCTCAAACAAGAACTACAAGCATTGTAGGATTGATAAGTATTCACAATATCATGGACTAGTTAATCTCAACTGGACCTAATCTCTAGGTTCATAAGTTAGGACAATATATTGTAATAATTTCACTATTACATTTAGGACTTGACTTATATAAGGAAAAGTCCATAACTATTTCAAAATTTTAAATCACATATGATGGATAAATTTAAGTTGATAGATGTTGGTGAGTTGTGTTATTTGTTGAGAATTGAAGTATTATATAGATAAATTATCATTTTTATGCCAATTATGAGTTATAAGTAATCTACAACTCCAGTAAAATTAAATTGAAGTTACACATAAATGATTAATTGTCCAATGTAGTCAATACTCTATATAATTGGTTGGTTGGAAATTAGATCTCGCTAAATACAAATAGTTTAGAATGGATGATTATATTAGGTGCCATCTATCTCAATTCTTTCAAAGTGGAAAAAATGGAGGAATAAACTTGTAGGGTGATTTTAGCAACGGGTCCAAAGTTTGAGAATTATGGTTTTAAACATTTAAAATCCACTTTAAGGTATTAAATGTTGTCTTTGGGGTCCAAAAAAACATAGCTTGTGTTATACCTTTTCTTCTAAACTTAGATACCTTTCCAACAGTGAAAGAATCATGGATCTGAATTTGCATGCAAATGATTTTCTTCATGCAAGTTGACCTACCACGTGGACCACCATTCTATGAGTGGATGCCACATTAACTCCTGTTACTCATTCATATATGGCTATAGGCACATGGAATTTCAAGAAAACTCTACAAGATCTAAAATCATAACCTTATTTAAAGGTTGAGGAAGTCAAATCTTGGCCCTAGTTTGTTATCGAGCTATGTTAAATATTGGGAAACTAGGAGGAGTAGGGATTCAATTATATGCAATTGTATTTTGTTCCATAGCTGAGAAAAGAAACTAGAAGAGGGAAGTTAGATAGCACAATAAGGGGGTTTAAGGATTTTTAATACTCTTATAGGACACAAGTCTCAAGTAACTCCATATTGAGTACCGCTTCCTATTAACTTTCATATTTCCATACCAGAGAAAAGAGAGTAGAGAAACCTCACCTTCTAGGTAGGCTTCCTTCGTAAGGGTTTCCCAAGGAGAAAATTATGGCTATTATGAATTTTGTGTGCATTTATTTCTATTCTATATTTCGAACATCTCAACTAATTGATTCAATTAACCATAAAAATTGTATACAAAGAGTCATATATCTAAAAGAAATAAATGCTCATTAGTATTATAACATATTTCTTTGGGGCTTTTGTGGGAAGTTGTAGGGGATCCAAGGATCCATTAAAGTATAAAGTTACAATTCCATAGCCATGATCGACAATTTTATTCACTATATTCCTCATTATCCAAAAAAAGGTATATTTCCAAGGTTAATAGCATAAGTCATAGACATAAGTCAAAATATGAACCTCCTCATGGTGGCTTTAGTAAGAAAGCTCAGACTCTTTAGAGAATATGGATGTGCTAAATCAAAGGTAATATTGTAGGGGAAACTAGGATATCATGAAGACCTAGGAAATGATTCAAGGAGACCAATAAATAACAACCGAGTTCACGCGTCATTAACAATTCACAGTTTGCATTCAAGATCAAAGAAAAAGTGGACATAAAGCCATATGAAAGTGAGATCTATGAAAATTGAGTCATTGGTCAATTACTAGCTTATTTTAACATTCATGATATTGAAGAAGAATAAAATATATCCTTGTTTACAAGTTTTTGTCATTGTTAGAATTTTACAAATTTGATTTCGGACTTGAAATGACAATCTAAAATGCTCACTATGGATAAAAGTTTGGAATCAAATTCTTCAAATAAAATATATAATAGAGTTACATGATTGTTTTGTTTTGACACCCTTTTTCATCCATTTTCCTCTTTTCATCATCGATATCAACTCAATAAAAGCAGTAAAACCATAGATTTTGATAAGGTAAAAACCCCTATATGTCTTATTTTTCATATTCGTTAATGTGAGTTCTTATGATGTTAAATATTGCATTAGCTATAGAATTAACATGATTCTGCATCTATTTTACAAATCTGTAGCTATCTCCATGGTTTGTGGGGTTCTAGTGTGTCAACAAACAAAGGAAGCACATGGGAGGTTGAGGGTTGATCTCCTCATGGATCTCCTCTTATTCGCTCGAGCCAAATCATTAAAGAAATCACACAGTGGCGTAGTCAAAGGCATGGGTCAAACACGTAGCAGCAGTAGTTCGAATGCATCACGTTTCTCCGATTTGTTTTACAAATAGCAAATCGTCGAGATAACACTATTCTGTTTAAGATTCGAATTTGAATAAAGATTGTTTGAATACCTATAGGCATATAAGTCTCAAACTGTTGAGCACGCATTATATATATGTATACTTTGTAAACAATAGGTAATAGGTAATATTTGAAAAACTGTGTCAAACAGCCTCTGTTCACATATCTAATTGAAGTTTCATTTCTTGTTAATCAATGTGTATTTGAACTTGATTTACACCTATTATTTTGTAGAGGGCCCCTGCAGGCAGTCGAGGTCAAGTTTTATTTCATTTTTCATCTTTCTGTTATCGCATTGTAATTTCATTTTAGCTTAATTTATTTAATTCATTGTTTTGTTATTTCATTATAACTCAGTTAATCTCATTATTTCATTTGCATTTAAATTCCTTTTCATTCATTAATGGTTTAGTTTCCTTAGTGTTTTCACTTAATTGTATTCAGCTTTAGAGGATTGTATTCATGGTTTTAGAATCCGAATTTGGATATACTCTTTTATAATCGTTTGAATCTCAATACTATGTTTTTGTTGCAGCATGATTCTTAGATTAAGTTCATTATTTTATAATTTTTAACATAATATTTCTTAGAAAATAATTGATTGATTCATAGATCTCTTTTGTTCCAAACATAATTCATTCAAAACTAGTCATAAAAACAATACTTAGTGTAGATAGGATCAGGTAGAATAGTCTAACAATAGCTCCACTTCCACTCATTAATTTGTAGAAGTCTAACTATAATCTAATGCTTACAATAGGAATCTAGATAATAAAGAAAATCGTCAAAACAAATATAACCATCAACCTAACAAATAAAAAAGGCTTCTAGCATATATAGTGCACTTGCACTTCATACATTTACCAACTCCTGTTGATAAGTTATGCTTGCAATTTAAGAACATTAAATTGACCAAACATTCTGGCGCCGTTGTCGGGGAAGTGCAAATAAAAGTCTTAAAAAAAATTCAAATAAAAATATGATATGGATAGGGAAAGAGACTCTAGAGGTAGGTTTGTAGGTCGAGGAAGAAGTATAATTCCCACATCATCACTCACTCCACCATAACCGCGTAGTGCCACACCACCCACAGAAACTCGAATTCCGTCCATAACAGGCTAACAAAGACTTCTTAAAGTCTTGAGATCTGAAATCCAACCTAAAGATTCAACAACTTCATCAACAAAAGTTGTAATCAAAGTAGAACCTACACCCCCAACAACAGGAATAATTTTCATATCTTCAACTAGAGAACAACTTCTAGCTCAAGAGTTGGAAGTTCCTATTGGATATGAGCAAGAAGAAACATAATTCAAACCATTGATAGAGGAACTAGAAGAACTAGAAGAAGAGTTAGATAATCTTGTTGTAGAACCGGATATTTATTCTGACGAATCCATCATGGCTGAAGAGGGAGAAGGATAAGTACACAATGTCAATGGTGAACAACATAGGATTGGAGGAGGAGGAGGAGGAGGAAATAGTGGAGGTGGAAGAGGTGGTGGTAGAGGTAGAGGAAGATGAGATCTGAAACCTTTTGGATACCCTATCCTTGATGAGGATACAACATTAACAATTAAAAACATCTCGCCTTCTATCCTCCCTAATTTTCATGGAATAAGAAGTGAAGACCCAAAGACATTTCTCTTTCAATTTGAAGTATTATGTAGATCATATGATTATCTACATGATGCTCAAAAACTAAAATTGTTCCCTGACACGTTAAAGGATTCAACATTAAACTGGTTTATGAGTTTAGGAATGAATTCTATAAGAACATGGACACAAATGAAAGAAGAATTCTTGAAGAAATATAAGGATTATTTTATGCCTCATAAAATTACAGATGTAGTCTTTAAAATGGTACAAAAATAAGATGAAAATATTGAAGATTTTGTCGAAATATTTGTTTATAACATCAAAAGGGAAGAAATGAATAATTTGGGTGAGGAAACTTTGAAAGCTCTCTTACTAAAATACATTAGAGATGAGTGGATTGATCTTCTCAATCTAATGGCGAAAGTAGATATTTCTCAGTTACCATTTGCATATATTTGTGATCCATGTGTACATATTTAAAGGGGTAAAGAAAGAACCGAGAAAAGTCCAAGGGATCCTCCTTTATCAAGGGTAAATAACTCTGCAGCCAGGACAGTAAGTAGGGAAAATTAGGTAGTTTTCTTGATAACTTTAAAATAGATATTTTAGGGAGTCTTAGTGAGAAAATTGACACCCTTAAAATACAGAACAAGCAAAAAGACGAAAATTTTGTGTTATCCATCTTCTGCCCTAGGTGTAGAAAGAAACATTCTTTGAGAGAATGTCCTTTAGATTTAAAAGGCATAGAAACTTGTTTTATATGTGTGGAAAATCACGATACAAAATAATTTCCTTCTATACCAGGTCCTAAGGCCATGTTCACTGAAGAAGGAATATGTAACTAGGTAGACCCTCTTTTCTTTATTTCTAAAAGACCATAGAAAAACCCTCAAACAAATCAAACTCAAGCCTTTAATCCTCGACACTTTGCACAATATTCACAAAATAATTGGAATCCACCTATGCCATGGTAACCTTGGTCTCAACCACAACCACAATCCTGGAATCAAGGATGGAAAAATCCTTATGGAATATATTCTCAATATCAACAATATTTTCCACCTTATCCAAATTTTCCACCACAATACTTCCCTCAACCCAACCAATTAACCCAAAATCAAGCTCAAAATTAAAATCCATAAATTTCTTTGTCATTTCCACAAAAGCCAAATCAATTACCTGTTCAACCAGTCCCAAATCCAAACAATAAAATTTCACAACCTGTTTACGAATTAGAAGGACAAAATCCTCAAACTTATATGATAACTCCATTAGGTCTAAATAATGTTAAATTAAGATCTGGTAGAGTATTAGAAAGGAAGAAACCATCTGTTGTTATTCAGGAAACAAGAGATTTCCCTTCCTCAGAAAGAAAATATTCAAACAAAAAATATCCCTATAAATTTTGATAATACTCCTATTATAGAACAACCTTCAGTATCTATCTCAAGACCACCTTTTCTTGAAATCTTTACATCGATGAAAGAGTAGAAAAATAAATGATATTTCTTGATTATGATATGCTAGATGAATTGAAAAATGTCTGTATAAAAATTCTTTATTGCAAGCTATAAAATAAATACAATTTTTTTCAAAAACAATTAAGGAAGTACTCAAAGATCAGGAAGAAAATGAAAAGAAATGAAAAGAATTCAACTAGTTGGGAAAATTACAGACATCATGATGGGGAAGACAACAATTCGAAAATATTTAGACCCATGAAGTCACATTATGAAAGCACACATCAATGGAATTGAAATGCCAAACACACTAATTCATCTAGGAGCATCCATAAACATAATGAGAAAACAAACTATGGATCAATTGAAACTTCCTAATCTTCAATACACACCAACATTGTTACAATTAGCAGACATATCTGTAATTAAACCTTATGGTGTGTTAGAGGATATATATGTATCCTTATATTCTTGGGAATATCCCGTTGATTTCATGATTTTAACACCGAAGAATAATTTAGGAGGAAATCCATTAATTTTAGGAAGACCATGGTTAGCTACAGCCAATGCTTTTATCAATTGTAGATCACATGACATGTTTATCTAAGATGGAAGCTCGACAAAGAAATTTGCATTGTACCCACCTACAAAAACAATGATAAAAGTAGAAATTGAAGAATGGATAGATGATGATAATGATGTACAACCTATTTTTACTATTGCACAAACAAATGAAGAGGATATAATTTAAATTCAAAAGAAAATAATCAACCCTCTTTATATTGTGACAATAGTCAGAATTTTCAAGAACAATGTAATATTGAATATCTATCATCTATACAAATGTCCTTAAATTCTATGGAAAAATTTGGAAATTCTTCAATATAAATGTTTGTAGGGAAAATTTTGACTATCAATGAAAACCTGGAAGAATTACAGAAAAAGAAACTAGTATAAATATTGCAACAATACTCTTCTGCATATGCATGGGAATACATTGGCATGAAGGGAATTAATCCTAAAACTTACATGCATCATATTTATATTGAAGAAAATGCTAGACCAGTTCAACAACCGCAAAGCAGAATGAATCCAAACTTAAAGGAAATTGTTAGAGAGGAATTACAAAAACTGTTAAATGTAAATTTCATTTATCCAATATCAAACAGTCAAAGGGTTTTACCCCTAGTAATTGTTCCTAAAAAAAATGGAAAATGGAGAGTATGCATTGATTAAAGGGAATTGAATAAAGCTACTTTTAAATATCATTTCCCACTTCCTTTCATAGATCAAGTTTTAGATACATTAGGAGGAAAAATATATTTCTCATTCTTGGATGGTTTTAGTGGGTATAATCAAATTCAGGTAGCACCAGAAGATCCAGACAAAACGACATTCGCCTATCCATGGGGGACTTATGCTTACCCAATACTTCCTTTTGGATTATGCAATGCCCCAAAAACATTCGAAAGAGCATTACTAGGAATTTTCTGTGATCCAATTCATGATTGTGTGGAAGTGTGTTGGATGATTTCACAATTTATGGAAATTCTTTTGAAGAAGCACTTGAAAATTTAGAAAAAAATATCATAAGATGCAAGGAAGAAAATCTCTCATTAATTCATGAGAAATGTTTTATGATGTTTAATGGGGGAATTATTTTAGGTCACCATACTTCAGAAAATGGGATTACGTAGACTCATCTAAAGTAGAAATTATTTCCAAATTATCAGTTCCAAGTTGTCAACGAGATGTTAGGAGTTTTCTTGGTTTTACTAGACATTATAGAAGATTTATAGAAAACTTCACAAATATTGCATCTCCACTCTTCAAACTACTTACCAAAGACTATGAATTCAGTTGGAACTCTGATTGTCAAAAGGCCTTTGAAGCTTTGAAAAAGAAGATCTCTTAATCACCTATCTTAAAAGGACGTAACTGGAAATTTCATTTTCATATATCAAATAATGCTTCATACACATATCTAGGAGCTATATTGGGAGAAAAAAATCTCACTCCTTATGCCATTTATTATACTAGTAAAAAATTAACTCCCACGGAGCTAAATTATACTGTAACTAAAAAGGAGTTTTTAGCTGTTATTCATGCCTAATAAATTCAGACATTACATCACTGGCTATGAAACTTTCATCCATACAAACCATTCTGCCATTAGATATTTAATGAACAAACCAGTCACTACTGGCAGAGTAAAAAGATGGTTGTTGCTATTACAAGAATTTAATATCACCATTCTGGACCGACCTAGAAAACAAAACACAATTTCTCACTTTTTATCTAGAATTCAAAATGATAACAATCATACACCTGTAGAGGATAAATTTCCTGATGAGTACCTTTTTTTAGTATCTACTAAATCACCTTGGTTTTCATATATTCCTAATTATTTGGTTATAGGGAAATTACCATCCTATTTGTTTCCTAGAGAAAAAAGGAGAATAATCCAAATAAGTGCATCTTATTCGTGGATAAACGAATAATTATACAAGATAGTATCAGATATCATCATCCAAAGGTGTGTAACAGAAGATAAAATACCTAAGATACTTAAAGCATGCCATGATGAACCATGTGGAGGTCACTTTGCTAACAAAAAAACTGCTTATAAAGTCCTTCTCTTAAGATATTATTTGCCTTCCCTTTTTAAGGATGCCAAGGAATATGTTAAGAGGTGTGATAACTGCCAAAGAATGGGGAAACTTGTTCCTTCAAATGAAATTCCACTACAACCTCGGGTACTCATTGAATCTTTTGAAAAATGGGCTTTGGATTTTGTTGGGCCAATTTATCCTCCTTTAAAACAAAAAAAATATATTCTTGTATGCACTGATTATGTTACTAAATGGGTAGAAGCTAAAGAACTTACTTTTGCTACTGAAAATGTTGTAGTTTCTTTTCTTTTTGAGGATATTTTCACTCGTTTTGGTGTCCCAAGAGAAATTGTGACAAATCAAGGAAAGAAATTTACATCCAGAGTAGTGCAAAAGATAATGGAATAATATAAAATCAAGCATCAGAAATATACTCCATACCATCCACAAGAAAATTGATGAGTAGAGTCTACTAACAAAGTGATTGAAGAAATCCTCACCAAGATAGTACACTTTCACAAAAGGCATTGGGTAGAAAATATTCCAGAAGCTTTATGGGCCTATCGTACCACATGGAGAAGCACCACAGGACATACTCCCTATGAATGTTTTTATTGGAAACAAGTCTTATTTCCAATTGATTTCCAGATCCAGACCTATAAGACAACAGTCAAGTTGGGACTTGACTTATCAGAGGCACAAAAGCAAAGAATGAGACAACTCAATGAGCTTGATGAGATAAGGTAAGATGCTATCCAGAAGACTAGTTTATTCCAACAATAAAGATCCTGATGGCACGATAAATACATCAAAGAAAGAAAATTTCATCTAGGAGACTGGACATTACTCTTTGATTCAAAGTTCAAAAACTTCCAAGGAAAGTTTCAAACTCACTAGCTTGGGCCTTATGATATTGAAAAAGTATTTGATAATGGAGCAGTCATAATTAGTACTATTGATGAAAAAAAAGTTCCTCTCTTATTAAACAGATGTAGACTCAGGATCTATCATAAACCAATGACAAAGGAGGAATTTGTCAAGATTTTCCAGAACAACTCTGATTTGAAGTTGGTCAAGAAGAATTCTTCTTCTTCTACATCTTAAAAACTTTCTTTTACACCAAAAAAAAAATTAAAAATAAATAAATAAATAATAAATAAATGAATATGTATAAACATGAAAACCAACAATTGTTGGCATGTTTATACAGAAAATTCAAGATGAAAACCAAAATTTTTTGGCATCTTAAATTTTCTTTGTATCCCATTTTCTAAAAATCCATTTTTCTTGCATCCCTTTCTTTTAAAAATAAATGGCTACAAAATTGATGATTTTCTGCATCTTTGAAAATTTTTTGCAACCAGTTTAGAAGGAACTTCTGATGATACAATTGAAGGAATGATTGACTCCCTCTACAACAAAGTACCTGAAGACAGCATAAAAAGGGAAACCAAAGGTTAGCAAACAAATAATTCAAAGGTATGAAGCTCTTTAATTTAATAACATGGATCAAACCGTTAGATATATGAATTATATAGACATGATACTATCGAAAATAAAAATCATTATTGCTAAGAGTTGAAAGTGTCATGTCAAATCGAGTATAAATCGCCATTCACTCCTCGTCATTATAATTTATACCCCGACTCACATCCTGATCCATTGATCTGATCACCCAAATCATAAACATGAAAGCTCTTAATGGTTAGATTCACCACACTCCCTTATACCCTCACTACCTACACTCTCATTATTCCATCACTCACAGTCTCTACCTTTCTACTCTAAAAACCCTATCAAGCCATCCTACCCTGTCAAACAAAATTTTTTTTGAAACAAAGCTTCTCAACCATGGGAGTGATATTCAGAACATAGCCAACAGGGAAGAAATATTTAGAGGGGTATCCACAGGCAAAATAATTGTTGCAGAGGGCGTAGCGGTTGGAATTTATAAAGAAATTTGATGGCTTACACAAAGAAGTGACCAAATACTTCGCCAAGGCTTTTGATGGGGTCAAGATAGAGATAAGAGACATCAAATTCACAGTGATAGAGTCGTTTATAGCTGAAGCTAATGAATTGCCTCACATTGGAGAAAAATGGTTCAAAAATAGAGGTATTGAAAGGGAAGACTGGAAGGTTTTCCTCAAGAAACCAAGCATGGACACCACCATTTTCAAGAAGGGAACCCTAAGCATGACATTGAAAAGTGAGTGGAGGAATTTGCTTTTAATAATCCAAAAATTTGTTACTTGTGAAGGATGGTTTGGATGTATGTTTTTCTATCATATTTGGTTGTTAATGAATTTTCTTGAAGAAAATGAGATAAACCTTCCATATTTATTGTTGAATAGTCTAAGAAAGATGTTAGGGAATGTTCAAAGGAGAATTTAGTACATAGATAATAAACTGTATCATCATGGTCCAGTCAAAATACTTGTTGAATTTCATCTCCAAAACATAGGTGATAAATGGGAAGGCTTTTTAGTAAGGAATCACTTTAAGGAGGATACTCAGGAGTAGCCAAATAGTAGCGAAACTAAGAGGGAGGAAAAGAAAAATTGGTAGAACACTAGAACAAGAACCACAACAACCATGGGAACTGTCAGAGGATGAAATTCCTCTTACATAAATTTTAGAGAAAATAAACAAAAGAGATGTTAGAAGGAAGAAAGACAACAAAGAGACAGAGATTTTACCTCAAATAGAGAAGCCTAAAACAGAAAAGAAGAAACTCAAAAGACCCCTATCATAGGTCCAAGAAGTACCAAACTCAATCTAGCAAAATAATTACCCTCAAAAAGTAAAGAGAATATTGATGTAGAACCAGAAGAAAATTTAGAGGCAGAAGAAAATTCAGGAATTTCTCCGAGAGCATCTCCAAGGGTTTCATCACCAACTTTCACCTTGCATCCTGAGACTCTAGGTCGAATAATGCCAGAAATTGATCCTATGCAACAAGAGATTTATGATTATATCAAATCCTTGGAGAAAAGGGATCCAATAAGAACATCAATTCCAAATCAAGAGGAAGAAGAAGTTCAGGTTAATCAACCACATGAACCTCCAGTAATCAATGTATTAAAAGAGGAAATTTTTGAACTGGAGACATTAAATAGGTACATTAAAAATGAAAATCAAGCCTTGAAAGCACAGAATGAAATCCAAATAGCTAAGAGTGACAACCTCCTTTTACATCTAAGTCTGTGGTATAAGAAGAACATGAAATTGAAGAAGAAAAATAGGGATTTAGAGAAACAAGTTATAAACATGAAATGCAAGATCCTCATGAGAAAACCAAGGATGGTAGTGGCTGGTAAGAAAGTGAAAAAGATTAAGTTAGATGTACTAACAGAGGTGTCCAAGGAAATGCGGTAATTAAACAAAGATATCAATTTTTTATTTTGTATGAGGACATACAAAATCTTTAGTGTGGGGGAATGTAGATTTCCATGATTGTTTTGTTTTGACACCTTTTTTTCATCCATTTTCCTCTTTTCATCATCGTTATCAACTCAATAAAATCAGTAAAACCATAGATTTTGATAAGGTAAAAACACTTATATGTCTTATTTTTCATATTCATTAATGTGCCTTATTATTATGTTAAATATTGCATTAGCTATAGAATTAACATGATTATGCAGAGATTTTAAAAATCTGCAGCTATCTCCATGGTTTGCGGAGTTTTGGTGTGCCAACGAAGCAAGTAATCACATGGGCGGTTGAGGATTGATCTCCTCATGGACATCCTGCTATTCGCTTGAGCCAAATCACAGAAGAAATCACACAGTGGTGCAGTCAAAGGCATGGGTCAAACATGTAGCAGTAGGAGTCCAAATGCATCATGATTCTCCGATTTTCTTTCCAAATAGAAAATCATCGAGATAATGCTTTTCTATTTAAGATTCGAATTTGAATAAATATTGTTAGAAGGCCTATACGCATAGAAGTCTCAAACTATTGAGCACACATTATATATATATATATATATATATATATATATATATATATATATATATATATATATATATATATATATATATATATATATATATATATATATATATATATATATCTGTGTGTGTGTGTGTGTGTGTGTGTTTGTGTGTGTGTGTGTGTGTGTGTTTGTGTGTGTGTGTGTGTGTGTGTTTGTGTGTGTGTGTGTGTGTACTCTGTAAACAATAGGTAATAGGTAATCTTTGAAAAAATGTGTGAAACAACCTCTGTTCTTGTATCTAATTGATGTTGCATTTATTGTTAGTCTATGCGTATTTGAATGTGATTTACATCTGTTGTTTTGCAGAGGGCCCCTGTAGGTAGGCGAGATCAATTTTTATTTTGTTTTCCAACTTTCAGTTATCACATTTTCATTTCGTTTTAGATTTATTTCTTTAATTCATTGTTTTGTTATTTTGTTATAACTCAGTTAATCTTATTATTTCATTTGCATTTAAATTCCTTTGAATAATTTAATGGTTTAGTTTCCTTAGTGTTTTCACTTAATTGCATTCAGATTTAAATGATTGATTTCATGCTTTCAAAATCATAATTTTTATATACTCTTTTATAATTGGTTGAATCTCAATACTTTGTTTTCGTTGTAGCATGATTCTTAGATTAAGTTCATGATTTTAGAATGGTTAACATAAGATGTTTTAGAAAAGAATTGATTGATTCATAGATCTCTTTTGTTCCAAACATAATTCATTCAAAACTAGTCATAAGAACAATACTTAGTGTAGATAGGATCTGGTAGATTAGTCTAACAATAGCTCCACTTCCACTCATTAATTTGTAGAAGTCTAACTATAATCTAATGCTTACAATAGGAATCTAGATAACAAAGAAAATCCCAAAAAAAAATATAACCATCACCCTAACAAATTAAAAATGCTTCTAGCATATATAGTGCACTTGCACTTCATAAGTTTACCAACTCTCGTCGATAATTTATGCTTGCAATTTAAGAACATTAAATTGACCAAACATATATCATTTCCTAGGTTGAAAGTAGAGGTACGTGCTTTGAATTGGTGAGAAATCCTTATGAAACACTTTGGAAGGAGGTTGACCCACCAACGACTAATTGGAAGGACTTCAAAACCATCATCAAGTCCCAATATTATCTATTAGGTATGTAGAGGACGAATGGATCCAACAACACTACTTCAAGTAGAGGTAGGTGTAGAGTGTACAATAGTATACCACTAAGTTTAGAAATATGTCCATCATGCTTGGAATATATCCTAAAAACTTAGATGTACTCCTCAAGTATCATTGGGGTTTATATATCCATTTACGAAAGAAAGAGATGCTTTTCAAGACTTGGGGTGGGAGGAAATATTGGGATAAATATACTATATATTTTTCCTAATATTCCCCCCTACCAAAGGAAAATGGACAAGGCATGTTTACAGAAAAAATATTTGGAAAGAATTACCCAAAAGAAAGGGAATCCAAGTGGTTTAAAATAGAAAGAACACCAAATAATATTCCAAGGAGGTGAAAAAGAAGTGGAAAGGGGGAAAAGATAGAATACAATATCTATTGCATATTAGTGCAAGAATCCTAGAAATCATTGTACCTATTGAAAAATTGACGATCACACGAAAGAAAAGTTATTGAATGTAAATCTAGAGCCAAATATAAATAACCACTAGAAGAACAATGAAAAAGAATTTTCTAATCACATATTTGAGTAATCAGGTCAAAACTGCTCCAATGTGGACATGACCAAACGCTTCCACATTAATATCCAAGTCATGAAGACCAACATAGATACTCTAATAAACTTAGGTTCATAAGTTAATCCCATAATAGTATACTTGGTCAACAAAATTGGATTGGATGTTCATGATCATTCTAGCCCATATCCATTAGGATGGGTAAACAATGATGCAGAGATCAAGGTAAAAGAAGAGTACAAGATTAAATTTGTTATAAGTGATAATTATATTGATGAAGTGGGATTGGACATAATACCACTTTATTCATGTGAAGTAATGTTTGGAATCCCCTACATGTATGTGAGGAATGCAATAGTCATGTGTTGAGACAATTAGTATTTCCTATTAAGGATGGGGTGTACTTTATCATGAACACGCTTAAAGGAAAATCAAATCTCTCATTGGTAAGTGCCAACAAACCCAAGAATCTTATTAGTTCTATTTATAAGTATGTTTTACTCTTCTTGAGGTAAAATTAGTTCGTTGATGAATTAATTAGAGAAAACAAAGGGGATTGTTCTAAAAAGTAGAAACTTTAATTGGTAGATTTTGTATAGGCATATAAGTGGATGTTCCTGGATCCTAAAGGGATATGACCCAAGAGAGAAGTGGAGCATGAAATCTAGTTATTCCCAATCTCTCCATTCTCAAATATTGGTATATATAGATAGTTCATTTTGGAAGCAAATAAAGTGAAGAAGAAATTGCAATAACTATTAGAGTAGCATGAGATTTAACCAATCACCTAACCTGATGGACCACCTATCATAATTGTACCAAAGAAGGATGATACTTGGTGAATGTGCATCAATTACATAGTATTAAACAATATTATGCTCAATAATTGATAACCTTTGCCTAGAATTATTGATATGTTATATTATTTGTAGTACACAAAATACTTCACCAAGATGGATTTAAAATTAGGATACCACCAAGTTCAATTCAAAGAAGATGATACTTGGAAGACTGCCTCTAAAACTAGGAAAAGTTTGTATGATGGGTTGCTCATGTCATTTGGCTTATACAATGCACTAGATGTGTTTGTGAAATTAATTACTGATGTATTATGTCTATATATAGATTAATTTGTTATCATTTTTTTGGATGATATATTAGTTTACAATGCTATCTCACAATTGATGCAGGTGTTAAATACTTTGAATAAGTAACAACTACTCGAAAACCTCAAGAAATTTTAGTTTACCTGATAGTATTTAGTGTATTTGGGATGTGTGATTGATGGAGCGGATCAACTTAAGGCAGATCCCATAAATATGGAGGCCATCGTGAAGTGGTCAATTCTTATAAATGTCTCCAAAGATAAAAGTTTCGTTGGGGTGGAATAGTTCTTTTGGATGTTTATAAATTAATTTTCAATAATAGCTACACCACTCATGCCATGGTTGTAAATAGTTTCTAGTGGGGAAAGAATTAACATAAATATTTTGATCAATTAAAATTAAAAATAAGTCAAACACTAGTTCTCATTTTACCAAACTTACAGAAGCCCTTTGAAGTTGAGATGAATGCGAATGATTTTTCCATGGGATAAATCTTTATACAAGAAGGAAGGTGTGTATGTTATCATTCTAGAGTATTCCATGGGGTAGTTATTAATTACCTTGCCCACAAAAATGATATCTATGCCTTGGAAAAAGTTGTCAAAATGTGGAAACTCTATTTGATGGGCAAGGATACATCATCCACATAGATCACCAAATGCTACAGTATCTACAAGCCCTTAAGTAATTTATAATAAACTAGACATTGTAAGTGAAATTTTTTATTATAACAATTATGTCTAGCCATTAACTACAATAAGGGTAACAAAAACATGTTGAAAACATGATTTGAAGGCCACCCACATAAAAAATTATAACTTTGGGAACTATGATGCACATGGACCCTTTCATCCATGATGCATATCGAGATTCAAACATATAATATAAGAAATTGAAGAAGGTGTTTGAATAGATACATGGTTAGATTCATGTAGAACATGGTGGCAACAAAGATAACTATCATCTCTAGAATGGGTTACTCTACAGGTTGGATAAGATTTTTCTTCCTAAAGGTGAGTTACTATCGCTTATCAATGAGATTCACACCTCCAAATTTGTAGGGAATTTTGAAGTTGGGAAGATAGTTGTTAACTTATAATGGTATGTGTACCAGCTCGAAATGCAAGAAGATGTAGCATGATACATTATGTAAGGATGTATATTTTGTTGTACTAAAAAACCAAATAATAGAAAGTGAGGTCTAATCCCTTAATTTTACTCACTCATCCTTTGGAAATAATTCCCTAGAATTTGTTGGAGTTTTAAAACAACCAAGAAGTGACATGAATACCAATTTGTGGTATTTGACATATTCAACAAGATGTGTGTTCTCATGCCCTAACAAAAAGACAATTGAAGGATATGAAGCAAAAATATCATTGTTTGAATAGGTCTTGGTGAAATTTGGATACTAAGAAGTATCATATTAGACATGGACACCATATTTCTCAATGCGTTTTGGACTATGTTATGGGACAAGATGGACACAAAGTTGAAGAGGTCAACAAATTTCCATCCATGGACAGATGGGTAGATAGAAACAATAAAAAAGAGTTCAATGTAGCATTTTATGGGTCACAATCAAAAGCATCAAAATACATGGTATGGAAACTTGATCTATATATGTGACTCTTATAATAAGGTAGTCCACACTTCTACTAGTGAGTCCCATTTTGAAACTTACTTTGGATATTTTCCACCTCCACCCATAAATGTTGTATAAGGTCAATAAGGAGGGTTGAGGGATGACCACATAAGAGATTAATTAAGAGAAGGTTTTTTTTTTAGAAGATTAGGTTGATTGATATGTAAGTACTATAGATGTTGGATAAGTCACAAGAAAAATGCAAAGATAGGCATGATCAACACAGAACAGAGAATTCCTTCAAAGTGGGAGATAAAGTATGGATATAGCTGAATAAGGAAAGAATACAGGTTCCTAGTAAGAAGATCAAGGCTTCATTGTATGTTCTTTAATAGATATTTGAAAAGATGGGTGAGAATTCCTATATACTTAGTCTAGCCCCAAACATGAACATTTAATTAGTACTGAATGTAGAAAATATCAAACGTTATGAGCCTTCCATGTTTGTTCACGAGGATGACTAAGTTATACCTTCCACAAAAGAAGCTTGGGAAGAGTTGAAAAAGGACATAATTTTACAAAAGGATTCTAGAATTACAAGATAGGGGAAGCATGACCTTTGGAAAAATTGGTTGAAAGAAAAATTTCTAGGAAACGATAAATGGTACTCTAAGGTGAGGGTAGAGGAAAAAATTTCTTAGCTCATTTACAAAATATTTTAGGGATAAAATTCCTCCCTAAATGGGGATTTATGATATATATTGAGTTAATATATTATTTCTCATCTATCTTGGTTCTTTTCAAGCGTTAAAAATTGAGGAAATTAAATTGTAGGGTCATTTTAGCAAACAATCCCAATTTGGATATTTAGGATATGAAACCTTCAAGATCCATTTTGAGGCATTAAAAATTTATTTTTGGATTTAAAAAAGCCTTAATTGCACAAAACCCTATGGCGTTATTATACACTTAGATACATTTCTATAGTTTTGAAAAACTATGTCAATTAGAGTTCATATGCAAAGGTTATTCCTCTTGTAAGTTGACTTCCATGTTGACCACAATGGTATGAGTAGATGCCACGTTAGCCCCCATTACTCATACATATGGGCCTAGCCACATGTGGACTTTCATGAAGACTCTAGAAGGTCCAAAATTGTAACTCTAGTTAAGGGTTGAGGGAGTCAAATCTTACCTTTAGTTTGTTGTCATGTTATGTTAAATATCAGGCCAATAGGAAGAGTAGGAGTTCTATTCTATGCTATTGTATTGTGTTCCATATTTCATCATAACAATAGGGAGTGGGACGTTAGACAACAAAATAATTGGGGTTAATGTTTTTTGGTATAATTATAGGCCACAGGTATTAGGTAATTCCATATAAAATATGTCTTCCTTTGTCCTTTATATTCCCATACCAGAGAAAAGACAGTGGAATAGTCTTCATGGTACAATTGGTTATGATTTGGTATATAAATCTACACAAAATTTAGATTGATTGGATATATAATCTAGATTGGGAAAGTTATATGGATGATATATGTGTGTGTGTGTGTGTGTACAATATTTGTTTCTTGGAGTACTAGAAAACAACCTACAATTCCACTTTCCATAGTAAAATTAGACTTTAGAGGAGTGATAGTAGTATGTGAAGTAGTTTGGCTAGGAATATTTTTTCATGATTTACATAATTTAAAAAAAAAAATTCGCATAGTAGATATATAATAATCAAAGTATTATTCAAATGAACAAAAATCTAATTTTCCACAACAAGATTAAGAACGTAGCTACACGGGCTAAGGTAGGGAGTTGGAGGTCTGCAACTTGAACGAGGATCGAAGTTGACGCTAGGGTTTTGCATTAGGGTTCCATGGCGGGGTGCGCAGGAGGGAGCACCGCTCCCTCCTACAGTAAAGTATTCACAGAAGGAGGCAAGGAAGCAGGAGGGAAGCATTTCAAAAAACCGTCGGGAAAGATTTTAGAAGCAAGAGGCAAGGAGACAGTTGGAAGAAATGAATCCCAGGATCAGGAAGGGAATCAACAGGAAACAAGAAAAGAAAAGGAGAAGGGAGCCGGCAGCGGAAAAACGATTTCCACAAGAACTACAAGAGTTTGCAAACCCAAATCAAGCATCATTCCCTGGGTTGTATTGAGTGATCCTGCGATTCAAGCGCATAGGGACCACATGAAAGAACATGTGATCATCTGCAAGTTCATGGGGTTATGGCCAATGGAGAGGGCTTTACACATCTGGATTAGGAGCCACTGGAAGCCAAAGGGAGAAATACATTTACATCTGGGTTCTAAGGGCGTCTTCACGGTGGTGTTCGTGAACCTGGAGGACAAAGACAGAGTGTTTGAAGGGGGGCCTTATTTATATGCTGCGGCAAGACTCTACATGCGGCCATGGATGATGAAATTTGTCCCGAAATGTGAAACATTTATATCTGTACTAGTTTGGATCAAACTATACTCACTACCTCTGGATTACTAGCTCCTAGAGTCTTTGAAAACCATAGGCAACAAGCTAGGGCATTCTCTAAATATATCAGAGGCAACTCTCAAAGGTAAATACACCTCCTTTGCCCAAATATGTGTGGAAATGGATCTATCTAGAGCCCTTTCAGAAGCAATAATTTTAGAGGTATATGATGAATATTGGGTGCAAATGGTGGACTATGAGCACATACCTTTCAGGTGTCACAAATGTCATGAACACGGCCATCTGTTTAGAGACTATGCAACAAACAATATGGAAGGAAATGGGAAAACACCTTTGGATAGAGATCACGAGGGTTTTACCAAGGTTGGGGCCAAAGGGAAAGGGGGTAAATGGCCACACAAGAAAAGCAGTGAAGACAAAAATATGAGACACAATAGTTTCAAAATCCTAGAGGAAGTAGAGGAGAACATGGAGATAGTCCAAGATAGGGAGAACGCATCCAAGGGGCAGGAAACAGAAGCTGAAATGGAGGATATCACAGTAAACAACTAGCAGAAGGAGGATCTACCAAGCTGCAAGGAGATCAGTAAAGACTATGAGATAACTCCAAGTGAGGCAGGAACAGAGGACCATGAACTATAGGAGATTCTAGACAGGGAAAATCTAGATCTAGAACTATTTCTGGAACAAGGCAGGAACAAAGGAGTGGACTCCTTGCCAAAAGAAGAATATGATCGAGTTCAACAGCTCTTTCTATGGAGGGCACAATCGAAGGGAACTGGTGTCAAGAGAAACCACAAAAGCCAGGAGCAAAGTGGGGTCAAAACTATGGAGAACTCACAGGCACAATCTCCAAAGAACTCAAGAAGGAAAAGAGGAAGGAAAAGACAGAATGAACTGCTAAACGAATGTGGAAAACTACTGATTAACTCAGGTAAGATGAAAGATCTTACCAGCTATTCCTTTACTAATCATTCTTATTGAAGCTTACAACATGGAACATTAGAGGTTTAGGTAATAGAAGGAAACAAAGGAATCTGAGTAACAAAATTGAAGAAGAAAAACCAGATATGGTCTTCGTTCAGGAGACCAAATGTTCAATGGAGAAAATAAGAGAAATTCATAATAAATGGTTAATCAAGTATGAGTATTTAGAGGTCAAGGCAAATATCTTGGCAAGTGGGATTCTTACACTGTGGGATCCACAAAAATTTGGAATCCTGGATGCTAAAGCATCCAAGAACTATCTATCTTTGGTGTGCAGTCCGGTAGGTGATAAGGAAACATATATGATAAAAATGTTTATGGACCTGTTGTGGCCACCAACAACCCCCCTCCTTATTTAGTATTAGCAATAACACTAGATAAGTGGGGACCCTTAGTAAAAAATTCAAAAAATTCAATTAAAACTCATGTATTATACTCCTTAAGAAAATATCGCATCGCACGAAGAAGATAGGACATTTCCTTGTGAGTAGAATGATAAACTGCGAGAATGCGACGCGAAATCCATCGCATCGCATGCATTAAGAAACGCTCACAAACAAAAACTTTAAGGAATCGCCGATGGCCGATATGCGACATCGCATATCGCAACATCGCAAAAACAACACATAACTATTTAACGAATTGTAACAATCTGCGATCCTGCGATAATGCGATATTGCGATCGGCGATCTTGCGATCGCGCGAAACAGCAATCCGTAATCCTGCGATCAGCGTGATCGGTCAATCCTGCGATAACACATCTTGATGAAAACGTGATAACGCGATGATGCGATGCTGCGATGCGAATCGCAGAGATCATCCACCGCAGATTTTCCCCGGCTCAACATTCAAGAAAAATTGAATACGCACGTTAATGAAAATTATTGAATGTACGCCAAGTGTTAATGAAAGACAAGTTTTGTGTTTTTCGAAGAGTTAGTTCACAACAGATGGCATGTTTTTTTTTTTGTACATCCGTAGAGCTCACAGCTTTCTTGTCAATTTTTATTATCATTACTCTCTCCTTATATGTGAACTACAGGAATGAAAAATAGAAACAATATGAAGCAATGTGCAGGGAGCGATTAAGGAAAAAGGATAAAGCTCCAATGCTCAGAAGTAGAGAAGAAATGCCCTCATGAACGGATACCGCATGCAACAGAGCCGCGAATTCTAGAGCGCTGCTGAGCTATCCATTACAGATCTATCAGTCAGAGCCATGGTTCAATGAATAGTTGAACAATGCTGATATCAACAGGCGATTTAACGCTCAAGGTTAGAAGCTCACAAAAGAAGTATGTTTGCAAAATTTTAAAGCTTATACCCGGTGAAGGAAAGGCGCTAAAGGCGAAAAACGCACCAGAAAGGCCCGGATCAAAGAATGAAGGCAGTTTTCGATGCGCGATTAGCGCCTAGCGCTAATCGCGCATCGCTGAGAAAATTGCTCAAAAAGCAAAGTCCCTAACTGCTTAGTCACTCATAAGCCCGAAAACGCAAGAAAGCAAAGGCAGAGGCAATTTGAGGGTTAACCAAGTGGAATTTGGGTTATTACTGAGCATACACAGTAAATCCACATAGCCAGAGATGATTCTCAAGTATATCTGCTATTTTGCTGGAAAAAATGGTGCCAGCGCTTGCCATTTCTATTTGCTTAGCTCAACCAAAAGCGGAAGACGGTCAGCCGACCCTACCCAGGAAAATATTGAATGCTCGCAACATTAAGGAGCAAATGCAGAAATAGTTAGATATTAGATTTAATTTTTAGAAATAATTTTGCTTAGAAAAAGGGCAGTCATTTAAACCGTATCCTGAATCTGTGTAATTAAGTTATTTAGTTAGTAGTATTTAAACCCTTCTCATGCATTTAGAGAAGGGTCCAGAAATTTATCAAAAACTTGTCCTCAGAACATGCACTTTTGCACCCTCAGAGGAGGTTTTGATGAATGAATGGATCAAGATTTGTTGATGTTTTCATTTGATATCTGCTACTGATGTTGCACTTCTGTACTCTTAGTAGATGTTAGAGCAAGGAGAACTAAATCATTGTTGCTTGAAGCTTATGAGTAGGACCAGTCATAAATGGTACTTTTATCTCTTGACCATTTCTTCTTATATGTTAAAGTGATATACATTTTTTAGTTGTTTATATGTTATTGCATGAATGCTTGAGTTACCATTTGGCACTTTTGTACGGTGGTAGCTGTTTATTTATGTTTAATGTATGAATAGCTTATTATGTGATATGTTGTTCATAACTGTTTTGCCTAACTTTTTATGCGAAATAGTTCATCTTAATTGATTTCCTTTCTTATAATCGCTGAATGATCTTTATTACCAGTTGTTATATGAAATCTCTTTAGATCGCATAATAGAAGAGTTACATCCCGGGTTAGCATAGATTAGATGTGCTGTTTTTATTAGATTACCATAGTATAGAATTAGATTAAAGTTTGAATTAGAATAGCTTAGATAGTTACTGTTAGATCAACAACATCCAATTCTACACACACACACCCATAGATTGGGAAACTGGTCCCATTATCCCCAGTCGGACCCGCTATACCAAACGGATAAGGAGCTGCCAACCAAGGTCCGGACTGGGCGGGTATCCCCCTTGTTGTCGACCTGATTTTCGGGGCTTCAACATATTTGGCACTAGAAGGAGGGCCTGAACTATGAATGGCAAGTAAATCCAAATCTGAATAACATTGTGAGAGTAAATCACCCTCATCATCTCCCCCGACTTCCCCATTACGTTTAAATCCAGAGTCAGAAGTCGCTCGAGTATCAACCGCTGCTACCCACCCTGATATTTCAGACTAATCTACCATTGAACCTCCTGAAGTCGAATCCCTGATTCACAAACTTCAGCAATTTTCCATCTCCCCTCAGAGGTCTGATAAATCTCAAGGCAGCGTGACTTCGCAGTACAACCCTGCTCATCCCCTGACCAGGTTAAAGAGTGAAAATTTTGGCGTTCAGCCAACCAAATTACCTCTTCCCACCAGGAAAAGAGCAAGGAAATCACCGCAAGAGTCTGACAGTGAGACTCTTTCGTTCGCATCATCCATCTCAACTACTTCACCACGAAGTCAACCATCCACACCTCCACTCCAGATCATCGTCCATTCATCCACTGGAACCCCCACAACCCCTCTTCAATCATCTATAATCATAGTATCCTCATCCTCCCAGCCACAGACATCATCTTCTGCACTTTCCTCTGTTAGTAGTTCATTGATGGCCCAGTCTCCATGGAACAACCCTGGGGCAGTCTTAATGCCTGCACCCTTGAGTCAAATACCAGCCCATCCTGAGAAATGGCTGCCCAAATTCAATCCCGATGCAGGTATGCTAGCAGAAGAGCACATAAATAACTTCATGCTTTCCATTAATCTCAATGGGGTTACTAATGAAGATGCTGTTGTTCGGCTTTTTCCCTATACACTGCAAGGGACAGCCGGGTCATGGTACTTTTCATTACCCTCTGGATCCATTACAAGTTGGGATATCTTCTAGGACTAATTCCCAACCAAGTTTGGTGATGACAGATCAACGGCAACATTAATCAATGACCTATCCAATCTTAAAGCCAAAGCTAGAGAGCCTATTAAGGATTTCAATTCACGGTTCAACAAAATTTTCAACAAAATTCCTACTGCTTCTCAGCCCAGCGAAGAAGTACGATGCGAATGGTATATTACCGCTCTGCCATCGAACATAGCCATCTTCGTGGACAGGTCAAATAAAACACCCTTAGCTGAAAACATGAAAGAGGCGATAGCAGTAGAAAAACGAATAATAGCCCTAGAAAAGAGATCCACGATAGAGGAACGTAAGTCCAAAAAAGTCACCTTCAAGGAAGACTCCAAGAAGAAACAAGCAAAAGATCCTTTTGATTTAGAAGGATTGCAGAAAGTTCTAAAGACCATGTCCAATGAGATGGTCGACATAGAAAAACAAGTAGCGGAAACTTCTTCGAAAAAGCCCTACAAAGCTTTTAAAAGAGGTCCTTCAACAGATGCAAAGCCACCCAATGCCATTTCAAATGCTGAATCCAAGGAAGAGGAAGAGGAAATTGCCACTGAAGGGCAGACCGATGACGAAGAAGTTGTGGAATTACAAGGAATGTGGGATTTCATCCTCCCACAAGAGGAAGATCAAGAAGTATTTCCGGTTAGCACACGAAGTAAAAGTCAGCTTGACCCTCCCCAAACTACCCCTAAACAAAAGAGCGCAAGCTCTCCAACAAAATATAAAGTCGCAACAAAGAAACGACATCCAAAGCGACTCAAACTAGCCCAATCCAAGTAGATGAAATGACTCCATCAAAAACACTGATAGTGTCGGATAAAATGGAGTACAATATTATTGATGACATGAAAAAGACTAGGGCTAATATCACCCTTTACGAACTGAGCAAGTTGAAACATCAACAAAAGATAATGATGAAAGAATTACATGCCGTGCCAGTTGCACCTTTGCCTGCCACTGTACTTTCTCAAGCTTCCCACAACATGGGAAGACCTCCAACGAACACGATCAGTAAGATTGATCCAAATGACATCGCCTTGATTGGAGGAAGATCAAGATCTCACACTCCCCCGTTTCTCCTCACTTATGAAATCTTTAATAAAAATGTACACAATTGTTTGATAGATTCCGGTGCTTCATTGAATATTTTACCCAAATCTATATGTGCCAAATTAAATGTTCAACCACAGAAATCCGCAGTGCGCATAGTTCAGCTCGATCGATCTCAATTCAAAGTGATCGGTGAACTAAATCAAGTAACCATAAGATTGTCATCCAACCCGAAGGTATGTCAGGTTATTGACATTCTAGTTGCTGACATCCCAGAATTCTATGGCTTAATCCTTAGCAGGGATTGGTCAGAGAAACTCCATGGATACTTCGCAACTGATTGGTCGCACATGTGGCTGCCCTACAACGGTAAACCAAATCAAATAAAAGTTGAACGAGAGCTACACCAGAAGTACATAGTAACGGAGTTAGAGGGAGAAAATGAACCGGTAGCGTATAACAACAGTATCATTGGCAATTACTCGGTAGATTCTTTCCTCGGAAATTTCAATGCTCATATGTCACCTTATTTAGAAAATTCAGTTTTTGTCCCAAGTTGAAAATTTTTCTCGAACTGATAGTTCGAAATGTATTAATTTTTTAGAAAAACCTGTAAATACATCTTTGTTTTGGAAATTATTTTTTGATGGCTCTAGATCTAACGAAGGAGCAGGAGCAGGATGCGTTCTGATTAGTCCAGAAGGAGAAAAGATCATGCTCACATGCAGACTCGAATTTGATTGCACAAACAATATAGCAGAATACGAGGCTTTGGTTCAAGGACTGTACAAGGCAATCAGGTTAGATGTCAAGTATCTTCAAGTCTTTGGAGACTCTGAGATTGTGGTTAAGCAGGTACGTAACACTATACATTGCTTATCAGGTCACTTAAAACACTATCAATCTTTAGTACAAGATCTGACTGAGCATTTCATAGCGTTTAATATTTCTTCAATCCCCAGACTCCAAAATGCTAGTGCAGACGTTTTGGCTAACGTAGCTTATAAGCTTATTCCCTCCGAAGATTTTAGTCCAGATAGATTCTCAATAGAATTAATCTTTAGACCATCCATTCCTGACAACATCACAAATTGGAGAGTATTCAATGATGATCCAGATATCTTAAATTTCCTCACATCTGAAGGATCCTACTCCAATCAAATAATTGACGAAGACCAGCACGATCGACAATTGCAACAAAATAACACTAATAATGCTATACCGAAGTCGGTGGTTAAGTTAGAAGACTTATACGATTTGAAAGATCGGTTTAAGAGGTCCACCAATTCAAAACTCTACAGTTCAACCTTGAACTACGAATTAGTAAACCTAAGGACCAATGCTAAACCACAAAACATTAATCTAGGCCTCGGCCTAGCCCCTGAAGAGAAACTAGCGTATATTCGTCTTTTGAGACAATATAAAAATGTTTTTGCCTGGAATTATGATGAGCTGAAAACATACGACACTTCTATCATCCAGCATACTATTCCCATGATCGATAACGAAAAACCTGTCCAACAAAAACTGAGAAAAATCCACCCCAATTTAGAAAATCAGATAAAAACCGAGCTCAACAAGTTACTGAAATTTAGGATAATTTTTCCCGTCAGGCATTCCAAATGGGTCTCCAATATGGTACCCGTTAGAAAGAAAAACTGAGATATTAGGATTTTCATTGACTTTCGGAATCTTAACAAAGCCTGTCAAAAAGACAATTTTCCTCTTCCACCTATGGAGCAAATACTGCAGGCGGTGGCAGGTTCAGAACTAATGTCTTTCTTGGATGGATTTTCAGGGTACAATCAAGTGTTGGTACATCCTGATGATCAGTTGAAAACCACATTCAGAACTAAATGGGGCACATATGCATATCGGAAGATTCCATTTGGTTTGATTAATGCTAGTGCTACATTTCAGAGAGCCATGGACATCGCATTCAAAGGTTTAGTCAATAAATCTGTAGTAATTGATTTGGATGATATAATAGTGTACTCCAAGAAGCGAAGCGACCATCTCAAAGAACTGAAACAAATCTTTCAACGGTGTTTAAGGTATGGAATTTCACTTAACCCAAAGAAACCTTTTTTCGCATTAAGTGAAGGGAAACTTCTAGGATTCATAGTGTCAAAGTTTGGTATTTACATTGATCCCGACAGAATCAAAGAAATTTCTGAAATATCCCTACCTCATAACAAAAAAGCCATGCAATCTTGGTCAAATCAATTTTGTAAAGAGATTCGTTCCAGATTTTTCGCGAATCGTGTCTCCTTTACAGACCATGATTAAAAAGAATTCAAATTTTAAATGGGGTCAAGATGAACATGAAGCATTCAACCTGATCAAGCAAGCCATTATTAATGCTCCATCTTTAGCAACCCCGAATTTTTTAGAATCTTTTATTTTATACACATTTGCCTCAGATAAGTCATATGCCGCGATACTAACTCAAGCAAATCAAGAAAAAGCGGAAGCTCCAATTGCGTTTTTTAGCTCAAATTTACAAGGTGCTGAACTCAATTATTCTGATGTGGAGAAACAGGCTTATGCTGTTTTCAAAGCGGTCAAGTACTTCAGACCTTTCTTACTTAAAACCCATACTAAGATCATAGTACCGTTTCCAGCGGTAAGGAATCTTCTAGTGCAGAAGGATGTGGGTGAGAAAAGGGCCAATTGGGTTACTGCCTTACAGGAATACGACCTTGAGATCAAACCAGCAAACATTGTAAGAGGTCAAGGCTTCTGCAAAATGCTGGCCGGAGCATCGCAAATTTCTGAAACTCCATCTGAAGAGGTACAAATGGGTGAGGTAAGCCTAAACGATGCAGAATCATTATATGCTGATATCATTTATTATCTTAAGAACGGGTATGCTCCTTCACACCTTGATCATACTAAGAAAAGATCTCTAAGATTGAAAGCTAAACAATATCAGCTCATAAATGATATTCCTTTCAGAAAAAATTATGATTCTGTCCTTCTTAGGTGTCTTGAAAAAACTGAAGCTGAAAAAGTTTTGCAGGAACTCCACGATGGGCCAACAGGCGGACACTATGCTGGAGATGCTACTGCACATAAAATCTTACGTGCAGGATATTACTGGCCCACGCTGTTCAAAGACTCACACAGTTACGTGAGGAAATGTAAAGTTTGCCAAACTACTGCTGGAAGACAAAAGAAGTTGTCCTTGCCATTACAGCCGGTAAACATCGAGCAACCTTTCAGTCAGTGGGGCTTGGACATAATAGGTGAGATCGTTCCTCACTCTTCTAAGCAGCATAGATACATCCTCACGGCAACAGATTATTTCACAAAATGGGTAGAAGCAGTTCCGCTCAAGACAACTAATTCTGAGAATATTATTGAAGTCATAGATCAATTTATAATCACTAGGTTTGGATTGTCATCTACTTTAATGTTTGACAATGCATCATACTTTTCTGGAAATGCAATGACTGATTTTGCACTAAAAAGAGGATTCAAACTTAAATATTCAGCGAATTACTATCCACAAGGTAATGGGTTAGCTGAGTCAACAAATAAATACCTGATTAGGATTATTAAAAGAATAGTTGACCAGAATCAAAAGAATTGGCACAAAGCTTTGGTATATGCTTTATGGGCAGATAGGATAACACAAAAAGCTTCAATCGGCACTTCTCCCTTTAATTTAGTTTATGGGAAAGAAGTGGTTCTTCCAACTCACTTAGCCATTCCCTCTTTGTCTTTAGTACAATACATTGATGAAGTACCCACTTCCTCCTTACAGCTGAGACAAATGGAAATAATTAAATTAGAAGAACAATGAGGACAAGCTAAGAAAACACATGCTCATCATCAAGCGCTTGTAAAACCCTCTTTTGATTCAAACATAATGACCAGAAAAGATTTTCAGATGGGAGATTTAGTTTTAAAGTGGGATAAGGCTCATGAAGAAAAGGGCAAACACACAAAATTTCAAAGGATGTGGCTTGGTTCTTTTCAGATTGTTGAAGTCATAGGTCCATCAACATTTGTGTTACAGGATTTAGCAGGTAGGAGGGATCCTTTGCCTGTTAATGGACAAATTCTCAAATTCTATAGAAGGTTATTCTTCTATTTTTGTAAAATAGTTTTTCTTTTCATAATAAAACCAGTTGTGAGTGGTTACATTAGGTATTTACGAAAAAGACACCAATTCTCTTTCAGATTTTGAGCCTTTCGCTTGTATAAATAGAAAATATTTTGGAAAATTGATCTTTATTATTGACAGATACAATTAAAAACTTTAGCCTAGATATGATATGAGTTTCAACTTCAAGAAATTTGATGAAAGCAACCTTTAGTGAAGAAATTGTTTTATATCAGCATAATGAAAGGTATCAATAACAAAATGAAGATTCTCTGTAGAACAGTTGTTTCCAAAAACTCTATTGTTGTCGCCAAAAGCTATCTTAAGGAAACAATGACTTCCTCCCTGCTAAGGAGAATCGCAACTTTCAGAGGGATAATCCAAGGATACACTATATCTTGAAGAATAAGAGTGTTAAAATTGGAAACCAGGGAAAAACTTCATGTGGGTCATCTTATTCATGGCTAATAATATTTTTATTAGATTCCTCTCGTCGAGAGGTGTAGGATTGATATAAAGATCATCCAATTCCGATAAGTATTCATGGAGATATGAATTTATTTTGATTTTGGAATTATTATCAAGCTGACCTACAACTCATGTAGGCTCAGAAGCCCAACAGTCGCATCTATTCACCCAGAAACGTTGTGTATAAATATAAGAGGACTTTTCCTCATTTGGACTCATTCATCTCATCACATCTCTCTCTCTCTACTGCGCAGATATGAGTCTCTTCTCTACTGCGCTGAAATGGGTCTCTCTCTCTCACACATGTGAAGCCTGAAGCTGTTGAATTTGAAGCTGCAACTGCAGAAGTAAAGATTGACTTGCATGGCCTAGAAGATCTCCTCTTTGGAATTGCGCTGTAGGTTCATATGAACCTCCTTTGAAAGCCGCAACTTTTGGTGGTGGAATGAAGTCAATCCGACGAACGGTTTGCAAGATATCGACTGCCCTAGTTTGAAGCCGGAAACTGCTAAAACTGAAGCTGCAACTGCAGAAGTAAAGATTGACTTGCGTGGCCTAGAAGATCTCCTCTTTGGAACTGCGTTGTAGGTTCATTTGAACCTCCTTTGAAAGCCGCAACTTTTGGTGGTGGAATGAAGTCAATCCGACGAACGGTTTGCAAGATATCGACTGCCCTAGTTTGAAGCCGGAAACTGTTGAAACTGAAGCTGCAACTGCAGAAGTAAAGATTGACTTGCGTGGCCTAGAAGATCTCCTCATCTGAACTGCCCTGTAGGTTCATCTGAACCTCCTCTGGAAGCCGAAACTTTTGGTGGTGGAATGAAGTCAATCCGACGGTCGGTTTGTGAGATATGGTCTGCCCTAGTTTGATAATGAAGCCGCTAATGCTGATGCTACTGATCTAGGGTTTGCTACTGCTGATATGAATCAAATTTATTGTACTATTTCTCTCTGCTGAATTATTGAAGATAAAAGAATATTTGATCAAAGGGTTTCCCCACACATTGTGGGGTTTGTCCCTGGCTAGCCGCCACATCTTGTGTCTCTTGTCTTGGCTTGTTTTCTGTCGATCGTCTAATGTTCTATCTGCACTTTACTTTATGTACATGTGATTGATAATTGGTGGAATATAATAAGAAAAAGAAGTAAACTGTTATAAGCATAGAACATACCATAACTTAACATGGTATCAGAGCTGAGGTGAAGACAAAGCCCAAGCAAGAGCAAGAGCAATCATTGAAGAGAAGATTGGCAAGGCTATCCTAAAAGAACTATGGGGTCCTCAACACTCTTTCCTGCCGAAGACAAGCTCCGTGAGAAAGCTGACTATCACAGATGGAAGATGTCTATCGATCTAACCCTTGAAGATCAAGGAGTGCTGGACCATGTAAGAGGCAATATTGTTGAGCCTTCATCAAATGCATCTGCTGTTGCCTGGAACAAATGGAAAAATGGAGAAGTCAAAACAAAGAAGATCATCCGGGACTCTATCGACAAGCGCTTGATCTAGACACCTCCAAGGAAATCTACGACAGACTGGTGAGTTTATTTAAAGTTTATGATGCAAATCAAGTTTTGTTTCTTAGAAATAAGCTAAGGTAAATCAAGAAGAGTAAGGATGAAAGTATGCAAGCATACTTCTTAAGAATCACCGAGATCAAGAACTATCTCCTATCTATTGGGGAAACTATTACTGACAGCGAAATGGCACTCACAACTCTTGGAGGATTACCATCCGAATGGTACGTGTTCAAGACTACTCTTCTAAACTATAATGTAATTCCTGGTTTCGAGGAATTAATGGCTAGATGCATTCAAGAAGAAACAAGGGAAGAAGAGCAGGAAATGCCCTTGCCTAAAGGTCCTCCTACTGATTTTTCTTCTCATGCTAAGAAAAGAAATAATTCTGGGTCTAAATCAAAAAGAAAGGCTGGATTTAAGGGTGGAAGAAAAGGACGATGTTTCATTTGAAATAAAGCAGGTCACTATGCAAGGGAATGCCTTGATAGAAAGGACTCTCACCGTGACGATGATCAAAATCCCTCTGATGGCAAATCAAAGGAATGACAAATTCAACAGCAAAGGTAAGAGGAGAGCTAGGGATCGAGGAAGAGGATAACCATTCAAGAAGGCTAGAAAGTCCAGGATGTATTAAATGCACCTGACCTCAAAAAGAACCTAGTGTCCATCTCGGCAACGGAAGACAAAGGCTACAAGGTAACCTTTAATGATGGCAAGGTACGTATATGGAAAAATAATGTTAAAGATGCCTTTACTCTTGGGTTTAGTGTTGATTCATTATATCAGGTCGATGGAAGTTTGCGGGTGTCATGTCTTATGACACATCTCTTCAGTCTGATCTTTGTCATTAGAGGTTCCCCGCCTTCATTATAAAGCTATACTCGGTGTAAGACAAATGGTGATAGGGATGCCCAAATTCTGAGTAGAGAAAAAAGGTGTATGTCCAGGATGTGCTGAAGGAAAGCTCAAAAGGGGACCATTCCCCTCAAGCCAAAGCAAGACCTCTGATATATTACAATTGGTTCACTCAGGCATACCTGAGGTTGGCATTAAGAGGGAGACTACTACACCACATACTCCTGAGCAGAATGGTGTGGTGGGAAGGAAGAACCGCACGATGATGGAAGTTGTTCGGGCCATGATCAAAGACTTTTGAAGTTTCTATGGGCTGAAACTACAATCACCATCGTATATGTACAAAATTGATGCCCTCATCAAGCATTGGGTTCCAAGACTCTTGAAGAAAAAGTTCACCGCAAGGTGAACAATCTTCCGACTTTGAGGAGCTCTCAAGAAGCCGACACCAGGGAACCGAAAGAAAAGGATGATGAATCAATGCCTGATGTAGAAGAACCCATGGATCTGATTGATTCTCATCCACATGAGCCTTCCTCTTCTAGGAAGAGGCCTTCATGGCTTAGGGGGATACTTGATGATGCTGAAGGACATGTTGCACCCTAAGGAACCTTCCGTCAAAGTAAGAAACTTAACAGGTATCAGGGATACTTGACCATCATGAGCACAATCATACAAGATGAGCCTTCATCATTCTCAGATGTCGTCAAGCATTAAGTATGGAAGGATGCTATGACCGAAGAATATGAGTCTATTATGAAGAATGATGTCTGGGAAGTAGTTCCCAGACCCTGGACAAGACAATTGTTACTTCAAAATGGCTTTACAAGATAAAGCATGCAGCAGATGGAAGTACGGAAAAGTATAAGGCTCGTTTTGTTGCTCGTGGAAGGAAGGTATAGACTATGATGAGATATTTGCACCTGTTGCCAGATATACGACCATCCGCTCAATCATAGACCTTGTGGCTTCACAAAAATGGAACCTACATCAGATGGATGTCAAGACCGCGTTCTTGCATGGTTCTATCAAAGAAGAGGTCTATGTGGAGCAACCTAAAGGATTTGAGATTTATGATTGAAAATCTCATGTATGCAGGTTGAAGAAGGCTCTCTATGGGCTAAAGCAAGCACCCCGAGCATGGTATGAGAGGATTGATAGCTACTTGATGAAGCTGGGATTCACTAGGAGTGAAGCTGATCCTAACCTTTACTTTAAGGTTGAAGATGACAAGCCTCTCATACTGGTGTTGTATGTGGATGACCTCTTTCTAACAGGTGCAAACCCTCTCATTCACAAATGTAAGAGGGAGATGGCTTCTGAATTTGAAATGAAGGACCAAGGACTTGAAGTGTGGGAAAAGCCAGGGGAAATTTTCCTATCTCAAGGAAAATATGTGGTAAATATATTGGAAAGATTCAGTATGATGGACTGCAAGCCTGTGACTACCTCGAGGATCTTAACTTTTAGAAGTTATATGGTAGTGATGTCGGACCAGACTTGGGAAATGCCTCTGAGTTTCAAAAACTCATTCGCATTGATGTTCTTGGTGAACCTCCGTCCGAACATATGTTTTGCAGTTAGCATTGTGAGCTCATATTTGGTTGAGCCTCACTGGATTGATGCCAGGAATCTTCTGAGATGTCTTCAGGACACAATCTCTCATGGATTAAGATACACTGCCGGAGTTGTGAGACTACTTGGATATACTAATGTTGATTGGGCAGGCAGTGTGGTGGATCGTAAGAGCACTTCCGAGTGTTGTTTCACCTTGGGATCTGCTTCGATATCCTGGATGAGCAGGAAGCAGAAGTCGGTGACTTTGAGCACCGTCGAAGCAGGATATATTGTTGCTAGCATGACCTCATGTGAGGCAGTCTAGTTGCGAAAGCTCTTCAGTGAGCTGTTTGGATTTACATTGGATACCACTGTGATTCTCTATAACAACCAGAGGTGGTATTCGATTATTGAGGAATCCCGTATTCGTCTATTGCTCCAGCAGATAGACATCATCTGGGATATGGTAAGTTGATGATCAAGGAGGCTCCATCGCATTAAGATGATGTATAGGTTGATACACCTTGTCAAAGCCCCGAGGAAAGATCTAATCTGCGATTTTCCCAAACGACTTGGAATCGGTAAGAAACCCTTGTACAAGGGTCCTGCATGTTGCATACATTGAGCTCTGGGAGCTCTGAGGGCTTGCGGTTATTACTGGAGCAGCATACGACCACAGGGTGACTCACCCTCCCCTGGCGGTGCACACTGGAACAAGATGATTCGCTCTCTTGTGGGACAAGATGATTCGCTCTCTTGTGGAATAGGATGATTCGCTCTCCTGTGTAGCAGGATTGATGTGTTCTCCTGTGAGGCCTGGATTGATGTGTTCTCCATGGCAGCCTAGATTGATGTGTTCTCCATGGCAATTGTAGCAGGATTGATGTGTTCTCCTGTGAGGCCTGGATTGATGTGTTCTCCATGGCAATTGTAGCAGGATTGATGTGTTCTCCTATGAGGCCTGGATTGATGTGTTCTCCATGGCGATTGTAGCAGGATTGATGTGTTCTCTTGTGAGGACAGGATTGATTAGTTCTCCTGTCGAGGCATCCTACCCATGCAGTCTGGGACTCATGGGAAGTACCTCTCATCTCATCAATGAGCAGGGAAATGAAGTTAGGGACCATAGTAGTACCGATGGACGCATCGTTGTATCTACCGTACTCCCTACGCTAAAATGACCTCCATTGATCTGGGATCAATGATACTGGTCTGGGACCAGTGGTAGGAGTTGTACCATACTATGACGCTGACTTCGGGTCGGTTGAGACTGGTCTGGGATCAGTGGTACATACTCTGAGACTGACTTTGAGTTAGTGGAGGATGATATTGGTCTGGGACCATTGGAGTTGTACTCACTATGACACTGACTTTGGGTTGGTTGAGACTGGTCTGGAACCAGTGGTACATACTCTGAGACTGACTTTGAGTCAGTATGATACATCCTCGATCATTTCTTCTTCTTCATAATTCAGACAAAAGCAGAGTAGAACAGAACAATGCAAGAGCAGAGTAGAACAGAACAAAACAGTACAGATCAGTGCAGGGCAGAACAAGACAAAGCAGAACAGGAAAAATATAGCAGAGCAGGGCAAGGGTCAGGCTGTACAAGGCAGTGCATTTGATGGATAAATAGTAACGACCGATAGACAGATTGCAGATGAAGTTCTCCATGGTTGAGAGGGAGTGTTAAAATTGGAAACCAGGGCAAAACTTCATGTGGGTCATCTTATTCATGGCTAATAATATTTTTATTAGATTCCTCTCGTCAAGAGGTGTAGGATTGATATAAAGATCATCCAATTCCGATAAGTATTCATGGAGATATGAATTTATTTTGATTTTGGAATTATTATCAAGCCGACCTACAATTCATGTAGGCTCAGAAGCCCAACAGTCGCATCTATTCACCCACCAACGTTGTGTATAAATATAAGAGGACTTTTCCTCATTTGGACTCACTCATCTCATCACATCTCTCTCTCTCTACTGCGCAGATATGAGTCTCTTCTCTACTGCGCTGAAATGGGTCTCTCTCTCTCACACATGTGAAGCCGGAATCTGTTGAATTTGAAGCTGCAACTGCAGAAGTAAAGATTGACTTGCGTGGCCTAGAAGATCTCCTCTTTGGAACTACGCTATAGGTTCATCTGAACCTCCTTTGAAAGCTGCAACTTTTGGTGGTGGAATGAAGTCAATCCGACGAACGGTTTGTAAGATATCGACTGCCCTAGTTTGAAGCCGGAAACTGCTGAAACTGAAGCTGCAACTGCAGAAGTAAAGATTGACTTGCGTGGCCTAGATTTGGAACTGCACTGTAGGTTCATCTAAACCTCCTTTGAAAGCCGCAACTTTTGGTGGTGGAATGAAGTCAATCCGACGAACGGTTTGCAAGATATCGACTGCCCTAGTCTGAAGCCGGAAACTGCTGAAACTGAAGCTGCAACTGCAAAAGTAAAGATTGACTTGCGTGGCCTAGAATATATCCTCATCTGAACTACGCTGTAGGTTTATCTGAACCTCCTCTGGAAGCCGAAACTTTTGGTGGTGGAATGAAGTCAATCCGATGGTCGGTTTGTGAGATATGGTCTGCCCTAGTTTGATAATGAAGACGCTAATGCTGATGCTACTGATCTAGGGTTTGCTACTGCTGATATGAATCAGATTTATTGTACTATTTCTCTCTGCTGAATTATTGAAGATAAAATAAGATTTGATCAAAGGGTTTCCCCACACATTGTGGGGTTTGTCCCTGGCTAGCCGCCACATCTTGTGTCTCTTGTCTTGGCTTGTTTTCTGTCGATCATCTAATGTTCTATCTGCACTTTACTTTATGTACATGTGATTGATAATCGGTGGAATATAATAAGAAAAAGAAGTAAACTGTTATAAGCATAGAACATACCATAACTTAACATCTCATCATGAGCCGACTTATCATGATCACAGATATCATAACTTGCTGACTTTGCCAATACTGTCTACAACAACAGGGCAATGACTCAAGATTGTTGCAATCAAAAGACAAGGGGTCTCATCACAAGCCAGCTTGTTCATCAAAGTTATGAATCAAGTGAGTGACTGTGTCATAATTTTGCTACCAAACCAAGACATTGTTCTTTAAGAATAAAACGAAAATCAAAGCAATAAGTGTAAATATGGATTTTTCTTTGAAAGTTGTAGGTCACCTTAAGTAGGATACAGGATCATTACTGGGTAACAGGTAACCCTGTCGAGGCTATAAACGCCTGCTGGCAGCAGAGGCTATACCTATGACAAATGAGCATATTTAAAACTGGTTTACAGAGGAGACTTTATTTTATCTTTATAAGACCAAGTAATGGCTGATGTAAATACAAGGACTAGCCTAAGGAAGCAAATAATTAGAATGAAAAGAGGTTGAAACAAAATATCATTGATAGTTTAAAGCATAATGTACTCTATCTGTCCATAACAAAGTTTAATTTTCTTAAAAAAAAATTTCTGTTTTGGAAGTTTGAAAAATTCAATAGGAAAATAGAGATAACTAGTTCTTCCAAGTGAATCGCCAATTGTTGTGGCCACCAACAACCCCCCTCCTTATTTAGTATTAGCAATAACACTAGATAAGTGGGGACCCTTAGTAAAAAATTCAAAAAATTCAATTAAAACTCATGTATTATACTCCTTAAGAAAATATCGCATCGCGCGAAGAAGATAGGACATTTCCTTGTGAGCAGAATGATAAACTGCGAGAATGCGACGCGAGATCCATCGCATCGCATGCATTAAGAAACGCTCACAAACAAAAACTTTAAGGAATTGCCAATGGCTGATATGCGACATCACATATCGTAACATCGCAAAAACAACACATAACTATTTAACGAATTGTAACAATCTGCGATCCTGCAATAATGCGATACTGTGATCGGCGATCTTGCGATCGCGCGAAACAACAATCTGTAATCCTGCGATCGGAGTGATCGGTCAATCCTGCTATAACACATCTTGATGAAAATGCGATAACGCGATGATGTGATGCTGCGATGCTGTGATGTGAATCGCGGAGATCGTCCATCGAAGATTTCCCCGGCTCAACATTCAAGAAAAATTGAATACGTGTGTTAATGAAAATTAATGAATGTACGCCAAGTGTTAATGAAAGACAAGTTTTGTGTTTTTCAAAGAGTTAGTTCACAACAGATGGCATGTTTTTTTTGTGTACATCCGTAGAGCTCACAGCTTTCTTGTCAATTTTTATTATCATTACTCTCTCCTTATATGTGAACTGCAGAAATGAAAATAGAAACGATATGAAGCAATGTGCAGGGAGCGATTAAGGAAAAAGGATAAAGCTCCAATGCTCGGAAGCAGAGAAGAAATGCCCTCATGAATGGATACCGCATGCAACAGAGCCACGAATTCCAGAGCGCTACTGAGCTATCCATTACAGATCTATCAGTCAGAGCCATGGTTCAATGAATAGTTGAACAATGCTGATATCAACAGGCGATTTAACGCTCAAGGTTAGAAGCTCACAAAAGCAGTATGTTTGCAAAATTTTAAAGCTTATACCTGGTGAAGGAAAGGCGCTAAAGGCGAAAAACGCACCAGAAAGGCCCGGATCAAAGAACGGAGGCAGTTTTCAATGCGCGATTAGCGCCTAGCGCTAATCGCACATCGCTGAGAAAATTGCTCAAATAGCAAAGTCCCTAACTGCTTAGTCACTCGTAAGCCTGGAAACGCAAGAAAACAAAGGCAAAGGCAATTTGAGGGTTAACCAAGTGGAATTTGGGTTATTACTGAGCATACACAGTAAATCCACATAGCCAGAGATGATTCTCAAGTATATCTGCTATTTTGCTGGAAAAAATGTTGCCAGCACTTTCCATTTCTGTTTGCTTAGCTCAACCAAAAGCGGAAGACAGTCAGCCGACTCTACCCAGGCAAATATTGAATGCTCACAACATTAAGGAGCAAATGCAGAAATAGCTAGATATTATATTTAATTTTTAGAAATAATTTTGCTTAGAAAAAGGGCGGTCATTTAAACCGTATCCTGAATCTGTGTAATTAAGTTATTTAGTTAGTAGTATTTAAACCCTTCTCATGCATTTAGAGAAGGGTCCAGAAATTTATCAAAAACTTGTCCTCAGAACATGCACTTTTGCACCCTCAGAGGAGGTTTTGGTGAATGAATGGATCAAGATTTGTTGATGTTTGCATTTGATATCTGCTACTGATGTTGCACTTCTGTACTCTTAGTAGATGTTAGAGCAAGGAGAAATAAATCATTGTTGCTTGAAGCTTATGAGTAGGACCAGTCATAAATGGTACTTTTATCTCCCGACCATTTCTGCTTATATGTTAAAGTGATATACAATTTTTAGTTGTTTATATGTTATTGCATGAATGCTTGAGTTACCATTTGGCACTTTTGTACGGTGGCAGCTATTTATTTATGTTTAATGTATGGATAGCTTATTATGCGATATGCTGTTCATAACTGTTTTGCCTAAATTTTTATGCGAAATAGTTCATCTTAATTGGTTTCCTTTCTTATAATTGCTGAATGATCTTTATTACCAGTTGTTATATGAAATCTCTTTAGATCGCATAATAGAAGATTTACATCCCGGGTTAGCATAGATTAGATGTGTTGTTTTTACTAGATTACCATAGTATAGAATTAGATTAAAGTTTGAATTAGAATAGCTTAGATAGTTACTGTTAGATCAGCAACATCCAATTCTACACACACACACCCATAGATTGGGAAACTGGTCCCATTATCCCCAGTCGGACCCACTATACCAAACAGATAAGGAGCTGCCAACCAAGGTCCGGATCGGGCGGGTATCCCCCTTGTTGTCGACCCGATTTTCGGGGCTTCAACAGGACCTCAGAAGCAAGTAGATAAAATCAACCTTCTTACCTCCCTGGAAAATCTAAGAGCACGATATCCCAATATGCCTTGGATAGTTGCAGGTGATTTCAATATGATAAGATCTCTTTCAAAAAAAAAGGAGGCACTAGACAACTAGGCAGAGATTCTGAAGCCTTCCAAGATTTCATCATGAACATGGGACTAGTGGACACCGAGACAATAAATGGAACCTTCAAATCGAACAACGAAAGGGGAGAGGCTTCTCAAGTGGCTTCAAAACTTGATAGATTTATTTTCTCTGAGGATCTCCTCCTCACAGGACCAGCCATCACAGTGTCCATTCTGCCCTTTGGAGGTTCGGATCATTAGCCAATTCAACTAGAAGCTACCTTTATGGGCACTTTGAGGAGCAGGCCCTTCAGATTCGAGAATTCCTGGCTCTCACACCCCAAATTCACCAGTAACATTGACAAATGGTGGAAATAGGATATGAATATTAAGGGCACTAAAATGTACATGCTCCAACAGAGACTGAAATATATTAAATCCAAACTTAAAGCTTGGAACAAAAAGGAATTTGGCAATATCCTCAAGGCTAGAATTGAGACTGAATAGAAACTCTAGGAAATCAATCAGATCAATATCACAGAGGGCTTCAATGAAGAGAGGAAAAAGCTAACTAATTCTTTGCAGGAAGAATGGGAGGATCGATGCTTACAAGAGGAAACTTTCTGGAGACAGGAATCCAGGGTTCAATGGATCAAAGAGGGAGAAATAAATACTAAGTTCTTCCACAAATCCAGTATGGCCCATAGAGCACATAATAGAGTCACAAAGATTAAGGATTCTCAGGGTGTTGAGCTTGTCTCCCACAAGGACATGGAATCAAATCTAGTACAACACTTCTCTAATATTGCAAAGGAGCCAATGGAGGATAGATCTAGGTTCATTAATCAGTTCACCCAGTATATACCCAAGCTAGTCACTAGAGAGGACAACCACAATCTCAATAGGTTAGTCTCGGAAGAGGAGGTCAGTGAGGTGATCAAGGAAATGCAAACTAGAAAAGCACCATGCCCAGATGGATTCAATGTTGATTTCTTCAAAGCCTGCTGGGATACAGTCAAACAGGATATCATCGAAGTTGTGGAAGACTCAAGAAAATACAAAAAGGTTCTGAAAGCACTGAATGCTTCCTTCATAGCTTTAATCCCCAAAAAGGAAAATGCTATGACTCTGGATGGATTTAGACCCATAGCCTTATGTAATGTGGTGTATAAAATCATCTCCAAGGTGGTAGCCAATAGACTCAAGCCCCTACTACCTTCCCTCATCTCGGAAGAGCAAACAGGCTATGTGGAAGGATGAAAAATTCTCAACAATGTCATGCAAGCACAGGAGGTGGTACACTCTCTCAAAATCAACAAGCAAGCAGGCATGATTATTCAGTTGGACATTGTGAAAGCCTATGACAAACTCAGCTGGTCTTATATCAGAGCTACTCTGAAAGCATATGGCTTTGACCAAAATTGGATAAGATGGGTTATGGCACTAGTCACCATGACCAGCTTTTCCATTCTGCTTAATGGAGCCCCTTCAAATACATTCACACCTTCCAGAGGGCTCAGACAAGGCGATCCGCTCTCCCCTTTCCTCTTTTTCCTCATGATGGAAGGGCTAGGCAGGGCAATCAGAATGGCAAATGTTGAAGGTCGAATTCAGGGGATCAAGCTCACCCCAAATGGAGAGGCTAATACTCATCAACAATTTGTGGATGATACTATGCTGCAGGGCATACCCACAGTCAAGGAAGCAAGGGAAATCAAAGATATCTTAAACGAATTTGCTATGGCAACATGCATAGAGGTAAGCCAAAATAAGTCCAAAGTTTTTTTCTTTAACACAAATATTGCTATACAAAGAAACATTACCAGAATTCTAGGTTTTCAAAGGGATCAGTTGCCTTCCAAATATCTTGGTATTCCCCTTACTGATAAACCTCTCAGCAAGAAAATATGGCAACCAATTTTAAATAAACTTCAGGACAAAATCAGAAAATGGACATGAATATCTTTAAACATAGCAGGGTGACTTGTGCTCACACAGGCGATATTGCAAGCCATTCCCATTTTCATGTTTGCAGCTATCCCTGCTCCTCAAGGTATTAAGAAGTAGATAAGGAACATTCAAAGGGACTTTCTATGGGGTAGGGAAAAAAAATTGGGCCTTAGTTGCCTGGGACAAGATCTGCAAGCCCAAAAGCCATGGTGGCTTGGGGTTGCATGACCTGGAAACTCTCAGTAAAGTTTCAGGAGCTAAGCTTTGGTGGCAATGGATCAAGGAGCCAAATGCCCCCTGGGCCAAGCTTCAGAAACAAAAGTATGCCAAGCACTGGCAGGAAGAGGATATTATTAGAATGACAGGACAAATCAGAGGATCACACATATGGAACCTTGCTTGGGAGAACAAAAGCATTGTTCATCAACATTGTTTTTGGGAAATCCAAGTAGGGGACCGAGCTCGATTCTGGGAGAACAACTAGCAACAGAAACCCATCCTGAATAGGATTGACCTCGTAGCCCTCAAGAGATACACAGATAGCAAAGGCCTATTAATGGTGAAATATTTCTGGGACCAGGGAAGTAACAATGAAAAATGGATGAAATGGAAGGAACTAAGTTACAATGATGAGAATCCTTTGAAGGCCATGGTTGAGTCTCGCACCATGGACTTAAAGCACAGACGGATTCTAGCTTCCTCCTCACATGACCAATTAAGATGGGGGAAGAATAACGAAGGTAACTTTAACCTCAAAGAGGCTAAACAAGCAATCATAGGATTCAACTTTTTAAATGATGATAAAGTCTAGAAGGAACTTTGGAAAACTCCTCACTAGATGAAAATAAAGCTATTTATATGGCTTGTGCATCAAAGGAAGATCCTAACTTGGGAAAACCTCCTAAAGAAAGGTTTCAATGGCCCTTCCAAATGTCACCTATGTGGCTCACATGAGGAAACGATTGAACACCTGCTTAACCTCTGCTCTTTTTCTGATAAGGTATGGGACTGGGTGGCATCAAGCTTCTGACAAACCAACAGGGACAATCTCAGCATATCCAACACTCTGAAAAACTGGAGGAATAACTTCTTAGAGAATGAGATCATCAACAAAGCTTGGATGCTAGTACCAGGTTTTGTATCTGGAATGTTTGGAAAGAACACAACAGGCGGATCTTCACAAATAAAGCTAGCGAATCCCAGCATATAGTCAATCAAATTCTAATACAACTTAAAGAAATAGTTAAGAACCTTTTGAGGTCAATTCCCTTGAATCCTCCTCTGCCTCACGAGGAGATTATCATTATTAATTTGGGTCTTCAATCCATCAATCCTAAAGGAATAAGGAAGGAAGTGAGAACAATTAGCACAGGGGCCAGTAGATGGCAGCCCCCTCCTCAGGGCTTCTTCAAAGTAAACATTGATGGAGCTTCTAAGGGCAATCCGGGGGAAGCTGGCTTTGGGGGTGCTATAAGAGATGCTCAAGGGCACACAAAATACATCTTCCATGGCCACTTGGAAAAGGATACCAATAACATGGCTGAACTTTTGGCTTTAGATCAATGCTTGGAAATCCTGGTGGAGGCAAATTTACAAAATGTTATCATTGAAGCAGATTCGGATTTAATCATCAGAGCAGCCAAGAAGATTCACAATGGAACTTCGCCAGATAAAGTGTCAAAGCACTGGAAGCTACTGCAGATTTTTCACCATATCCACTCTCACTTGCAGACCCTTAAAACAACTAGATTTGTTCATGTTAGAAGGAAGGCAAATATGCTTGCAGACTAGTTGGCCAATGAAGGTGTGGCCAATAAGGACAAGGATTCTCGGCATGCATGGGAGTTGTTACCTAAAGGGAAACTGTGAGAGGACTGTTTCATCCTGGCAACCAAAGATTGGGATTTATGGATGAACAGTGCTGATCGAAGGGATTCGAGAGACAGGAGTGAGGATGATATCATCTAATTTGTCTACGATTTTGGGATATGGTTTCTCTCCACAATTTTGTTAACTTTTGGATGAATGATGAAGTTTTCAAGTCGGACAATGACGCAGAATGGACTATCTGGGTGTATTTGGCACAACGGGTTTCTATTGGCGATTCCAGGCAGAAGCCTTAGCAAGGTCAACGGGAATGTTCTGGCTTTTTCATGAAACCATGATCTCAATACCATAAGTGGTATTTCACACGGGACTTAGATGGTATCTGGTATTTTGGTAGGTGCATGTGATTCCACTCAGTGGGTAACATGTGGCATCGAGAGGTGAGAGAAAACCGCTTTCATCGCGCAGTTAACCTCCGCGCTTCTCGTCCGTGCGATATCCCCGATGACCGTTGGATCAGGATTATGTATTCAACAGCTGAGATGGGTCGTGCTTATCGCCTTAGAGTTTCGGACCTGTTGTTGTTTATTAGACCCAGTTTAGAGTTGCGGTCAGGTCCATGTGCAAGGGACAGTGGGGTCCACTATGGGTCCCTGTATGGGCCCCGAGCTTTCCGCGAAACCATGAACACAAAACCCCAAAACCTTATGTGGTATATCGTGTGGGACATGGCTGGTATCTGGTATTGTGGAAGATGCATGCGATTCCACTCACGGGGTAACACGTGGCAACAAGAGGTGAGAGAAAACCGGTCCCATCACCCGGTTAACCTCCATGCTTCTCATCTGTGTGATATCCCCATTGGCCATTGGTTCGGGACTTTGCTTTAAACGACTGGGATTGGTTATTCTTGTTGCACGATTGTGGTTCCCTTTGATTGTTGGCCGTTGGATCAGGGTTATGTATTCAACGGCGAGGATTCGGTTTCATGGAATTTTTATTGTTGCCTCCGGGTTCGTCTAGTGGATGCAGTAGGAACCACTTTGAGCTGTTTGTAGGAACCTCTTTGAGCTTTGGTCCCTGGTTTTTTGCCGCCCCTACTGTCTGGGGCACTCTGTATATTATGTAATTTGATCAGATTAATAGAAGGTTCATCTCTTACTTATAAAAAAAAAATATGTAGCTACACAATATCATTATGTTGGATATTTGGTTTAGGAAAGTGTGCTTAAGATTATGAATTGCCATACAAAAGATAAAATAGCATATATTTTTGCCAAAGCTCTATCAAAGTAAAATTTCTAGATAAATTATTTTGGAATTTTTCAAAATAATCATTGTAGAGATAAATATTAGGTTAATGATTTGATTCTATAGTTCTTAGACTAATTAGAATATTAGGCTAATTTTCCATGATTTTTCCAAAAAAAAGATTCGCCAATTTCCATTTGTTCTAAAAAATATTTGCCCAAATTTTACAATATAAAATTATTTTACCTTAAAAATCGTGAACATTATATAGAGACTATGTATAAAATCATTATAAATTTGAATAATTTTATAAATACATCCATAAACATTTTATACTTTGCATACTAGGGACTAGTGAGATTCTCCAATGTATTTAAACTTCAATATAATTTTCCATCTTTAAAATTTTCCCTGACACCATCAAGAATCCCTGGAGCACCCAAAACCCTGAAGATTGACAATTATAATCCAGATATTCAAAAAAATTTACTAGATTTTTCCAAAATCATACTAAAATTTCTATTGTTTTTCGAGAGAAAACGTCATAGGCTTAGACTACACATATGACATTGGCATCTCCCATCATCACAAGGTTTGTAAATACCAAACACAAAGGAATTAAAACTTATTATTCATTGGCACCCTTATTATTTTATTTTACATTGTATGAATTGATTATTCAAATTATTAATAATTTCTTATAATAAAGCACTACCTTTATCTTTTGTCTTTGCATTTTATAATTGGGTAATTCAAATAATAACTACTTTTTAAATACTATTTTTTATATTTTACTATTTATAATTCAATTACTCAAATAATAAATATCTATATATTTAATTAAATAAAATTAAACTTTAAAATATGGTTACACAAGAATGAATATATATATTATATTGAAAATTTGCATCTGAATGTAGCAAGTATAGCAGGAGTTACATTTATTTTGCCTCACAAAATTCTAAAAACCAGTGTATTCCCAATAATAACACCGAGGGAAAATGTAAAAAACTAAATTTTTGAATGTTCATTCATATTACTTCTTTAGGGTAGGAATAATTTTTTACAAATTTCTTACATAAGAAAATGCAAAAACAAAACATTTATGTAAATTACAAGAAGATGACTCATCGCTTGGCCCATGGGGGGTAGGATAGATCTCAGGACCAAATTTTTTTCTACTATGGTCCTTCCTACTTATTGTTACTGGTGGGGAGGAACACTAATTTTTAAGCACATCTGAATAGGAAGGGGAATAATAGGAAGATTTAAACTTCTTCTCAACCACCTTACCAACTTCTTCATCTTTTAATGCAGGAGAAACCTTTCGATAAAACTTTTCCACTATAAGGGTTTTCCTTAGATAGTCCTGATATGGGTCTTCTTCATTTTTCAAATTAGGAGGGACCTTTGGAACATGATTATTCTTTTCTATCATCCATTGATCCACTTGGACTCAATATTTTCACCGTCTTTCTTTCAAACGTTCAAGACTTCAAAACTATTTTTAGAAAGGGGTTGATGCTTAGATTCAGCTTTACATGTCCTTTGCTTTTTCTTTCCATGCTTCTTATGTTTCTTTTTAACTGGAATGAATCCTTGCATATTTTCTCCTTGCTCTTCTTTAGGAGGAGGCAATGGATTTGGAGAGCTTCGAGAAGCTAAAGCTTTTAGACAACTTTTCACAAAGTGTCCATACGCATCACACTAATTACACCGGAAAGGAACATGTTCGTAATCTAGAGCCTAGAGATGAGACCAACCATCTAGATTTAGTTTAATTGCGTCAGGGGGGGGGGGGGGGGGGGGGGGATTTTGTGAAATCCATTTCAACAAAAATTCGGGTACACGAAAATTATTTTCATGTTCCATATTAATGGTAATAAATCTACCCATTTTATCTCATGTAGACCTTAAAAATGTGTTCATGAAAGAAAAGAAGAGGGATAAATTGAAATATGATCCAGACATGTGGATATGAAGTTTTCCTCATGGGATTAAATTTCAAATACCAATGAGTAAGAAAAAAAACTTTGGTGCCCATGAAATAAGGCCCCGACTTATAAATCTGGACTCTATCTTCCTAGTTTTCAAAAAGAAATGCACAATACCCATTTCCACAATAGTAAATTCTTGTGGGTTCATGATTTTCCTAGTTTTTATAAACTTAATCTTCAACAACCTCATAACTTGGAAATAATCCAGTAAAATTTCCAAATAATCCTCTTTCCTTTAAGACTACCACATTTTTTTTTTTGTTGAGGAGGAAAACGTTGGGTCCTAAGAAGGGTTTGATTTTTCCTTCTTCATGAATTTTTTTAGGGAACTTATTGTGCATGTATTGAACCACATGACAAGAAAAACTAATGCTTGATATCACTTAAAAATTATCCACAAGGCATGGTCTGGATGGGTGATCAATTGAATAGGAAATATTCTCAACCATTTGGGATCTGGAAAAGAAATCCTAATCGTGACTAACACTAGCACCTAGAGTGATCAGGGACATCGTGCAGGAGTGGCTGGAAGATCATGCTTCAAAATGTTGAGAATGTAATGGAATCTCCCGTGAAACCCTCACAATGTCTATGATAAAATAGGTTGATACACACCAATCCATGATTAGATTCGATGGGTGCATAATCCCGCATTAGCAGGGGGAATGACAATGACACTAAAATTGAACAAGAGGCAATGATAATGGATTATAATCATAAGAGAGCACAAATGCAGGCACAGCTCAACCAAAAAAATATTTTAAATGGATTAGCTCGAAACAAGGTTCAATGATGCTTGCAAATGGATTAACTTGGAACATGGTTTGATCATGACTAGGGAAACCCTATCCATTGAGAGATGGTTTTTTCATAGCTCTAGGCCATCGTTCTGAACAAAATATACCTTACCCATTATACAATTTTTCATAACAAACAAAATATACCTTAAGTATTAAACTAATATAGATCTATATTAACTATAGATCTAGCAAATTTCTAGCAAATTCCAACATAGATCAAATATCTTGAGATACAAACCACTTTTATAGTGCAAAATTTGAGAAAGCGTTTTCACCTCAATAGATTTGATTCCTCTTAGCATTCTCTCTTCCTCCCTCCCTCTATCTCAATACACACACACACCATGTGTGTGTAATTTCCCCCCTTTCTCTCTCTCAATACACACACACACACACACACACACACACACACACACCATATGTGTGTAATTTCCCCCCTTTCTCTCTCTCAATACACACACACACAATATATGTGTGTAATTTTCAATTTTTTAAATTTCATTTTGAATGCATAAATGGATTCAATGTCTTTAAAATGTCCTTGGGAACTTGGAGTGTGTAGTTTAAACTTGCAATTCCAACCAATGTTAACTAGAATTGACACAAAACTGACAAAAAAATATTGAAAGAAATGAACTTGGGTGGGGAGGATTTTATTCCTTCCTCCCAAACACTTAGGACAAGCCCAATTGAGAGACACACACACACACGCAATTTCTCTTTATATATATATATATATATATATATATATATATATATATGAAGTTGATATTGAAATAAATTAGTTAAAATGAATATTTAAATAGTTTATTTAAGTCTTGTATTGAAATATTTTTACAAATTATAAGAATTATACATCTTCCTATACTCAAAAGTGAAAATATATATATTTTTAAAGTTTTTTCTAAGTTTTTTCTCCTAAGCCTAACTTGATTTAAAATTATTTTATTTGATATAGACATCCAAATATTTAGGGTTGATAATGAAAATGAAATATGCATTTACTTTAAATTAACCAAACATGTATATTCATTTTTGTTTTTTATTACATCTGGCATTATTTTTTTATTTAGATAATATTTATTTAGTTAGTTTTAATTTTAAAAGGGCCACACATCAACTCGAAGTTGAACACGTAATGAATTACATGGAATTACACATTTCCCTCATATAAAGTTGTAGAATGTGACTCTCTACCCAATAAATTTCTGCAACTTCTTCCTTTATAACTTTATAGTATTATACAACTTGAGTGGGCCTAATGGTTAAGAGCATGTGTTCCTCCTAAGACGTCACAAGTTCAAAATTGGAGGGGAGTAGAGTATGTATGCCTTTATAGACCTAGTAGTCTAGGTCTCATACACCAATTTGGTGTCTAGCTTGGCCGTGAAATTGGATAATAATAATATATTACCATAAAATTGGATAATAATAATAATAATAATAATAATATATTACCAAACATTAATATTTCAAACATTTATTACAAGTCTCTCTATGAATCTCTCTATTACATGCAATTGTTGTTAATGCATTTATCTTATATATTTTTTTTAAATATTAATTAGTATAAATTCATTTTAATTTTTGATTTACCAAATTTCTAAAATCAAATTATTTTCTTTTTAAGTACCAAATTTAAGAGAATATTTGCATTTCCAAAAAAGTGATATTTCTAGAAACTTAATAAATTTAGATTTCCCGATGGATGTATGCTAATTCTTTACCATAGTATTTATATTTATATAAATTTTACATCTTTATATATAAAAATATTCTTATTTTTAATTTCATTAAGCCTTTTATAGTACATATAACTACATAATATTCCTAATATTTTTATTTTATTTTTCTTATATGATGGTTATGAATATGAATAACATGGTCTCAATTTGGAGAATTGAACGTTGGATCTCTTAGTTTTCACAAATTTCATATGACATTGGTCACAATTGATCTGCTTCTCAGATTAAATTATCATTATTTTAATTTATATATTAAAATAAATTTATAATTAATATTTACATTTTACATATATATTTCATATCTTTATATATATTTCATATTAATTATCTCTAATTATATTAAAATCATCATAATATATATAACTATATATAGACATAATATATATAACTATATATATATATATGTCTATATATAACTACATTTTTCTTTGACATGTTTTATTTTCTTACTATGTAAATCATAAAATATACATATTTCTACTAAAAATATGAAGATATTTCTTATAAAAAAATAAGATAAAAGAAAAAATGTTTGGAAATTAGTTTATGGTAAGTCTTTATATTTTCATTAACTAAATTTAAACTTGTTACAAAAATGACTCAACATTGTTACCGATATTATATTAAACATTACTATGAATATAGTAAAAATTATTTAAATTTCAAATTATGGTTTACTCTATAAATTATTTATAAATTATTAATAAAAAATTTACAATTGAATTTTTTTATTACTTATTTTTTATTACTCATTTCTTTTAATTATTATTTTTTAATTAAGTGAAATTCATATCTCATTATTATTATTTGAAGTTTGTTTTATTATTTAAAACTTTATTACAATATCTCCTCTATATTAAGTTGTTGAGTCCCTCTTCATAGATATTAAGTTGTTGAGTTCCTCTCCATATAATAATATTTCTGGTATAAATAAGAATAATTATAATAATATTTTGTATGATTAAATTTTGAGGTTTTGGTTTTGTAAGGCAATGAAGGTTGAAACTCATTATAACCAAAAGGAGACACCAAAAAAATCTAACCATGTTAAAGGTTAAAGGTTGATGAGGCTCAACTTAAATGTGATCTTTCGATGAATTTGATAGTTTAGATTCCCTTGATTCATGACTTCTTAAACCATAAAATAGTTCTACAAGTCACAAATATGATAGAAAATAAAACAAGAAAAAAATATATATGCTAGTAAGAAAATGTATCATCTAGATATTTTGGCTTTTCCCTTAGAATCTAATAATAAAGATTGTGATTTTTCATTATTTATAATGCATTTTTGGATACATACCAATGGATTTAGTGCCTTGAAATAATCCATAGGTACTTGGATTATGTAAATTACATAGCTTAGCTTATGATTCAAGTAAATTTGTAATGGATTTTGGACTAAATTCACTGGAAAATATGCCCAGAAAAAAACCAAAAAAAATTGTTAGAAAAAAATACATCCCTTAGCTTATGATTCAAGTAAATTTGTACTAGATTTTGGACAAAATTGACTAGAAAATATGCCTAGAAAAAAACAAAAAAAAATTGCTAGAAAAATATGCCGAGAAAAAAGAAAAAATATTAATATTTTAGAATTTGATAATTAAAATTTAATAATGATTTTTATTAATAAATAATTTATATTTTCTTTTCATTTTATAATTTAGTTATTGAAATAGCCCATGGAGAGTAGAGACATTGTGATTCGTTAAGGCACTTGGTGGTGAAAAGGTCATCATTCAAAATTCCATAGGAAAAAATCCAACTATACCAAGGGTTTATGTGACTCAAGTCAAGTGTCATTCCTAAATGATTTTAACAACTTAGATGATCTCTGAATGATTTTAATGACATAAATGTCTCTAAATTGTCAATTATCTTAAGGCTCACATAACCTAACAAATACAACCTAATTATTCAAATAATTAATAATATTTTATATAAAAATTACAAATTATAAAAACATATAAATATATGTTTTGATTTACATTTTATAATCATATTTATTTCAAATTTATTTTTTTGCCGAAGTGAATATATAATTTGAAGTTTATAGAAAATTGAGAATGGGGAATTTGAATTTTAAAACTTTGGCATATCATAATTGGGTACTTGAATTTTAAAACTTTGTTGTTTATGGAGACTAATATGGTTAATGGTCTTCTCCACGTTAAAATTGATGTTCATATTTGTGAATTCTGGATTGAAAGATTTTCAAATACAAGGAAAGACTAAAAATGTCTTGTATTAATAAATTTAGACCATTGTATCCCATAGAGACTTTATATTTTAAGAATGAAAGGTTATTTGTATCCCTTTTTTTTACTACTTCAATAAAATATAGGCATACTTTTACATATATTTTTTAAGTTCATGAAACGTTGAGAAACAAAGAGGCTTAATATTTTCATCCTTGGATTTTTTTTTATGATGATGATAAATCCAATGAATTTTTAAATTTTTGGAAAATGAATGGTCTAAGTAAAATTTTACCAATTCCTATACTTTTAGCAAAATGGTGTTGTAGAAATAAAATGATAGAACCATTATCGACATAATTAAAAATATGTTGAAAACAAAACAACTTTGATGCAGGAGCATCCAACTCAGGCACCATGACCGGTGTCGGTCTCTGCCAGGTCAAAGAAAAGTTGAATTTACTTTTATTAGTCTTTATGTTGGTTGACAGGAAAGTAGGTAGGACTTTTACTTTTATTTTCTTTTACTTAGTTAAAGGTAGTTGAACAGTTAGGGTTATGTGTTTGTCTGTTGTTAACAAGTCATGATTATCCTTTTATTTTAAAAGGAAAAAGACAAATGTATCTGAAGAGAAAATCTTGTCATAATATGGAACGAATGACTAGTAACCAAATAACTGTAAAGGTCTGTAACTGAAAAAAAACTATACAGTTTCATTAACTGGAACTGAGAAGCTATAAATGTAACGAGACAAAATTATAGAGGGGTTCAGTCCAATACCTCTCGCACTCAGTTAAGAAATAACAACAGAGAAAACCAAAGTTCTGTCCATCTGTATGCCTATTGTGATTCATTATGTTTTTCGGTTTTTGAACAATTGAATACACAACGAACTAATCATAGATTCTTGTAAACAAATAATTTCTTATGGTTCTGAAGGTAACCAGTGTATGTAGCGAAGACCAAAGAACAGACTCAATACAAGGGTTTGAAAATTCGTTAAAGCAGATAACGGGAGTAAGCCAGGATTTCATACGGGCCAAACATCTACAGGCCGAGTAACAGTTTCCAATTACAATTCAAGTGACGGCCATATCACATTGCCAACAAAGTAACAGGGTTCATATAAAAATTCCACGATATACTTCAAGCAAACAGAGGCACTTAACAACAGTTCCAACCACAAAATTCCGAGAAGACAAACAACATATATAACCAGGTAATTCAAATCCAGTCTTATTACATTTATGCTGGAAACATTTCTTTCCAAATATAGCAAAGTTCAATGAAATAAAATTACACAACAGAACTGTAAGGTGAAAACCGTGCACGCTCAAACCCTGAGCTATGAACCCTAGGTGAGGGTTTCGAACAAAACATTCGAATACTGTATAAATGCATAGAACCTGGACGATTAAACCCTAAGTGAGGGTTTGGAAAGGAGCCGCCACCAAAACCTGGAACGACAGTCGACATACAGTGGAAGACGGGAGTCCCGATACAACCGAGCATCGCTCACAGAGAGCATTTGACAAACCCATTTAACTCAAAAAGAGAGAGAGTTCAGAATACCAGAACAAAGGGCTAACATAAGTTAGAGGAGGTAGAACCTACCATGTGAAACCGTGATGGAAAATCCCAAACCCTCCAACAGCAAACTCTTGATATCTGCATAACCAAGAATTTACAAGTGTTAGTGGATGCATGGAAAAAAAAGTGGAAGTATAGAACCAGGAAGAAACAAAACTGAATCGTTGAGACTGCCAACATTACCTGAGAGTTTGCTGTGAGGACAAAGACAGGCATTCCACCAACAACGCCGCTAGACTGGAGAACAAGAAGCATTCAGGTCAGAACCTGTAAGAGGAAACTTATCCGTTGAAACAGAGACAGAGAGATTACCTCTGCATCAAGCCTGAGACCGGAGAAAGCCATCGAGCCAAACCTAGAGACAAGCAGACAACGAGTTGCCAACCAGAATAGAAAACCTCAGTGCATGAGCTAACAAACTGTGACCTGTAGAACCACGGCAAAAAGAAACAAAAACGCACAGGAGTCTTACCCAGGCAACCACGGGACGAACCAGAACCATCTACAAACTAGGAGACAAGAAAAAAAATAGTTACAGTAACGAGAGACCATAAAACACACTCAAGGCCTGCAGCATAGCTGCCCACGAAGACCTTGCAGAACATTGAGGAGCAGACCCTCGACGGGCAACAACAAATGACTGAGAATACAAATGAATGAAAGGAACAGGCAAAGAGTTGAGCGGGAAGCGCAGACAACAAGGCAAGTACATTTCATTATTTCCGAATTGAATGCCATATCTACCAAATCCCAAAATATCCAATTGCACTTCATATACATGTCATCACTATCAAATGATTTAATCAACCATACAAACATTGCAAAGTCATTCCCACGCAACAATTAATCATTATAAAATCATTTCCATACGGTAGTCTGGTAAAGCGTTGGGCTGGCCACATCAAAGTGGTATCAGAGCAGGAGAAATTGATTGAGGATATGGAAAGAGGAAGGTAAGGTCATGGTAGAGGTTCTCGAAGGTTAACAGAGGAAGGGTTGAGAGAGGAGATTCGAATTCTTGCTGCCCGTTTGGAGGTAGTGGAGGCAAGGAGAAGACGAGACCCGAAGATGGGTGATGAAAGCGAAGAGGAACTTGAAGCAACAACAGATGGACCACAAGGTAAGAGCCCAGAAGTGAGATTGTTGATATCCGTTTTAGTAGCAAGCAGTAAACCCAAGCTAGAACTCCCAACCTATGATGGCAGTCTGTCTATTAAGGTTTTATTGGACTAGATCAGCGAGATGGATAAGTATTTTGAGTGCGAGGAAATCAGCGAAGACTGCAGAGTAAGGTTCACTGTGACTAAATTGAAGGGACATGCAACCCTGGTGGGATAGTGTCCATAACAAGAGGAAAAGATTGAAGAAGGCACCGATTAAAACCCGGTCAAGGATGGTGGCCAAGTTAAAGGGAAAATTTCTACCAAAGGACTATCAGATTGCACTACACAGGCAAGTGCAGAATCTGAAATAGAAAGGATTGACGGTAAGGGATTATACGGAGGAGTTCTATCGAGTCAATTTACGAGCCGGATATATGGAGGATACTGCGAAAAGAACAACCAGGTATGTTAATGGGTTAAGGTTAGATATTTTAGATGAAATCGGTATTTTGTCTCCAAACAATACTGAGGAAGCGTATCAGAGTGCGATGAAGGCCGAAGAATAAAATTACTAGAAGGAAGAATGCCCGGAGAGGATGAGGAGCCGGCAGGGGAAAAGGCCAGTCATATGGCAGAGGGTGGACTGCAAGTAATAATGAGGAAGGTAGCAGTTCCAGAGCTTCTGGATCAGCGGATAGGGGTGATAATGTAAGAGGCAGTAGATCATCCCAGCGGGGCAGAGGTAACAGCCGAGGAAGAGGGGCTGGTTACCAATGTTATAGGTGTCATAAATGGGGACGTAGATCGTTTGAATGTCCGGAAGCAAAACAAGCTGGACAGCGGGGTGCATATGTTGCACAGCTAGAAGAAGTAGTGGCACCACCCCAAGAAGCAGAAAATGCTCCAGAGACAGGGGAAGCATTAGTGCTGCATAAGGTATTGTTAAAACCAGTCAAGGAGATTACCAACCAGACACAATGAAAGGCTTTATTTAGAATAGTTTGTAAGTCACGAGGTAAGTGCTATAAATTAATTATTGATAGCGGTAGTACCGATAATTTAGTGTCCACAGAGATGGTAGAAAAGCTGGAGTTGAAGCGTTTGAAACATCCCAACCCCTACAGAGTTTCGTGGCTGCAAAAAGGCCATCAGCTGTTGGTAGATGAACAGTGCGAGGTGGAGTTTCAAATAGGCAGATATAAGGATAAAGTTGTTTATGACATCATGCCAATGGATGTATGTCACATACTGCTGGGCAGGCCTTGGCAGTACGATAGGAAAGTGGTACACGATGGATTAACAAATTGTTATAAATTTGTTAAGGATGGAATCAAGCATACGCTTGTGCCCGTCAAGAAAGAAGGGACAGCAGGGACAAGTGAACCAAGGGCATTGTTGGTTAGTGGAAAACAATTTCTGAAACAAGTTGAGGACAGTGAGATAGGTTACGCAATTGTAAAGAAAGCAAGGACAATGTTATTGCATATGGCGGTATCAGATTTACCTATGGAAATCCAGGAGATGTTGTAGGAGTTTACAGATATAGTTGTAGATGATTTTCCAGATAAATTACCCCCCAAAAGAAGCATCAGTCATCATATTGACTTCATACCCAGAGCCAGTTTTCCGAACAAAGCGGCATACCAAATGAGCCCCAAAGACAATGAAGAAATCAGGAAGCAGGTGCAAGAGCTGTTGGACAAGGGATTGATAAGGGAAAGCTTAAGCCCTTGTGCTATTCCAACGTTCCTCGCTCCCAAGAAGGGAGGAGAGTGGCGGATGTGCACCGACTCAAGGGCCATCAACAAAACTACCATCCGGTACAGGTTTCCACTACCACGGATGGATGACATGATGGATTGTTTAAGTGGGGAAGCTTATTTCTCTAAGATAGACTTGAAGAGCGGGTACCATCAAATTCGGATATGATAGGGGGACAAATGGAAGACAGCCTTTAAGACAAATGAGGGGCTATACGAATGGATGGTCATGCCATTTGGGCTGAGCAATGTGCCCAGTACATTCATGAGGTTAATGAATGAGATGCTGAAGGAGTACATCGGGAGGTTTGTGATAGTATATTTGGATGACATACTTATTTTCAGTAGGACAAGGGAAGAACACCTTCAACATGTGTGTAAGGTGCTGGAGAAATTACAGCAGAATAAACTGCTAATAAATTTGAAGAAATGTACTTTTCTGGAGAAGGAATTGATTTATTTGGGGTTTGTAATAGCAGAGAATGAACTGAAGATGGATCTGGAGAAGGTGGCAGTGATAGTGAATTGGCCATCTCTGAAAAATTTATTTGAGGTACGTAGCTTTCACGGATTAGCGAGTTTTTACAGAAAATTCATAAAGAATTTCAGCGAAATTTGTGCGCCTATGATGGACACCATTAAAAAGGCCAGTCAGCCTTTTCGATGGACAGATGCAGCAGAGAGGAGTTTCCAGTTGTTAAAGAGAAAGATCACTAAGAGGTTGATCCTGAGATTACCAGATTTCAAGAAGTTATTTCAGGTTCGCTGTGATGCTAGCCGGACAGCAATTGGAGCTGTACTCAGCTAGGAGGATAATCCTGTAGCATTTTTCAGCGAGAAGCTGAATGCAAGTCGGCAGAAATATTCATCATATGATAAGGAGTTCTATGCTATTATACAGGCATTAAAACACTGGAGGCATTACCTGTTGGGAAACGAATTTGTGCTGTTCTCAGATAATTCTGCACTACAGTATGTAATGCAACAGCACAAGCTAAATCATAAACACACCAAATGGGTGGAGTATTTACAGAGTTTCAAATTCGTATTGAAGCATATTAGCAGCCAGGCTAACAAGGTGGCGGATGCACTTAATAGGAAAGCTCTACTTCTGCAGGAAAGCACTGTGTAGGTGCTGGGTTTTGAGCACTTACAAGACTTATACCAAACAGATACAGATTTTAAGGAGGCTTACGAGGCATGTCAAAATCCCTTGGTGAGAGATAACAACCCATGTTTAGACTACAATCTACAGGAGAAGTTGTTGTTCAAGGGAGGACAGCTGTGTATACCTGACTGCTCAATGAGGGAGAATATTATTCAAGAGAAGCATAGTGGAGGTTTGGCCGGACATTTCGGCATGGACAAGACACTCGAGCAACTCAGTCATTTCTAATTTTGGCCAAAGATGAGGAGGGATGTGCAGCGATTTGTGGCCAGATGTAAAGTGTGCCAGTTGGAGAAGGGTCACAGTGAAAACACGGGACTGTACACACCGTTACCTATTCCAGGTAGACCGTGGGATTCAGTCAGCTTGGACTTCATCTTGGGTCTACCTAAGACACAGAGAGGGTACGACTCGGTGATGGTGGTAGTGGACAGGTTCTCGAAAATGGCACATTTCATCCCTTGCAGGGAAACTAGTGATGCCACCCACGTGGCCCACTTGTTTTTCAATGAGATTGTCAAGTTACATGGATTGCCTAAATCTATCCTTTCAGAAAGGGATGTGAAGTTCACGGGACACTTTTGGCATACCCTGTGGAATAAAATGGATACACATCTGAGTTATAGTTCTGCTTATCATCTACAAACAGATGGATAAACAGAAGTTGTAAACAGGAGTTTAGGGAATCTGCTATGAAGTCTAGTGGGAGAGAATTCGCGGATGTGGGATCGAGTGCTGGCGCAGGCATAATTCGCTTACAACGATTCACCTAACCGTAGCACAGGCTTCAACCCTTTTCAAATCCTATACGGCATGAATCCTCGTGGAGTGCATGAATTGTAGGATCTTGGACTACAAGAAAGGCAGAGTGCAGATGGAGAAGATTTCGCTAATGCAATGAGAGACTTGCATGAACAGGTAAAAATTAAATTGCAGGACAACAGCTTAAAGTATAAACAGCAAGCAGATTTGAAGAGAAGGGAATTACAGTTGAACGTGGGGGATGAATTCCTCGCGCATTCACGCAAAGAACGTTTCCCTAAAGGTACGTACAATAAATTCAAGTACAAGAAGATAGGACCCTACAAAATCCTTCGGAAATTTTCAACAAATGCCTATGAAATCTAGTTGCCACTCGGAATAGGCATTTCGCCTATCTTTAATGTAGCAGACCTATTTCCCTACACGGCTGACCCAGAAGAGAAGGAAGAAGATGGAACCACGTGACCTACATAGAATACCCAAGATGGAGGAGAAGCTTGGAAGAGACAGATGCCTTACGTTCAGCCTCTCGAGATTGAGCGCATTCTTGACACACAAGTGGCTAAGCGAACTCGGCAGAAGGAGTATCTGCAATACCTGGTCAAGTGGAAGAACCGTCCTATTGAGGATAGTTCGTGGCTTGATGCCAGGCAAATTGAGCAGACAGGTACTACAGTTGAGAAGCTCATGGACCGAAGTCATGATTTTCTTTTACATGGGAGCCTGATGTAGGAGCATCCAACTCAGGCACCATGACCGGGTGTCGATCTCTGCCAGGTCAAAAAAATTTGAATTTACTTTTATTAGTCTTTATGTTGGTCGACAGGAAAGTAGGTAGGACTTTTACTTTTATTTTCTTTACTTACTTAAAGGTAGTTGAACAGTTAGGATCATGTGTTTGTCTGTTGTTAACAAGTCATGATTATTATTTTATTTTAAAAGGGAAAAGACAAATGTATCTGAAGAGGAAATCTTGTCATAATATGGGACAAATGACTAGCAACTAAATAACTATAAAGATATAACTCAGAAACAACTATATAGTTTCGTTAACTGGAACTGAGCAGCTATAAATGTAATGGGACAAAATTATAGAGGGGTTCAATCTAATACCTCTCGCACTCAGTTAAGAAATAACAACAGAGAAAACCAAAGTTCTATCCATCTGTATGCCTATTGTGATTCATTATGTTTTTCAGTTTTTGAACAATTGAATACACAGCTAACTATTCATAGATTCTTGTAAACAAATAATTCCTTATGGTTCTGAAGGTAAAGAACCAGTGTATGCAGCGAAGACCAAAGAACAGACTCAATACAAGGGTTTGAAAATTCATTAAAGCAGATAACAGGAGAAGCCAGGATTTCATACGGGCCAAACATCTACAGGCTGAGTAACAGTTTCCAATTGCAATTCAAGTGACGGCCATATCACATTGCCAACAAAGTTACAGGGTTCATATAAAAATTCCACGATATACTTCAAGCAAACAGAGGCGCTTAACAACAGTTCCAACCACAAAATTCCGAGAAGACAAACAACGTATATAACTAGGTAATTCAAATCCAGTCTTATTACATTTATGCTGGAAACATTTCTTTCCAAATATTGCAAAGTTCAGTGAAATAACATTACACAATAGAACTGTAAGGCCAAAGCCGTGCACGCTCAAACCCTGAGCTATGAACCCTAGGTGAGGGTTTCAAACAAAACATTCGAATACAGTATAAATGCATAGACCCTGGACGTTAAACCCTAAGTGAGGGTTTGGAAAGGAGCCGCCATCACAACCTGGAACGACAGTCGACATACAGTGGAAGACCGGAGTCCCGATACAACTGAGCATCGCTCACAGAGAGCATTTGACAAACCCATTTAACTCAAAAAGAGATAGAGTTCAGAAGACCAAAACGAAGGGCTAACATAAGTTAGAGGAGGCAGAGCCTACCATGCAAAACCATGACGGAAAATCCCAAACCCTCCAACAGCAAACCCTTGATATCTGCATAACCAAGAATTTACGGGTGTTAGTGGATGCATGGCAAACGAAGTGGAAGTATAGAACCAAGAAGAAACAAAACTAAATCGTTGAGACTGCCAATGTTACCTGAGAGTTTGCTGTGAGGACGAAGACAGGCGTTCTACCAACAACGCCGCTAGATTGGAGAACAAGGCACATTCAAGTCAGAACCTGTAAGAGGAAACTTATCTGTTGAAACAGAGACAGAGAAATTACCTTTGCATCAAGCCTGAGACCGGAGAAAGCCATCGAGCCAAACCTGGAGACAAGCAGACAACGAGTTGCCAGCTAGAATAGAAAACCTCAGTGCATGGGCTAACAAACTGTGACCTATAGAACCACGACAAAAAGAAACCAAAATGCACAGGAGTCTTACCCAGGCAACCACAGGACGAACCAGAACCGTCTACAAACCAGGAGACAAGAACAAACACAGTCACAGTAACGAGCGACCAGAAAACGCACCCAGGGCCTGCAGCATAACTGCCCACGAAGACCTTGTGGAACACTAAGGAGCAGACCCTCGACGGGCAACAACAAATGACTGAGAATACCAACGAACGAAAGGAACAGGCAAAGAGTTGAGCGGGAAGCGTAGACAACAAGGCAAGTACATTTCATCATTTCCGAATTGAATGCCATATCTACCAAAGCCCAAAATATCCGATTGCACTTCATATACGTGTCATCACTATCAAATGATTTAATCAATCATACAAACATTGCAAAGTCATTCTCACACGACAATTAAACAATATAAAATCATTTCCATACGGTAGTTTGGTAAAGTGTTGGGCTGGTCCCATCAAACTTGATAATGAAATTTGGGCTAAAGTAATTCATTCAATACTCTATATTATAAATAGGTGTCCTATAAAAATAGTGTTAGATTTGAGTTTAGACGAATTATTTCAAGGTACAAACCTAATATGTTGAAAGTAAAACAACTTGATAATGAAATTTGGGCTAAAGTAATTCATTCAATACTCTATATTATAAATAGGTGTCCTATAAAAATAGTCTTAGATTTGAGTCTAGACGAATTATTTCAAGTTACAAACCTAGTTTTGCACACGTGAGAATATTTGGAGGCATTGCATATGAATGTGTTACTTAAGGAAAGGGATATTTTCAATGGGTATAGCACAAAAACTAGAAGTTATAGGTTATTTGATCCCTAAGAAAGGAAACTCACAAGAAGAAAACATGTTTAGATTGAATTAAGCAAGAACGAAGTGGTAATTGGTGATGAATCTACTTCTAAATACGCTAAGGTAGATGAAGCTTAAGTGGATAGTTAAAGGACATTAAAAAGTAACATCATGGTTAGATATTTTGATAGAAGAGTCACTAGAAAATAAAGCAATATGAATTTTTCATATGGCACAAGTAATGCAGATGAATGAACCACAAATTTATGTAAAAGTATTAAAAATGGATGAATAGAATAAAGCAATGGAAATATAATTTATGCCTTCGTAAGAAATGATACATGGACCATGGTTCCTTTATCCAAAAAGATGTAGTTGGTACTAAATAGGTATACAAGACTAAGTTATATTATATGGTTCAAATGATAAAAATAAATCTGGTTTAGTTGTAAAAAGTTATTATGAACAAACATAGAAAACAAGTTATTATACACAAGGAATTGATCATACATAAATATTGTTAAATCAACCTTTGTTTTTAAGGTTAATTGTATTACTAGAAAAACAAGAAATTACATACAAGTGTTGGATGTCCTGGGTTAGTCTCTCGTAGGGGAGACTTTACCATAAAAAAAAAAACTCTCTAAAGAGAGGTACATGATAAATGAGTAGTGTAGTGTTCCAAAAATTTACGAAAAAGAAAATGAGGCCTCATTGGCCAAAACGAGACATAAGAAACAAAATAAAGATACGATGGAGTCATGATATAATATTAAGCAGATGGGTCTGAGTTAATAGTTTCCACTTGGATGGGTCTTTGTCATCCTTGGTTATATCACTATATGGGGGGTGTTAGCTCTGCTATACAATGAGGATTTTCTATGGTCAGAGACATGCCTAGTCTGCTTGGTTGTGCTCAAATAGGATGCCAGTGTTAGCCTTGTGGGAAAACGACCCAGAAAATGGATTCAAAACACTCTTGAACTCTTCAAGAGTTGATTAAGATCTTCCCAAGGTCGAAACAATCTTATGCCAAAAGCCCTCAGGAGAGTAGAAATACACTATTGGGAGGGAAAAACACTCCAAAACCATGAAAAAAGACCAAAATCGCAGGCTTAAACAATGGTTGCACAGCAGCCATTCGATCTGGCCGATCAATGGTCCAGATCTAATCGACGGAGGCAAATCGGCGGTATCGGCATGGAAAAAAGAGGCATTGCGATTACGATCAACGATTCAATGTGGACCATCAATCACGTGCGTGAATCGATGGCCCACATTGCATCACTATATCGCTATAGGCAAAAAACCAAAGGAGGACTTACGAAGGGGCACAGGACACTTCCGATCAGCGATCACTGATGATCGAATCGGTGGGTCACATCGGCGGAGGCTATCGGTGCAAACAAAATACAAAGGAACATTGGGGCGGTGCGATAGCGATGAAACCCGGACCTGATGGGTTTTCGGAATGAAATTGTTTAAATATTTGAAGTCCCGAGGGAGGCCTTTCTTATGTATTTCCCGTGTTTTTCAAGTATTTCAAGGAACAAAGGGAACAAAGGGACCAGGCCGAGTGTGACATGTGACAGCAACCCAAGGGTGGACCCAATAGATAGCTAAACCATACTTGAGGACTTTTGAAGTCCGAAAGAAGTAGAATGGGCAGGATTTCTCAATATTATAGTGTTTTCTGTATACAATAGAAAACAATCATTATTAAGAATTTTTCAAGAGGTCACATCACCTAAAAAAGGCCTAGAGACAGAGACAGAAGGTTGGAAGTGGAAAGGCGATAGCACAACATGATGCAGCTTGCAACAGAAGTGATCAAGGAGCATAGACAGCACAACATAGCCATTTCATATTCCCGAAAGGACGAAGGTGGCCAGTGTTCACCACTCCACGCAGTTACTCTTCAACCACTGCATTCAACGAACAGGATGGCCAAGAAGGGAAAGGAAAAGACTCAGGCAGATCAGCACATCCAGCAGTTAAGGGATTTCATCCTTTATGACACTCCACCTGCTCGAGGAGTACAACAGAGCACCAGAGAAGATCAAGTTCATTCATTAAAGTAAGAAGATTGTAGTAGAGATGCCATCAGAGAGTTAAAGTGGTTGGTGGTCCATTATAACCCCTCCACGTATAGAACAACAACATATCTTTGTAATCAAACTCTATATATACCCAGAAAACAGATGTAATTAGGGTTGATGGTTGTAGTTTTCATGTAAGGTTCAACTTCTGGAGACTGTAACTACTTTGATACTTGCAGCATCTGGTCTTCATTTTCAGCTAATACAAGCTTCTTTTGCTGTTAATTACTCACTTTTCCATTTCTACTCTGTTCTAGGTTGTGCTTGTTATGCATTTGTTCATGTGCTCTTGATATTTAGCATTAGAGGGGTTGTCATCCCACCTATGTGTTGAAGTCTAGTATGTATCATTGAATGTGTTATGCAGGTTTCTGTTTACTTAATGCTAGAGAGCTGTCATCCTGTCTATGCATTGGGAAATAGACTTGCAGACCTCTTTACTAGTTGCAGCCAGCCATCACATGGTCTTGTGCATCTGCTGGTGTGGTTAGTATTCTCCATGTTCACCTAATCCTTAAACTGTCAGTAATTAGTGGTCTAAAGCCTTGTAGTCTGGGGGTGGGCACCCATGTCTCGAGTTAAGCATAGTAGAAGTGCTTATTTGGCTTGAATATGCATCATTCCTTCCATTCATCCATTTCCAACACTTTGTTGAGTTTGTAATGTTCTTGAGAATCTCCAAGATACAACCTAGGAGAGTTTCTTGGGGTGATAACATTAATTGGCACCGTTTCCGGGGAGAGGATATTGAAGCTCAACTTCTCTGGGAGACAACATAGTTCTAGATTTTGATGATAGACAAAGTCTGGGCACATTTCTGGTTGTAATCATCTATCTGGCGACTCCACTGGAGGAAGACCAACCTTTGGCGACTCCACTGGAGGAAGACCAACCTTTGGTGACTCCACATTGCAGTTCTGGCTTAGTTTGTGAGGCATGCTCGAAGAAATCCTCAGAAATCACCAGCTGTTCCAGTGCCTGATCCTGAGAAGATTGTTAAGCCGAAGAAAACTTTGTAGAAAGGAGCATTAGGATCAGGTAAGCCTAAAAAATCCCATGTGTCTCTGCTAGTGAAGAAATCACCTTCAAAGATTCATAAAGCTCCTATTCATTCATTTCCCTTTCGGATTTCAGCCCAAAGAAAGCATCCCATGCTGTCCATCATATTCCTCTGTCTCTATTATCCATTTCATTGATCCATACTACTCAATCTACCAGTATCCTTCCACCCACCTCAGTCACGGCAGGCCAGTAAGCTCCCACAAAGATAGAAAGAATTTTTGCTGCTAGGTACGGACCTTTGGTCTTGCCTGTCCCTTTAAACATCATGCCTGCAGGAGATTATCAAAAATATATGCCTAAGTTTACTGGTGTAGAGGGAGTATCAGTTGAAGAGCACCTTGAGGCTTTTTATAGCTATGCTGATAACCTAGATATCAATGAAGATGATGTGTGGATGAGGGTTTTCTTCCAAAGCCTAGACGGGGAGGCTAGAAAATGGTTCAGAGAATTAACCCCTAGGTCTATAGCGGACATTGAGGCCTTAGATGATGTGTTCCTAAAGCATTGGGGGGATAATAAAGATCTGCTCTACTACCATACTGAATTTGGGAACTTGCAGAGGGAGAATGGTGAGCTGTTGTCTAATTTCAACATCAGATTCAATCATATGTACAGCAGAATGCCAGCTGAAGTGAAACCCACCCCTACTTCTGCTATGCTCACTTATGCCAATGCCTTCAACTCTCAATTTTGCATGCTGTTAAGAAAAAGAAGATGTGCTTCTTTGGCTGATATGCAAGATGCAGCCTTTGAAGTAGAATCAAACATCATAGCTATAGAGAGGCTCGGAGGTGATGCTGATAGGAGAAGACAGGGAGGAGAGCTCTCATCATCCTCTGATCCTAAGATCGATAAATTGGCCAGGATGATAGAGTCATTGGCCTCTAGAGTTTCCCAATTAATGGCTGAGCAGCATTCTGAGGAAGCAGGAGCTCCTGGTACCTTTGCTCTTCCAAAGCCAAATCTACATAGACGAGCACAGGAGTAGCTGCAGATTTTGCAGAGAAGCAAGGATGCAAACGAAAATCAAAGGGTGAAGACCCTTTCTCAGGATATAGTCATGGAAGAAGAGCTGTTCAAAGAGGAGGATGAGGTCCATGGTTTGGAAGATAAGGGCAGTGCCCCTTTCTTAACCAGAGCTGCCTACGAAAAGTCATTATCTAGAGGCACTGCTCGTGAGTTTGTTGTAGCTGCAGAACAACAAGCTTATTAGCTGGAGCAATCAGCAGTAGGTCCCACCATCCTAAAAGACCTTGAGCCCAAAGCTAGCCCAGCTTCCAATGACTATGCAGATCTACGAATCGACCAGCCTGCTATTTTTTCCAACCCAGTGATCAAAAAGGGCGAAATCAGTTCCCCATCATCTCATGCTTCTTCATCTGTTCAAAAGACAAGCCCTCATGATTTCCCATTAGGCACTGAAGCAAGCCACAATTCAATGCTCAAGGCTGATGTTGATCATCTCAGTCTTGATATTCTGATGCCTGCCCAGTCAGCTTCCACACAGCTTGAAAGGGCAGTGTGCCAAATCACAGAGGAAGAGGACGCACAGTTTTGCGACTCATCCTTGGATGTGGACTGTTCTAAGAAAGATGCAGGAGCAGATGAAGTCTTTGTGTCCTCCACACAAGAATACATCAGTTCACCATTTATATTAATTGTGCAAGCCACAGATGACACAAACAAGTACACAACAACCATTGTTATTCAGCAGGCGTACAAAGGCTTCCACGAAGATCATCCAAGGATGAGAGCATACAAAGAGGGGGTGAAATACAAACTGTCTCTACCTGATAAGGTCAAATGCCCCAAAATTTTTGAGGTAGAGGATCAAATAAATCCAATTTTGCAGATATTTGATGAACCGCTTCATAGGCCGGCCAAGAGGAGGAGAAAAAGTTTTGATGGTCTAGTGGAGGGCCAGTTTTTGAAGATTTATGTTGTTTAAGGTTTTCGAGCCTTAATGATTGTAAGCATGTTCTTTTATAGGTTTTAGCATAGACTTAATTAGACTCCATGCCCAATGGAATACTAGGCAATGTTTTTAAGCTTGTTTTGTATGAAGGCATTAGTCTGCAGTTCTTGAGACCTCATAGGGAGGATCTCATCCCTAGAAGGAGCCAGTGTTAGCTATGTTATACAATGAGGATTTTCTATGGTCAGAGACAGGCCTGGTCTGCTTGGTTCTGCTCAAATAGGATGCCAGTGTTAGCCTTGTGGCAAAACAGCCCAAAAAATGGATTCAAAACACTCTTGAACTCTTCAAGAGTTGATTAAGATCTTCCCAAGGTCGAAAAAATCATATGCCAAAAGCCCTTAGGAGAGCGGAAATACACTATCGGGAGGGAAAAACACTCCAAAACCATGAAAAAAGACAAAAATCGCAGGCTTAAACAATGCTTGCACAACAGCTGTTCAATCTGGCTGATCAATGGTCCAGATCTAATCGGCGGAGGCGAATCGGCGGTATCGGCACAGACAGAAGGGGCATTGCGATTGCGATCAGCGATGCAATGTGGACCGTTGATCGCGCACGTGGATCGATGGCCCACATCGCATCGCTATATCGCTATCGGCAAAAAACCAAAGGAGGACTTACGAAGGGGCACAAGACACTACCGATCAGCGATCACCGATTATCGGATCGGCAGGTCGCATCGGTGAAGGCTATTGGCGCAAACAAAATACAAAGGAACCTTGGGGCAGTGTGATAGCGATGAAACCCAGACCCGATGGGTTTCCAGAATGAAATTGTTTAAATATTTGAAGTCTAGAGGGAGGCCTTTCTTATGTATTTCCCGTGTTTTTCAAGTATTTCAAGGAACAAAGGGAACAAAGGGACCAAGCCGAGTGCGACATGTGACAACAACCCAAGGGCGGACCCGATAGATAGCTAAACCATACTTGAGGACTTTTGAAGTCCGAAAGAAGCAGAATGGGTGGGATTTCTCAGTATTACAGCGTTTTCTGTATACAACAGAAAACAATCATTATTAAGCATTTTTCAAGAGGTCACATCACCTAAAAAAGGCCGAGAGACAGAGACAGAAGGTTGGAAGTGGAAAGGCGACAACACAACATGATGCAACCCGCAATAGAAGTGATCAAGGAGCATAGATAGTGCAACATAGCCATTTCATATTCCCAAAAGAATGAAGGTGGCCAGTGTTCACCACTTCGCACAGTTACTCTTCAACCACCGCATTCAACAAACAAGATGGCCGAGAAGGGAAAGGACAAGACTCGGGCAGATCAACACATCCAGTAGTTAAGGGATTTAATCCTTTACGACACTCCACCTGCTCGAGGAGTACAATAGAGCACCAGAGAAGATCAAGTTCATTCATTAAAGCAAGAATATTGTAGCAGAGACGCCATTAGAGAGTTAAAGCGGTTGGTGGTCCATTATGACCCCTCCACACATAGAACAACAACATATCTTTGTAATCAAACTCTATATATACCTAGAAAACATATGTAATCAGGGTTGATGGTTGTAGTTTTGATGTAAGGTTCAACTTCTAGAGACTGTAGCTACTTTGATACTTGCAGCATCTGGTCTTCATTTTCAGCTAATACAAGCTTCTTTTGTTGTTAATTGCTCACTTTTCCATTTCTACTCTGTTCTAGGCTGTGCCTGTTATGCATTTTTTTTATGTGCTCTTGATATTTAGCATTAGAGAGGTTGTCATCCCACCTCTGTGTTGAAGTCTAGTATGTATCATTGAATGTGTTATGCAGGTTTCTGTTTACTTAATGCCAGAGAGCTTTCATCATGTCTGTGCATTGGGAAATAGATTTGCAGACCTCTTTACTGGTTGCAGTTGGCCATCACATGGTCTTGTGCATCTGCTGGTGTGGTCAGTATTCTCCATGTTCACCTAATCCTTAAACTGTGAGTAATTGGTGGTCTAAAGCTTTATAGTCTGGGGGTTTTCACCCATTGCTGGAGTTAAGCATAGTAGAAGTGGTTATCTGGCTTGAATATGCATCATTCCTTCCACTCATCCATTTCCAACACTTTGTTGAGTTTGTAATGTTCCCGAGCATCTCCGAGATACAACCTAGGAGAGTTTCTTGGGGTGATAACAGGGGGGAAATTCTAATATGTTCTATATATGCTCCATCATTCAATATAGGTCCTTCATGTTCTAGCGCAAGTGCTCAAGAGTGTGAAGATATTTACTCTATGCTCATGTCGATTCAAAATAACTCTACCTAGAAATAATTTCATGTGCTAGTAAAGGTTGATAGTCTACATGTATTGGTTGTACCTTCCTTGGGTGTGACTAGTACTACGAAGCTAATTCACTAACGATAGAAGGGTTTCCATGTTAGAGAGATGAGGTCTTCTAGAAGAGCCCTCTCCCTCAGGTCAGGTAAGTTCTTCCTACATGGGACCTAGGGTGAGGTCTTGATATCTGGTGGAAGATTCTTCCAATCAATGGAGCAACCTCGTATTTCCCATGTGTTCCCTCTCTTGGTAGTAAGCGACCCCTCAACTCACCCAAGCACGCTAGCAGAACATGGGGAAGAGATTCATGAGGCTAGATAAAAAATATTCCAAGGAAGGGAGAGGGGGATATAGACAAGCGTTGAAGAGGCTCCATGTCATAGGAGCAGAGAGGAGGTGGACACAACTAGAGAGATTATCACCACTAGAAACAACCAACCTAGCCCAATAAAGGCAATAGGATTAGGAACTAGGGAATTTTAATCGCGCACTATAGAGGGGAAAGAAATAATATGCCTTCAAAGCTTAGAGGGGGTGGGAGAGCACAAGATGAAAGAATAGGAGGAGAACAAAGGTAATTATAAGAGAGGGAAAAAGGGGGTCGAATAAGATGAATTCAAAAGGCTAAGAGGGGATCATGCAAAGGATAACCAGAGGTGTCCATTCTGAAGCAAAGAATGGACCATGGTGAGGTATAAGTGATGAGCCTCGAGTCATATGAAGGTTTAATAGGCCTACAATAAAAAAAAACTAGGATAAAGGAAATATTGGACAAAGAAGAGAGATGATACCATCATCCTCATGCTACAAGTGAAGCAGAAGCATAATATTTGTCAAGGAAGATAATTTTTCTATTTGTAGGGGGTGTTGTTTCCTCATATAGAGCATTGAAAATTCAAGCAAAGCCAAAATACTCACAAAGTTGAATCCGGCTTTGACAATTTCTCAAACTCAATTGTTGGCTTCACCAAGAATGAAGAAACTAGAGCTAGACCAAACTAGATACCCCAAAGCCATTGATAAATTCCTCCTGTGATAGAATACATGAGTGGAAATGTGGACATGAGTGGAAAAGTGAATGATTTTTCAGGTGAGCCGGGTTGCATAATGGATAACACGATTTAACCCCAAATCATTAATTCACTCTCAAGGGTATGTTGCCATGTCCCCTAGTGCTCCGTCTAGGTGGGATGGTAGTAGCCACCACCCTCCACTCTTTTCTCAATAACACCCTATTCGGGGGTTAAAATCAACCTTTTTTAATGCTTATGTGGATGAAGAATTTATGTAGAGCACCATAGAGGATTTGAAATTATAGGTTAAAACTCTTGTGTTTATAAGTTGAACAATGTCTTGTATGCTCTCAAATAAGCATCAAAAGCATCATAGGATTAATAAATATTTTTAGGATCATGCACCAGTTAAGGGTTTGTTTTAACCTTATCTCTGTGCTCTTCAGTTAGGATATGATATTCTAATAGCAAGTTACATGTTAATGACTTGATTTATATCAATAAGATCCTTGGATTGTTTCAAAAGTTTAAGTCACATATAATTGTTAAATTTAGGAAGAAAAAATTTAGTGATTTGTATTATTTTTCGGGCATTGAAATATGGTAGTAAGAATCTAAATTTTTTATGTCAGGGGCCAAGTATACTTAGGATATTCAAAAGAGGGTCAACATAATGAGTTGCAAGTGATCCACAACTCCTTTTAAAATAAGGTGAAGTTACACACAAGAAAAATGGAAAGCACAATTATGGAAACCCGGAAGCATACCACTCACAACTATAAAGACAGAAGTGTTGTTGCCCCTAGTCTTCCACAACCTATAAGGTTGACACCACAAAAATTGGAAGAAAAAAGAGCAAAAGGGCTTTGTTACAGTTGTGATAGCAAATACACTAAAGGTCATAAGTGTGCTGAGAAGAAATTATTCTACATAGATTGTGAAGAGGAAGAAGAAAAGGAGCAAGAAAGGTCAAAAGAAGAGGATATACTCCAGGAACAAAGCCTAGATGAAGAACAAATAAATCCGACCATATCTTGTAATGCATTGGCGGGAATTACCACTCCTCAAATCATCAAGATAGAAGGACAAATCAAGAAGAAAAAGGTAATAGTGTTGATTGATTCAGGAAGCACCCACAATTTTATTCATTGTAAGGTAGCAAAAGAATTGAATTGCTTCCTATATCCAGCACCAGAGTGTCAAGTGATGATTGCAAATGGAGGAACAATAAATTGCTCTGGAAAGTACCATAATATCAAGCTATCCATGGGAGAATATGTATTGACTAGCCCAATGCTTTCCATTCCAATGGGAGGTGCTGATGTTGTACTAGGAGTCTAATGGCTACAATCCCTGGGTACAATAGCTTTTAATTTTCAAGAACTTTTTTATCAAATTTTCTACGGAAGGAAAGGAAGTTGAATTAAGGGGTATTGCAGGGAAACCAGGAAAGATTATCATCTCTAATAGTATGACAAAGCTTCTAAAAAAGGAGCAAAGAGGTGTAATTGCACAATTATGCTGCTAGATGTGTCCACATCGGAATCATCTATTTCTCCAGATCTCCAAAAATTCCTGGACAATCATTCCAAGGTATTTGAGACTCCCAAAGGTCTCCCACCTATGCGTGATCATGATCATGCTATTCATCTGATTCCAGGAAGTGTTCCTCCAAACATCAGGCCGTACAGATATCCCTATGTCCAAAAGAGTGAAATTGAACGTATGGTTGCAGAAATGCTAGAGGCTGGTATAATTCAACCAAGTCAAAGTTCTTTCTTTGCTCCAGTAGTATTCGTGCACAAGAAGGATGGATCATGGCACATGTGTCCGGATTATAGGGAGCTCAACAAGCTCACTATTAAAGATAAGTTCCCCATTGCTGTCATTGATGAATTACTGGATGAATTGCATGGATCAATTTACTTCACCAAGTTGGATCTTCGTTCAGGATATCATCAAATCAGAATGAAGACTGAAGACATTCCGAAAACAACATTTAGAACTCATGAGGGTCATTATGAATTTTTGGTCATGCCTTTTGGCCTTACCAATGCACCTTCAACATTTCAAGGTTTGATGAATTCAATTTTCAAACCATTCCTTAGAAAATTTGTGTTAGTATTCTTTGATGATATACTAATCTACAACAAGTCTTGGAAGGATCATATTGAACATGTTGACAAGTTGCTACAACTATTGAAGGAGAAACAATTATATGCAAAAAGATCCAAATGTTTCTTTGGAGTCCAGGAGGTGGAATATTTGGGTCATATTGTATCTCATGAAGGAGTTAAGGTAGACCCTAGCAAAATTAAAGCCATTAAGGAATGGAAAATCCCCACATCCATAAAGCATCTGCGAGGATTTCTCGGGTTGACAGGGTATTATCGCAAGTTTGTTAAGAATTATGGGAGAATAGCAGCACCTCTAACAACATTATTGAAGAAAGATGCATTTTCATGGACTCCGGAAGCAACAAAGGCCTTTGAACATCTTAAAGAGGCAATGTGCCAAGCACCGGTCTTAGCTACACTGGACTTCACAAAAACCTTTATTGTGGAATGTGATGCTTCAGGAAATGGAATTGGTGCTGTTCTAATGCAAGATGAAAGACCCATTGCTTTTGAAAGTCGTCCAATCAAGGGAAAGTTTTTAAGCAAATCTATTTATGAGAAGGAAGTGTTGGCAATACTCCATGCACTTAAGAAATGACGACCCTACCTAATGGGTAGACACTTCAAGGTAAAAACAGATCATGATAGCCTTAAATACTTTTTAGAACAAAGATTATCCTATGAAGAGCAACAAAAGTGGGTCACAAAGATGTTGGGTTATGACTTTGAAATCATATACAAAAAAGGGAAGCAAAATGTGGTGGCAGATGCACTCTCAAGAAAGGATGAGGATGTGGAAGCATTGTTGTGTGCCATTTCTATTATCCAACCAGATTGGATAAACGAAGCAAGGGAGGAATGGAAGAATGACGAAGAAGTGTGGGCTCTTATTCAAAAGTTACAACAAGATTCCAGTACGTCTGATACATTTAGCTGGCAAAATGATTCGTTATGGTACAAAGATTGCTTATACCTCTGTAAGAATTCCCAGCTAAAACAAAAGATTCTTATGGAATTGCACACTTCTCCCTTAGGAGGGCACTCAGGATTTTTAAAAACTTACCACAGGGTTAAGAAGGAATTTTTTTGGGATGGCCTTAAATTAGATATTCAAAAGTTTGTGGCTAAATGTTTGGTTTGCCAACAAAATAAAGTTGAAACAATTAAGACACCGGGTCTATTACAACCTTTATCCATTCCAAGCCAACATTGGGAGGAGGTTTCAATGGATTTTATCACAGGTTTACCCAAGTCTGAGGGAAAGAGTGTCATCATGGTGGTAGTTGACAGACTTACCAAGTATGCACACTTTTGTGCATTATCACATCCATTTAAAGCCAGTACAGTTTCTACTGCATTTATGGAAACAATTCAAAAGCTACATGGAAACCCAAAGATTATTGTAAGTGACAGAGATCCCATTTTCACTGGAAATTTTTGGACAGAATTATTTTCTTGTCTTGGTACTCAGTTAGCTCATAGCTCATCTTATCATCCTCAATCTGATGGGAAAACTGAGATAGTAAACAAATGTTTGGAAGGATATCTTCATTGCTTTGTATCTGATAAACAGACACAATGGGTCAAATGGTTGCCTCTGGTTGAATGGTGGTATAACACTTCCTTCCATACAACAACAAAAATGACCCCATTTATGGCACTTTATGGGTATCAAACACCATCCATCACATATATTTAAGAGAAAATTCTAAGGTTCAGGCAGTGGAACATCACATCGAACATCAACAACAAGTCCTCCAACTCTTAAAGGATAACCTCATGTTGGCATAGAATAGAATGAAACAACAGGCAGATCAACATCGCAGTGAAAGAAGTTTTGATGTAGGTGATTGGGTATTCCTACGGCTACAACCATATAAGCAAATGTCCCTCAAGCAAGCTAAGAAGGATAATAAATTATCACCAAAGTATTATGGTCCGTACAAGGTGTTGCAAAAGATTGGTACTATGGCATACAAATTGGAGCTTCCTGCAGCTTCTCGATTGCACCAAGTTTTCCATGTTTCATGTTTAAAGAAGGTTATAGGCGACAAGATCCCAGTTCAAACAATATTGTCGGAACTTGACGAGGAAGGAAAAATTATATTGGAACCGAAAGCAGTCACAGAAACAAGAACTCGACAACTACGAAATCGTTCAATTTCAGAGTATCTTATCAAGTGGAAGAACTTATCCGCTGAAGATTCCACATGGGAGGATGAGAATTTTATGCAGAAGTATCCAGAACTACTCAAGCGTTGAGGAAAACACTTTTTTGAAGGAGAGGGGCATGTTGGGTTCCTATAATACTAGTGATTACCCCATTACTATTGTAGTTATACCCCTTATTAATATTGTTGTGCCCCTATTGCCCCCATATTGTTATTACTGTGCCCCATAGAATCCCTCTATTGTTATTTTTGTGGCTTTATATTATTATTGTTAGGTTGGTTGGATTATATTGTGACTCCTTAGACTCCTATATATAGAAAGGGGGTTTCTTCATTTGAATCATCTAAGAATTGTTCATTTATGTAATGTAAAGGAGGTTGCCCCCTCGAAGAGGCTGAATTCTAAGGTGTTGATCTATCTTTTCTATCTTTTCCTGAGCTGGTTTCATAAAAAAATGTCTCTATATTCCAACAAGCAAATGCCAATATTTGAAGGGTGGGGTCTGTAACGATGAAGCAGAGATTTATAGTTATAAAAAAAATGTATGAGCTCGCTTGCGTCGTAATGAATAATTTGGGGAGGCAGCCAAAACTAAAGTTTAAACAAATATATGACCCACCACGTTTTTGTTGTTCCGAGGACTTGGTAAAAGACTACAGACAATTTAGGGTGGATTTTTCATTCATTTGTTGACTTTGCAGTAGCATGTTGGCAATTTAGGAGAGACGTATGGAAAATGGCAGGACCCAGGGCTATATTAAACAGTTTAATTTTTCTTGCAACGTTAGTGCAGACATATGGACGATGCCACCACTATTTTAAACAGTTTAGTTTTTCTTGCCACGTCACTGCAGACATATGGGCAATTTAGGAGAGACGTATGGAAAATGGCAGGACCCGGGGCTATATTAAACAGTTTAATTTTGCTTGCAACGTCAGTGCAGACATATGGACGATGCCACCACTATATTAAATAGTTTAGTTGTGCTTGCAACAGATTCGTAAGTGATTAATATATATAACGTGGGTGGGGGGATGATTTTTAAAAATATATGTTGTGTTTTTTATTTATTGGGTAATACTGTCATGACATTAATCTTTAGAGATTTTGACTAAGCTGTTAGATTGGCATCACAGAAGTATTATCAATTTTCTACAAACATGAATTATAACTTAACAACATAAAAATTCAAATGAAATAAGGCCTAATCCTTTAATCTAAGTCTATAATAGCTTCACTTGTAGGAAATCAAGTTGCAATATTTCATTGCCTATATGGGTAAATGGCTTATGTAACAATACCTTGTTCACTATGTAGTTAATGATTAAAAGAAGATTAACAAACATTCATCCAATAATTACTATTTAGCTAAGAAATATGGAAGACGTGCAATCAAGCTTCAATACTCTAAGTAGTATCCACTATGGTTCCACTAGTATAAAGGAAATTTATAGCAGTTTATCACAACTCAGTGATTAGATAGCATTGGTAATAGTACTTTGATGACCACTCTGAATTGTGACTAAAAGGCAGATTCAAGCTTCAGTTAAAGCAAAGATACAACTAATCAAACATATGAGACCTCAAAGAAAACATAAACAATTGATAAATAATAGAAAGTTGAGAAGAATTTAAAGTATTTCCCAAGAATAAATCTATACGGTGGAAATAGTGAAATGTATACACAGTAACTCACATAAATATAATAGTGCACATGTCCAAACCATGGGGTCCCTCTAGAATTTTCATATCCACATCATGACTATTATCTTCTAAAACTTAGAGTAATATATGAACATAGAAACATGAAAATGCACATATCTTAATTAAAAGTTCATTGTATACAATGTTCCCTTTCTTCTACTCTTTATTTTTATTTACAAAAACTAAAATATAATAAACAAAGTTATGTTCCATCTCCTGGAGTAATGACATATTGATATAACATCTAAACTTAGGCAATTCAATCCATCAAAAGTGTGATATCGACCTCAATTGTGCTTTTTAGATAAATATGGAAGTCAAACCTGATATTTTTGCATTATTTGGATTGATGGCACTTGTGTTGACTAGAACATTAACTAGGGGTGTTTGTTTTGTATTCTACACATCCAAGGGGAACCACATTGTGCCATGAAGGTGACGATCGAAACCCATATTCCCTATTTCTAATTAGGAAATTTCTATGACTTACTGAACAAATGAAGGAACCGACTGTATGCACAGGAGCTTATGGAAAATTGTAGGAAGCTTGTATCTGAAGAAAGTACAAGTGCTGACCCAAAGCAAGTACTTGTCATGAGTGCTATGGAAGCAAAGTCTGCAGGCTCATCAACAATGTTGGTAGCCAGTCTGGTTGGTGAGGTATATTTTTTGAGCAATCATGATTTCCTCGTTTTGAGTATCGTTTATAACAAAAGGAAAAATGAAGAAAGAAACATGCACACATCTTATTTATAAAGAATATGTACAATATGAATGCATAAAATTCAAATACAATGGTAAACAAGTGAAATGAAATTAGTGAGGATGATGAGGAAACAATGTTTCATAGTTGTCATTGTAAACCTTGACAAGAATAATGTAATAATAAAAATACACCCAAAATTAAAACATAGAAAAAACGACGACTCTAATGTATTCGATACTCTATGTTATTATTTGGTTGGAATATTGATCTACCTAATTAGAACTCAAACATATATAACTTTTATAGCTAGCATGGTTTCAAGATTTAGGTCAGATATTGTTAGGATGAAACTTTTGGATGAGTGTACCAAAATCTTACTCTTTATGGTTGGTGATGAAATTACCTAACAAAAAAATAAAAGAGAAGAAAGAACTCCAAAACCTTGTAATCTTTAGAAATTATCTCTAGATCTACATAAATTATTAGAGAAAACCTGCAAAAATATTATGAAACTTGAAAATATATGACAAAAACTACAGAAGATAACCCAATGGAAAGAATTATAATTTTATTAATCAAAGGTATCACCTATAGAGGAGAACATAAATGACTTGGATCTTTAATGTCGTCCATGGGAGGGTTCTCTTGTCTCCATGCACTTCAGATAGTTGTTTCTCTCTCTTTTGTTTGCAAGTGGGAAAAATAAGACCAAAGGTAGAAACCGAGTTGGAGAGCTCGAATGTGGTGAGATTAGAATGACGACAATGATAGTTTTGATCATGAATGTGTGATGGGGAAAAAACTTGTCTATTTATAATGAATGCTAAGATAGATCTAGATCTAGTAAAATATTATCATACCAAATCAAAATCAAAATGTTATGAGTATTTTATTATATTTACAAGAGGAAAATATTAATGAAATGGTCAATAATCTTTATTTAATTAACTAATTCAAAAAATAATAATTAATTAAATTAATTAAGAAAAGTGGGTGAAATAATTAATAAATGAAAATGGTTTATTAATTATTTCTATTAGATAAGTTAAAAATAATTATTAAATAGTGATTTAATAATTATTTCATAAGAAATAAGTGTAATGATTAAGGAATAATAAATAAATAATGATTTATTTAATTATTCTTGGGTGATATGGTCAAAATGGGTTAGAAATAATTACTAAATAATGGTTTAATAATTATTTCAAGGGAGAAAGGTGAAATGATTAAGGAATAATAAATAAATAGTGATTTATTTAATTATTCTTATGGATGGGTGAAAATATTTTTAATTATTTTTACAAAACGGGTAAATATGAAAATAACATGAAATTAGATAATGGATTTTGAGTTATTTTCGAATGGGTTAATTAATTGAATAGAAATAATTTCGGAAAAGGGGTTCTATAAATAATTGCTTAAGGTGAAATTGGGTTTTAATGTGTAAAACTCATACTACATGTTGTATTTTTATCATCATAGTGAAAAATGGCTAAGTGATCATTTTTTCGGTGATAACGGACACTAGCAGTTATTTTCCAAATAAACTAAGAATTTTGAAGTATCTCCATGTTACAATTGGTTATGGCTTGATATTCATATCTATGGAAGATTTTAGATTGATTTCCTATACTAAATAAGATTGGACCAGTTGTATGGATGATAGTAAGTCTACTTCAATTTACATATTTAATATGGGTTCAATACTAGTTTCTTAAAGTAGTAAAAAGAAACTTATATTTTCACTCTCCATAGCAGATTTAGAGTACAAAGGGGAACTTATAGTAGCATGTGAAAACGTTTGGTGAAGAAAAATTGTGTAGGATTAACATGACTAGAAAGATCAATCCACACAATTGGTTTATAATAATCAAAGTGTTATTCAGATGACCACTTATCCAACTCTTCACAACAACACTAAACACATAGATACACAATATCATTATGTTTGAGGTTTGGTTTAGAGAAGTGTGACTGAGATTATACTTCATTAAGGCTCTATGAAAGGATGAATTCCATAAATTTAGAGATGATCTTATAATTTTTCTAGTTAATCATTATGGGGAAGAAATGTTGAGTTTATTATTTATTTATATCATTCTTAGATTGATTACCATATTTATTAAAGTTGTTAATTGATTTTAGCGGTGGTTCTTCCATATTTTTTAGGGATGATTATTTCATAAGACATCTCTCATTCATGTATAAAGGTGTGCTTTGATATTGAATAATATTAAACTAATCTCCATTATTATTAAAAACTTGTACTTGTTCTATTATTACTAGTATTAGTAATCATTCAAAGAAAACAATAAATTTCATGTTTTCCAAAACCTTCATTCTATAAAGAAATACTTAAATAATTTTTAAAGCTCTTATTTTCCCTACACAACAATTATATCCCTATTAAACTTTACCACTTTATATTAAAAACTAATTCTCCGCTAAGAAATCCTTTCCCTCCCTATAAACACAGAATGATGTATCATATTCTCAAGATGATGAGATTTCATTGGATTGCATACAAGTTAATTTAGAAAATGCTAAACCTCATCATCAAATCCTTTGAATAATCAACAATTGCATCATTTCCCATCGTCACTAAGACTCAAAAACTCCATATGAGGAAGTTAGGAGTTAACAACCCTCTATAGAAACCATAGAACCATGTCCATACTCATTGTTTTACATTTTATAACTTGATTGTTCAAATTACTAATAATTTTTTATAATTAATTTTATATTTTTTAAATTCATAATTAAGTTTTTAAAGTAATTAATAATTTCTTATATTAAGTTTTTTCACAAACACTTTATAACTTGGTTACTCAAATATTTAATATCCATATATTTATACCTTTTAATATATATTGTTTCGCAAAACATCTCTCATTCATGTATAAATGTGTGCATTGATATTGAATAATATTAAACTAATCACTATTATTATTATTATTATTATTAACATTTTGTAATTGTTTTAGTTTTATTAGTAATAATAATCATTCAAAGAAAACAATAAATTTCACCTTTTCCAAAACCCTTATTCTATAAAGAAATACTTAAATAATTTTTAAGGTTCCTATATTCCCCACCCAACAATTATATCCCTATTAAACTTTACCACTCTAATTATATCCCTATTAAACTTTACCACTCTATTGAAAACCAATTCTCCCCCTAAGAAATCCTTTCCCTCCATATAAACACAGAATATTGTATCATCTTCTCAACATGATGAGATTGCATGGAATTCCATGCAAGTTACTTTAGAAAATGTTAAACCTCATCCATCAAATCATTTGAATAGCAACAATTGTATCATATGTCATCATCACTAAGACTCTCAAAAACTCCACACAAGGAAGTTAGGAATTAAGAACCCTTTATAGAAACCGTAGAAACATATCCATCCTCATTGTTTTACATTTTATCACTGGTTGTTCAAATTATTAATAGTTTTTTATAATTACTTTTATATTTTTTTATTTCATGATTGAGTTATTTAAATAATTAGTAATTTCTTATATTAATTTTTTCGCCAACACTTCATAACTTAGTCACTTAAATACTTAATATCCATATGTTTATGTATTTTATTATACCAACAAACACACACACACATATATAACTTTAAAATATCAATCAGATCTATTTTTGGTAATTGGGATTAATTGTTGGGATTCTCTCCACCCACTTTCAATTTCAACAAGTGATTTGATGAGCTTTGTTGTAATCATTTTAAGCCTTGTTATCGACCATTAATAGCTCCCTAAGAAATGGGACATATATGTTCCTTATATGAAATATAAAGATATTTTCCACATGATTTATCTTTAATAAGAACAAAATTTTATGAGCTTCATATTGAAACTGGACATTGGTGAATTCCAAAAACACTATAGGATGAAAAAGGGGTTGAAGATAAAAATTATATTCTTTTAAATTATCTAGCTTATACTTCTCTTAATAATGTTCAATAAAAATAAAATGCTAAGACTTCTGAGTACTTTGTCACCTTTTGAAGGTCCTACAAGCCTTTTCATCATAATCAATATTCACAATCTTCTTTATACTAATAAGGAAGAATTATATTTATATTTGATGTTATAAAACCAAAAAAATATTTCATCTTTATATTTTATGATTTGATTATTAAAATTTTTAATAATAATTTATATTATCAATAACTTTTATATTTTTGTAACATCCCCCAATAACCTTGCATGAAAATGTATGGAGTTAGAAATGTTTTACATAATTTACCCACAAGTAACTGTCCAAATTACTATTCTAGAAACCCCATTAACCATTAAATAGAATCTTTATCATTACATAGAGTAACTTTAGTAAGGGAATAGTAAATTACATAACCATTAACAACCACTGTTGTAGCATATTAACATAAACTTTCTGATGTAACCTTGCATCAATTCCATGATTCTTTTAACTCAGTTAGTTAATCATATTCTTAATAATATAAACGTCACATCATGCAAGGAATCAACATCATAAAAATGGCACAATAGGAAACCACATCATTAGACACCAATATACCCTGGAAACCTTGTAGGGTGAAAACCAACAAACGTTTAATTTTATTATTAAACACTCGTGAGGGTGTTCACCCCTCACTCAATGGTTATAAGGGAGTCCATCCCTTGACCATTGTCATAAAATATTACAAATAATATCATCTCAAAAACAACATAACTTGTTATAAGATATTACAATCATCATGACATCATTTACCCACAAACCCTTCAGCATTGTGTCTTTAGGGCCTGGTTCTTGCCATCAGTGGATTATCCTACAGCCGACATTCCTTCAATTTGCATAGACCACTAACTTATTTCCTTCCATAATGGTAACTTAATCCATCTTTATATGTCACAACCTTTTCCTGCAACTGTTATTGTCAGCAACCTTTGATATCATGATTAAATCAAGTATTAATCAAACCAATTCATAAATCTATACTAGTGGTGCTTCACCATCTATTCATGTACATTCATGAAATGCAAACAAAATATCGCAACATGCTTCCTTTAACAACATTGCATATGCATTAGTTATAAGTGTATAACCATCAATGCATTTCTATAAACAAATATCACATTAACTAATATTCCCCTCACATAAGCACACATTCTTCCAAGACAAATCACTACAATTATATAGACATTCCTTTAAAGGAAACTAACACATCAGTTATGATCTTCGTGCATGCAAATTACATAAACTTTATCAAAATAACTATCCCTTCAACTATTACTTTTGGTGCATGAAAAATGTAAAGAAAGATAACACAACGAATGTTGTTCCTATGCATGCAAATGCATATACTTTCCAAAAGAATGCTTAACACAATAGAGCATGCAAACACATGTTTCCTTTTCAATGAAATCTAGCATAATATGGCATGCAAAAGCATGTTTTTTTCCCATAAAACTAGTGCAATAAAGAATACAAATGCATGTCTTCTTTTTGAAATATTATACCAACATTACACACACACACACACACACACACACACACACACACACACACATATATATATAGATATTGCAAGGAAACCAACACATTACTATGGTTTTTGTGCATGTAATTCATCTTCTTTCCCAAAGAATCTTTTCCAATGTAGGCTAATACAACACGTTATCATTTCCCACATAAAAATGTATATTCTTTCCAACGAATGCTAATACAGATCTTGCATGCCTGTACATGATCTTATTCCAAAAGAAACTAACATAATAGTTATGATAGCATAAAAGTAATCACGCATAATTTTTCTAAAGAAATATAGCTCAATAGTTCTTCTATCCAAGTGAAGAACATATCACTATAAAACAAAGACTATTATTTGTGCATGCAAGAGTTTATCATAATAGCCCTTCCTAAATGTAGGCAAAACATATTCCCTTCTCTAGAATTTTACCATCATAAGCTATTATTTTCATGTAAACAAATACATACTTCTTTTTCAAAATGAAGTTAATATAACCTCGTTTTTCTATCTTTCTACATGCAACATTCTCATGCTTCCCTCTTCAAGAAATTACCATAGATAACCATATTTTATGCATAATACCCAATAAATATTTTTTTTTTATTTTTTTTATTTTTTTATTTTTTTATTTTTTTTCTGAGTAAGGCTAAATCTATTAAAAAAGAGGAAAAATATTTACATAAGGACCGTAGTCAGTGCAAAGCTCTGAAAAGAGCCAAAATTCCCAAGAAAGCAGATGTGAAACCAGTAGTAGAACCCACGCAGGGGATCGGGATGAAGCTTATCTGGAGAACCACATGAACCCAAACAAAAAAAACATAGGCAAACCTTTGCCTTTCTACACCAGAACTATAGTCGACATGCCCGAAATAAACCATTACAAAAACCAAAAGACAAACCCACGTCAGCGAGAACAAACTAGTCAGCAGGCGTTTCTTCCACGATCTGGCACCAACCGAACTCTGGCACATCATCAACAGGAGCAGCTACCTGATTGGAGGGTCCGAGATCCGCTGGCACCATCTCAGCATCCTGTGTGCTACATCCTGGGGCTTCTTGAGCCTGCAGTGGCGCCACTCCAATGCCGAATTGAATCGCAGAGGAAGGACCAGCAACTGCTCCCGAGCCCCCCGGATGGGAATCAGAACCTTCCAGCTGAGTTGTTTCATAGAAGAACACGGAAATGTGGGCAGTTATCCGGGGCCGATGCAGAGAGCTATTGAATGTGAAAATGGCTGAGCCTGTCGAGGATGGAGGCCCACGATAATGGCTGGAAGCCTGCCGTCTCCCGTGCCCACTTCGGGTTCCCGGATAACGACCAGTGAAGAGTTCACTGGTGGGGGTAGGTGAGTCCGAGGAAGAACTAGTTGGAGCGTGCCAGGGTTGCCCTCTGCGGCACCCCATTCTCTGACGTAGACGAGCCATTGAAGAGGGGGTAATGGGAAGGTTGCAGTGCGCCTGGAGCTCAGAACAACTAATACGCGGGGACCCGGGAGAATGCCTTAGAATACCAGATGGATTGCCTAGACCAATCTCCCTCCCTCCCAAATTGAAGACCAGACGGAAGGCGGAATTGTGGAACAGAGGGACGCAGACAGTAAAAGGATTACTCAGACGCATTCCATAAGAGCCGGCGGCCAGGACAGGGAAAACAAGATAATAAACCAACCCAAGAATCTTCAGACTTAGACCCAGAGCCCTCCCATGGAAAGAAATGTGCCAGAGGAGCTGCCCTTGAAGGGCCAGACAGAGCTTCCTTATCGAAGGCTCAGAAACTTCCAAGAGAACCGGAATTCGAACAGAGGCGATGGGATGATCCCAAACAAACAATTCGCAAGGAATGAGCTTGAGCGCAGGGCATTGCCACTCCTTAAACTTGCCCAACCTGTCACGAAAAACCACATTCATAACTTCTTCATTGATGAACGTCGTCATCTCTTGCAAGTAGCAGCGTGCGGAGGGAGGATCCGTTGCAGTGGGCAGAGAGAATGAGCCCGAATCACCTGATGGGGGGATGTAATACACCTGCTCACGCGCATGCCAGGCGTAACTCCTATCGCCAATATTTAACACCTTGTACTGGGTGGGTAGGTGTCGAGCCGCCTCGCCCCACCCCAGTCCTATCAAGTTTAAAACCACTTCAGTCACCCGCATCCGGGGGAGCTGCGTCCTTCTGAACCAGAGCATTGCATTCCTGGGCTTGATCATAATTATGAATAATGTTTATGGGACCAGAGAGTATAGTGTGCTCCGCCTCCACTCCCCAATTAGCGAGGAGGTCAGCAACCTTGTTACCATCCCGTTTAACATGATTGAAGACAATGGCTTGATTGTTGTGGAGAAACTGTTCTAGGGCCTCCAACCTGGCCTCAAGCCTCCAACTCTTGGCTAATTTCCTCGCCTGAGTCCCATGTTGTAGTTGTTTTGCCATGTTGATGAGAATTTGGGTATCGCCTTCTACTTCCAGGGGCTGTAAGTTGAGACACCTAGAAAGGAGAAGCCCTTGCCAAAGCCCCTCCAGTTCTGCTGAGTTGTTAGTGTCCCAGCCTAACTTTCCAAAGTAAATATGGATGGGGGAACCTTTATGATTTCTGAAAATACCCCCAAATCCTGCATTCCCTGGATTGCCCTTAGAAGCGCCATCAAAATTGAGCTTGATGGTATTCTTTGGGGGAGGTGTCCAGGAGTCCTTTCTGCTGTTGTTACGCATAGACGGGGGAGGAGAGTGAGTGCCCTGTTGGAATTGCAGATTCCAATTAGCCCAGATGGCTATCTCGTTTGCTGTGGAAGGGAAGTCATCCTGAGCCCAGTTGCGAAGCGCCAAGGTCTCCTTGAGGTTATGGCAAAAGTTGCCCCATAGAATTTCAAGCGGAGTGCTCTGATCCTTGAATATGCGCTTATTCCTCTCTTTCCATATAGTCCAGATGAGGAGACCAGGAATTATCCTCCATAAGTGATTGAGAACTCCACTTTTGTAGGGGTTTTGTTGCCATTGGCGCAGTGAGTCTAGAATGTCTTCCGCCCCTCGACAATTTCTTTGACACCGAAAGCTAGCCTTCTCCCACAATTGATTGGCTAGAGAGCATGAGCTTAGGAGGTGCTGAAAGGTTTCCTCCTGGGATTTGCAATTGACGCACATAGAGGGTCCATGAAAGTTTCTTCGTCTGAGATTGTCCCAAGTGAGGATTTTCCGATGCCCGACCAGCCAGAGAAAGAGGGATACTTTGGGCCAAATGCCTGTGGCCCATAATCTGCTCCATAATACCCAAGAAATATTAACAAGGTTAACGTAACCTTTTATGCACCTAAATCAAGAAATTAACACGATCCATCTTGCGAGGCAATTTTTTAAGAGATTATTCTTTTCATGAAAATTAACATGATAATCTTCTTTATATACACACAAAAACATATTTTCTATATCACAATGACAACCATTTTGTGTATGCAACATGCGGTTTTTTTCTTACACAAAGACCCTTACTTCAATGCACATAATCTTTTTAAGAAACGAAAATGCATTCTTGTTCTTGTATGAAAAAGGTTCATATGTATATTTAAGAAAAGAATCTATATTTTTCATCAATTCATGCACAAAAATCCTATGCAAGCCTTTTCGCACTCAAATCCTTGTAGTATTTGAATAAACAACATGGGTAATATATGCATACAGATTCATAGATACCCTTCCAAGAAAATTAATCTAATTAAATTTTCTCACAACATGGGTAATATATGCATACAGATTCATAAATACCCTTCCAAGAAAATTAATCTAATTAACTTTTCTCTTTTCCAAGAATCTGATAATGTATGCAAAGACATTTCACTTTGAAATCTAATACAATGATGCATGCAATTAATATTTTCTTTTCAATAATTAACATAGAAATTTATTTCAAGAATTCCAATATAATGGATATTATTATTGTGCACATATTTCTATTAAGAGTCGGTAGGAATCATGGTAATTTCTCCAAGGAAATTAATAATCTAATTTTCTCTCATAATTTCCTGGCAATCTTTTCTTTAATCATATAACTTATTTTCTTTCTCTTTTCATAAGAAAAGTTTACATACATTATTTTCATGAAAAATATCATGATTTATTTAATCTTTTTGTGTGTGGGCTTCACTTGTGTTTTCTTCCCAAGAAAACAAAATCTGTAACTTATCTTCTACCATGCAATTTTTATTTCAATAAAATAATATAATTTCATTATCTTTTACCATGCAATTTTCTTTCAAGAAAGTAATATGGTTTTTTAATTTTTTACCATGAAAAGTTCCCATGCATTCTTTATGAAAAGTAGTATGACTTCTTAAATATTTTTGTTTTGTAGGATTCATGTGCATTCTCTTTTGAAGAGAAATAACATCCCTAGAATATATTTTTTTAATAAAACAACATGGTCTCTTTATTTTTAATATTTAAATTTATCATGGATGTTTTTGGAAAATTATTGCTTAGAAACCATGTAGAACCTTCGAATGAAATAATCAATTCCTCTACACAAAAATCCCTGCAACTTTCAAAAGTCTAGAGAAATATTTCCAATTAATAAAATAACCTATAGCTCCTTGGACAAAACACATGCAATTTCTTCCCAAAGGAAGTCATGATTACTTATCTTTTGTGCAAAATAACCATGAAGTCCCATGTGCATACCTCATGTTCAGGAATACCTTTCATTGGAGCCACAACATTCCTCACCAAAGTTGTGATGATCAATGCCTCGAGACTTCACATGATGAAAACTCTAGTAGATGAAGATGAAAGTCATTTTTCCAGTTTATGAATGAATTTAAAGAACCTGTAAAACTTTCTTTATCCCTACATGTTATCATTTTCTTTATTTGATTCAAATTAGTTGCCAACTAAATCATAACAGTTCTTGTTTTCAACCATTTCGTTAAACATGATAAAACTAATAATTTCCATTGTGAATTTCAACGTAAATGCAGGTTATAGGGATATTACACACTCCACCCCTTGAAGTAAACACCATTCTTGGTGTTTCTCATTAACGTTTACTAATGATATAATGATTTAAACAACCAGAAGAGAAAGTTGTCCCTTTAAAATGAAGGATTTTATTTCTAGGAAATATCAATAAGCCAAAAAAAAACAATAATGTTTATCAATAGTCATAAGCATTTATAACTGCAAAAATATGCAAGTTCTACTTTCCATCACATTTCCATTGTTCAAATTCGTAAAATACAAAACAAAATATCTATATCAACTTACCATTACTTACCAATTACTCTTGAATGACATGGTCACTTTTATGCAAGTTTTCTAAGAATGTTTGGACAACTCATCCACACTTCATGGAAATCAACTTGTAATATATATGAATAACAAATCAAACATAATCATTTTATCTGTAGTGAGAGGAAATATGGGCAAGTAGGTGCCATCAACCCCTCTAGGTAGGTAATCACCATCAACCCAAGGCCTCTTGGCCTTTCACAACTATCCACAACTGTATGGTATGTGAAATTATCTTTTAACACTCTTTCCACAGTAATTTACATAATAAACCATATGCACATTATCATTAAAGCAAAAGAAACGTTTATGTATATCATTCATTCATACAACGTGGGTCCACAATATCTAGATTGACAAGAAACATAACTGACTTATAGGTGGTATACATTTTGATTTTCCAAATAAAAAAATCATGCATATCATAACATTATACTTTATCATATTGGTAGGCCCCAGTATTGCAGCAATAATGCTGCAACTCCTGGGACTCCCGTCTTTACTTTTATCAACCCGGTAGTTCGTAACAAACTTGGAAGTGACGGTGCTGTATGCACAAGTACTAGCTCTTGTCGCAGCTGTCACTTGGTCAGCTGGCACAAGTCCGCTAGGGGCTTAAGCCAACCTCTCTGAGCTCTTAGAAGAAGATTTTTAACTGATGGATGAAAGCTAACTCAAAGGAAGCTAATCTACTTGCGGAAAGGAACTGAAAGCCAAAAAAGAAACGCAAACCCTAGCAAACCCTAATTCTACCAGCTAGTCCTACTAACGCAAAGGAGAGCATGCAAACTATTGAAAGAGATGCCATTACTTCTATGAAGGTAAAATACATGTGTCTAGACTACCTCTATCTGAAGAAAACATCTTTTTGTATTTTTGTTCAAGTTGTTGGAATTATCATGCATGTGCTTCTAACTGGCTTTTTACTGTGCAGGGGTAGATCAAGGGGAGAAATGCTTGGGAAAGGTTGGGAAGGTTCAGAGAGGGTCTAAGGGGTCCCTAACACCCTTCCAGAGAGTTTCACAAAGTTTGGCTGCCAAGAAACCGCGTTTATGGGCTTCTACAGGAAGTCTGCAGGGGTTCTACAGGATGTTCTGGGATTTCTAGAGGATGTTCTGTAATTTTTCTACAGGATGTTTAGAAATGGAATTTTGGAGCATGGATGGAGGGAAAAAGGTGGAGGAATGAGTATGGAGTTGAAATAGGGGTGTAGGGGAGTTCAAGACTTGGAGGATGGAGTTGAGGAGAAGGTGTAGATGGCTAGACTTGTTCTAAGAAGACTCGAATAATGCTGCACAAAAGGTAGGGTTATGAGGGCAATGTGGTAACGTGAGGCAAGAAACCAAGTTAGGAGATGGAGAAGATGGGTTTGAGGGAGTCTGGGCAAATAGAGAAGTGGTACAGGTGCTCTGCAATTTGTGTTTCCAACTGAACCAACAAAGACATGCAAGAAAACAAAGATCTAGCTATGCTACCCTAATATGATCTGGCTAACAGTAACGAGAATGGACAAAAGCTTTATTTGCAAGGAAACCATGTATATTAACTATGAAATGAAGCATTCAAATATTTGAACATGTAACCAACCTCTGCAATTGAAAACAACACACTAAGGATTGCATGGTAAAACAAACTAGTGTTTTTGTTTGGGACAGCACGGTTATTCCAACTCCAGCCCCTGATCCAATAAGGAAGAGGTGAAACCAAAAGTGTTTTCTGACCCTTTTTTGGAGCCTTTTTCTTGTTATTATCCTACCAATCTATTCTAAACATGAGAAGCCACTTTAACCATCAAAAGAAATCTAAATAACAAAGCAAGATTTAAATATAAATAGCAGATTTTATTCTAAGAATGCAGCAAAAACACATAAAGATAAACAAAGGAGGTACTGGGCGCTTGATATGGGCCCAACCCCAAGAGCTACAACCTCCTAAGAGAGATTTAGAGCTGGTGCAAAGCTGGATTCATCTTTATTGAGCAAGAAAAGAAGAGTTACATCAAAACTGTCCACGAGGGAAACTTGAAAATGTGCTGAAAGCAAAGCTAATCTACTACCTAAAAATCGAACTACAGACTAGCTAACTTCTGCCTACAAAATGACTAACCATTGGCTAACCAAAATGAGGCTCTAAGCCTTCTTATTTATACAAATTGAGGACCCCAACAGTCCTCCTAAACCTTAGGGACTCGGCTGCCCAAAACTTGTAGTTAACAGCAGTCCTACATGACTTGCTTGGCTGCCCTTGTGCTAATTGATTTGGTGGCCCTTGAACTCCGAGCTAATGGTGGAGAATTCGAGGTAAGGGCCCATAAATGAAGGGAACACCTTCCTAAAAACACTCTCCACGAATTTGGCTGCCAAGTGCTCATTTCAACCATTGACTTTGTCTCCAAATTGACCAAAAAGGCTACACAAAGCACACATTAGACTTGTTGGCATAATGACTAACCCAATTCACTCTATTAGCATAAATATAATAAAAAACATGCAATAAACTAATGAGAATGGTGGATTAAGTCGAATTAGGAGGTTGAATGAGCCCAAATAATCATCCATTTTTGGGGCTCATCACATATACAGTTGCAAATCACATTGCAACATTTTACCTTCACAAGTTTTCTTGTTGCCATTAAGCTACCCCTTCTTAATCCCATCAACAATGTTAGTCATAAATATGCATTGTTTAAATACGTATTCACTTTCCCAATCATTTTAGTTCCATGCATACAATACTTATTAGGGTAACAATCCAAACATTTCCAATTTCCCACAGTGTATTGTTACCAACAAACCAACACACGAAGTAACTACCATAATCACTTGCTTACAACTTACAATAAGCTTTAATCAAATCCAATTCATGAATATAAGTTTTAATAGTTAATCACACAACACTAAATAATCAATGATACCAACCATCTTAATGCAGCCATGACAACACTCAATCAACAACTAGCTATTACAGTCAAGTCTCATGACTCGACTCATTGTTTATTTTTAACATCTAAAGGGGTTCTTCGAATGTCCTCTTATATCATCCTCTTCAAGGGCATTCCCCATATTTTACATTCATGCATTCACTCATTAAAAGTAGTGCATTGTAACTTTAGCCATGTTCATTAAATGTATTATTAATATTTTCATATTTGCAAAGTTTGGTAGTCCATTTTACCTTTCACTAGTGAGTGCTCATGATTGTTCATAGGTGCAATAGAGGTTTTATTGTATTTTATCCTCATCAATATTCAAATGTCATGAGCATTGTTTTGTAGCAAAATTTATTACTTACCATTCTTCAATGTGGTTATAAACATGCATCATGCATCTGAAGTAAAGCGTATCCTACTGCGTATATTGATATGTAATTTTTTAGAATCATACCTCAGTTGTTTTCCACTAGTATCATACCTCAACTTATTTTCCGCTTACCAATTCTCAAAAGGTGTCAGTGCTGCAACCTTTAGCTCTGATACCACTTGTAACATCCCCGGGTAACCTTGCATGAAAATGTATAGAGGAATTGTTTTACACAATTTACCCACATGTAACTATCCAAATTAATATTCTAGAATCCTCATTATGCATTGGATAGCATATTCATCATTGCATAGAGAAACTTTAGTATGGGAACATTAAATTACATAACCATTAACAACCACTATTGTATCATATTAACATAAACATTCTAATGTAACCTTGCATCCATTCCATGATTCTTTTAACTTGGTCATTTAATTGTATTATTAATAATATAAACGCCACATCATGCAAGGAATAAACATCATAAAAATGGCACAGTAGGCAACCACATCATTAGAAACTTATATACCCTCGACCATTGTCATAAAATATGACAAAGAATATCATCTCAAACACAACATAACTTGTTATAAGCTAATACAATCATCATGACATCATTTACCCTCAAACCCTTGAGCATGTTGTGTTTAGGGCCTAGTTCTTTCTATCAATGGATTATCCTATAACCGACATTCCTTCAATTTACATAGACCACTAACTTATTGCCTTCCATAATGGTAACTTGATTCATCTTTATATGTCGCAGCCTTTTCCTACAACTGTTATTTTCAACAACCTTTAATATCATGATTAAATCAAGTACTAATCAAATTGATTCATAAATCTATATTAGTGGCGCTTCACCATCTATTCATGTACATTCATGAAATGAAAACAAAATATCACGACATGCTTCCTTTAACAAAACTGCATATGCATTAGTTATAAGCGTATAACCATAAATGTATTTCTATAAACAAATATCACATTAACTAATATTCCCCTCACATAAACACACTTTCTTGCAAGAGAAAACACTACAACTGTCCAGACATTCCATCAAATGAAACTAACATATCAGTTATGATCTTCATGCATGCGAATTAGATCAAGAATATCAAAAGAACTAGCCCTTTAACTATTAGTTTTGGTGCATGAAAATACGTAAAGAAATCTAACACAATGAATGTTGTTTCTGTGCATGCAAATGCATATACTTTCCAAAATAATGCTTAACACAATAGAGCATGCAAACACATGTTTCCTTTTCCAGGAAATATAGAACAATATGGCATGCAAAAACATGTTTTCTTTTCCATAAAACTAATGCAGTAAAGCATAGAAATATATGTCTTATTTTCCAAAGATTATACCAACATTGCCCATATATATATTCTAAGGAAAACAACACATTACTATGGTTTTTGTTCATGTAATTAATCTTCTTTCCCAAATAATGTTTTCCAATGTAGGCTAACACAACATGCTATCTTTTCCCACATACAAATGTATATTCTTTTCATTGAAATCTAATACAAACTTGCATGCTTATACATGATCTTATTCCCAAAGAAACAAACATAATAGTTATGAAAGCATAAAATTAATCACATGTAATTTTTTCTAAATAAATATAGCTCAATAGTTCTTCTATCCAAGTGAAGAACATACCTCTACAACTCAATGACTATTCTTTGTGCATGCAAGAGCTTATCATAATAACTTTTACACTAAAATTTGTCACCATGACTATTTGCAGTCAGTATGGCTCCATCAATAACCATACTGTCCTCCTTGGCAAGTCTTATACCTCTGCTCCTCATGTCAAACTCCAAAAAAGAGAGAAAGCCTTTAAAAAATCAATATAACTTTGGTTCCGCACTTTCTCTTACTCTTACCTGCGGGCACGCACCTCAAGTACATAATACCTGCGTACTTGTACACTCTGTCTGTAAAGGGGTGGGTGCGTACTCCTGTAAAGGTCAAAAGGCGCGAGTTTTACTTCAAAAAAGTTACTTGTGGTCGATTCTAGAGCATTCTAGAAGATGGTTTGACATGTATTGAGCGCCTCCAGATGGTTCATGCATCACTATGAAAGAGGAACTTATCCCATCAAGAGGGGAGCTATCCCATTGAAAGAGGGGCTTATCCCATTGATGGTGGACCTGATTAACTTCCTCTAAAGCATTATAAATACAGGTATTGGGCCAGAGGGAGGGGAGGTTGAAAGCTGAACATTCCTAAGGGTAGATGCTACTGAAATTAGGACTCCCTTATAGAGCTTGAGAGGAGAGATTCCCATCCTTTCTTAGCTTCATTTGGAAGTGGGTGAGCTGATCAAAGTAAAGGAGAACTCTTGCTGGACCCTGGGAGGGACCTGCACAACACCAAGGCACTGGTTGTAATGGTTTCTTTTGTTTCCAATTAATACAATTAAGTTCATTTTTCTCAACAAGTTGTTATATATAATTTGTTTCATATACTCCTTGGTCTTTATTATGAATATGTTTTATTATATGAGTTATTCAGGTGCTATGTAATCGTTTGCTTGTTAGTGAATGCAGGTTTCAAAGAGAAGGAGGAGCTCATCTGGATCGGAGAGGCTTGGCTGCTACAAACAGCGTTGGACTAAAGGTATGCTTTAAACACCTGGTTGCTTGTATTTTAAATGCATATTTAGGGAAAGATAGTGTTTGATTGTCTTGTTTGTCACTAGAAAGCCTTAGCTTCTAGGGAGGTCGGTTTTGTCCGCAAAATTGACTCTTTCCACATGACAAAATGGCGACTAATGTTCAAAATTCTGTAGCTTCGGTAGTTTCTCAGTCTGGGTCTATTGCACCTAGTACTCCATCTCAAACGACTACTGCAACTACCGCAACATCTGTTCAATCTACCCCACTTACTTCTGGAGTATCGACAGCTCTGGTTTCTACTGTCTCTGTATCTACTCCTTAGACATCTTTACCATCGTCTGGATCTACGATTCAAACTACGGTTCAGATGCCTGTAGGACAACCTGGTTTGAGTACGGTTGTCACAAGTCAACCAGAATTCACTTATCAACCGTACCAAGGACAGTACCAATACGGGCCTGCTGTCCAGCAGCCAGTTTACCAGTATCAACCGTATCCTGGGTACACTTATCAACAATCACAACAACCCTAGTACGGTCCGGTTAATCCTGGTTTTCCGGGAGGATACAATATCCCGAACTCGATTCCTATTCCTAGTTATCCTGGATATCCTCCTCCTGGGACTGGTCTCGTGACCCAGAGTTTTAGGGATCCTAATCGGCAATTACCGTTTATCGCAACTTTGGATTTACCAGACTTTTCGCGCCTAACAAACGATCCAATAAATTATCTTGCGTTTTGGCTGCCAATGCCAAATAAGTTGCCCAGTGACATTCCCAAGTTCGAAGGTAAGTCTGGAGAGGACCCGTCGAATCATGTGATGACTTACCACCTCTGGTGTGCCTCTAATTCCATCTCGGATGATTCGATCCGCTTACGTCTTTTCCAGCGTACTCTCATTGGTCTTGTGGCCAAGTGGTACATTGAGTTACCACGGGCCTCTTTTTATAATTTTAGCCAGTTAGCTACCTCGTTTTTAACTCATTTTCATTTGCCGATTAGATATGATAATGGCACGGAGTTACTAACTTCATTAAAACAATCGACGTCCACATATATTTCCGATCATATTCATGAATGGAGACGTCGAAGGCGGTTAGTGAAAGTTTTTATCCCGGACCAGATCTTAGCTGAATGGTTTGTTAAATCATTGTTACCGAAGATTGCTGAAGACGTAGCTAAGGCCGGAGTAGTTATTGAGGAGCAAGTGATTGCTCAAGCACAGTACCTTGAATTAGTTTATACTCAGTCAGGTACGTTACACGAAAAGATCCCAGATCTTCCTAAGTCAAATCAAATCGCTGCTGCTCCTTCGGGGTCTCATGCCGCTGATGGTATGATTGGTACGGTGAACACTAAAAGTAAGAAGAAGTCTTCAAAGAATTCTTCTCCTATTATAACCTTACCAGACTCCCCGACAGGAGATTCTTCTGCTGAAGTTTCCGCCGATATTCACGCTGTAGAGTCATCTACGGCTAAATCAAAATCCGGTGGGAAAAAGAAAGGCAAGAAGAAGAATAAAGCAGACAAAACTCCAAAGGAGAAAACTGAAAAGTCGGAAACCAATGACGAAAAACGCAAACCTCGATATCCTTGTCTTATTTGTGAAGAGGATCATTTTACAAGAGATTGCCCTCATCGGGCAGAGGTTGTGAAAATCGTCAAAGGTTCCCCAACTCCTGTTGTTTTGAAAGATCCATTTCCAAAGCAGGAGAGTAAGATGATAGGTTCTTCCTCGAGTGCCAGTGAAGAACCCATATTGATGATGTCTCATGTAAGGATTGCGACTCGATCGCAAGATTATGGTAGTAAAAGTCCTGTTGATGGCAAAGAAGCAGAATCTTCTCATTCTAATCCATCAACCTCAGCTCCCGATTCCGATCCACTACAGATCGAGACACCTAACCCGGACTTAGTAATCAAACCACCCGCCAATGGTATACTTCGAAAGTCTGATTTCAATCCACATGCGAGAGCGGCCCAGAATTATAACATTGTTGAGGACTTGGCTGTTTCACCCTCAGCAATGTCGGCTTTGGAAGTGCTGCAATCATGCCCAGCACAACGCAAATTACTTTTGTCGGCTATAGGAGCTGTTGATGTTCAGGACCCGAACCTAATAATCTTTGATCTAGAAAATAGTACACCGCGTTTGCCTCATCAAATGGCTTTCTAGATCCTAGTGATAGTAAAAAACAGGCCTATTCATCGGACTGTAATTGATGAGGGAGCTTCCACGTGTATTATGTCGATACAGTGTTGGAGATCGCTTGGTTCTCCTTCACTAAATCAATCCCCGACAATTCTTAAGGCCTTTGATGGCTGTGGGTTTCATCCTTTTGGCATTCTACAGGATTTTCCTATAGGGGTTGAAAGAAAAACCGTTAGTCTAGATGTGGAGGTGGTTGATGCCCCTCTAGACTACAACCTTCTCTTGGGTCGCAGTTGGTCTTACGCTATGACAGCGGTCGTTTCATCGGTCTTTCGAGTAATAAAGTTTCCACATAATGGTAAGATCGTAACAATAGACCAGCTGGCCTACTTTTCATCCGACCCAGCCTCTTCAGAGAGTATTCAGCATGTCGGTAAAACGACTATCCCTTATAAGGATGTTGGAGTAGGATTAGTTAAAGATGCCGGTTTACTGAGAACTTTTCCTTTTCCTCCAATCAATGCATTGTCTTCGTTTGCATCCATTCATATGATTACATCAGACACTATTGTTTATGATGATCCTTGGATTGTTCCTTGTGAGTCTGAGATAGACTCATTTGGTGATGCTATGCCTTTGAGTCCATATGAAATTGCCTATGAAGCCGTGCAGTCTTTTACTGACCCGCGTTCAACCAAAATCGACCAAATGAATGTGGTCCATGAGGAATCACTTTTCACATCAACCTCGGACTTAATAGCGTTTCCCGAAGTTGTGTCATCTGACGAGCAACTTTGTGAAGTCCTGTGTGTAGACGATTTACCATGGGAAGATCTCCATCACAGATCTTCGTTTTTACCTGAGGATGATCATTTTGAAAATGATTTCTCATCAATCTTTACAGCTGAATATGTCAAAGAAGCTCAGAATCCAATGAAACATCCTGATTCAGAGCTGAATTTGGGAAACATCTCTCGCACTATTCCCATTGACATTTCAGTCAAGCCTGGAATTGTTGAGAACATTCATATAGGTGCCTCGTGTACAGATGACGAAATTCAGACATACAAGGCCCTATTTCAAGAATTCTGCGACGTGTTTGCCTGGTCCTATGAGGAAATGCCAGGAATTGATCCCGCGATTGTTGTCCATGAGATCAAGACTTACCCGGACGCTAAACCCGTCCGGCAACGTTTGCGTCAGATTCACCCACGAAAAGCGGCTGCAATTAAAGCAGAAGTTGAGAAGCTGTTGAAAGCAGGGTTCATTTATCCGATCCCGTTAACGGATTGGGTATCGAATATTGTTCCGGTTAACAAAAAATAGGGAACAATAAGAATATGCATCGATTATAGAGACATTAATCGAGCTTGTCCAAAGGACAACTACCCAACACCCTATATCGATCAAATAATTGACGATTGTGTCGGCAGTGAAATATTTTCCTTTATGGACAGTTTTTCCGGTTACAATCAAATCAATATTCTACCTGCCGATCAACCAAAAACGGCTTTCATTTGTCCATGGGGGACATTTGCTTATTGCAAATTGCCTTTTGGGCTTAAGAATGCCGGAGCAACTTTTCAAAGGGCGATGTCTTATGCGTTTCATGACATCAAACACATTGTGCAACCGTATCTCGATGATTTGCCCGCTCATTCATTACATCGAGCTGACCACCTTGTCCATTTACGAGTAATTTTCATGAGGTGTAGGCATTATCGAATTCGGTTGAACCCACACAAATGTGTCTTCTGTATAGAAGTGGGTCGATTACTGGGATTTGTAGTTTCGAAAGCCGGCATTTGCGTCGATCCTTCGAAGGTAGAAGCTATCATCAAATTGCCTCCTCCTTCGAGTCTTCGCCAACTCCAAAGTTTGCAGGGGAAAGCAAACTTTTTACGACGATTCATTCCTAACTACGCCGAGGTTACAAAGGGTTTTACCCGGTTGTTGAAACAGAACGCTCAATTATCTTGGGATGAGATAGCTCAGAAATATTTTGATGCACTCAAGCACGCGTTGACCCATGCACCGTTGCTGCATCCTCCCAACTACAACCAGGATTACTTTTTGTACCTTGCCACCGCTCATTCCACCATTGGGATGGTCTTAGTTCAGGAAGACGAATTCGGAACGGAACATGTGATATATTACCTTAGTCGGACGTTAAATCCAACTGAACTCAAATATTCACATGTGGAGAAATTGGCATTGGCAGCCGTTCAAGCTGTCCAACGTTTTCGTCACTACATTTTACTCCGTAAAACTACAGTCATTTCAGATTGCAACCCTATGATCTACATTTTGACTAAAAAATTGCTAGGGGGCAAGTACTCTAAATGGATCGTTATCCTGCAGGAGTTCGACTTGGAGTTTGAAAAATCTAAGTCTAAGAAATCTTTAGTTTTTGCAGAGTTAATGTGTGACTTCCCGCGTGCTGACACGGAAACTGTGGCAGAGGAACCCATTGCGGACGAATCTTTGTTTCTAATCAGCACTTTAGATCCATGGTATGGGGATATCATCGTCTATCTCCAGACCCAATCCTTTCGGCCCGAAGTTTCAAAGCCAGAACGTCGGAAAATTCGATTCCAGTCCCAACAGTACAAAATTATTAGAGATACTCTTTATCGCCGTGGGGCGGACTTGTTTTTTCGACGTTGCTTAACTCACGAGGAAGCTGAAAGGGTTCTGAATGACTGTCACTCTGGAGCGTGTGGCAGTCATATGTCTGGGTATGCCACAACCCAAAAGATATTGCGCGCTGGCTACTTCTGGCCGTCCTTGTTTAAAGATTGTATTACTGCGGTCTGGAAATGCCACAACTGTCAAGTGTTTGATCGCAAGATGCCTGCTCCACCTGCTCCTCTCCACCCTATAATTGCCGTTGGTCCTTTTGCCAAATGGGGTATCGATTTTATTACATGTAACCCTCACTCGGCCGGGGGGCATGCGTATATCATCCTTGCGGTAGATTATTTTACTAAGTGGGCCGAGGCGATGCCTACATTCGAGGCAGATGGCAAGACAGCTGCAATTTTCGTATTCAATCACATTATTGCTAGGTTTGGTGTCCCACAAGCGATAATCACTGACCATGGGCGCCATTTTCGAAACGTTATGATGACAGAACTTACAGGCCAGCTTGGTTTGCGTCACGATAGCTCAACTCCTTATTATCCACAAGCGAATGGTCTGGTTGAGTCCATCAACAAAGTTTTAGTTATCATGATCCGACGAATCATTGGTATTCATTGGTCGAATTGGCACAACATGTTATTTTCAGCGCTTTGGGCATACCAAACCTCAGTGAAAACATCAACAGGGTTCACTCCTTTCCAACTAGTTTATGGTTTGGAAGCTGTGCTACCCATTGAATGCGAAATCCCGTCACTGCAAATGGCCATCGAATTACTTCCAGCTACTTCCGAAGAGGAGAAGCGTTTATTATACTTAGCTCAATTAGATGAGACTCGACGTGATGCTGCATTGGCGATCGAGACTCACGCAAAACGTATGAAATCTCAGTATGATCGAAATGTGACCCCTCGAAATTTTTTGGAAGGAGACCTAGTGCTATTATATGATCAAGCTAATGATAAATTAGGTGCTGGAAAATTCGTTCCTATGTGGCATGGGCCCTATATTGTCAAGCGAAAGCTAGCAAAAGGGGCCTATGAGGTGGTAAACTTTGACGGGGACTCTTTGGGTAAACCCAGAAATGGACTTTACCTAAAGAGGTATTATGCTTAAATGATGGGTATGGAGAATTTTTAGTTAGGTTAGTTTTTCTTTCTAGCTGGTGTGTTTGTTAGTTTAGACAGTGTGCTTAGCTTAGAGAGTGTGTTTTTCATCGTTATTCTGCTTATCTTGGTTTTACCCTTGATGTTTGCAGATGTCGATGCCTCTCCAAACATACATTGGATTCGCTGATGGTGCTTGTCGTAGTACACGGAATATCTCTTCCGCAGCTTGGGTTATCTATTCGCCCTCTGACGAGTTAGTTTCTATGCATGGGGTGAGCCTCGGTCAAACAACAAACAACATTGCCGAGTACAGTGCAGTGATTGAGTTATTGTATGAATCTATTTCATTTGGGATTCAGAGTTTGATAGTGAGGTTAGATTCTGAACTCATTGTATTACAGCTTAATAGAGTTTATGCCATTAGAAATCCAGTGTTATTAAGGTTATTTTTGAGAGTGCGTCTCTTGGAACGTGAATTTGATTACATTGAATATCAGCATATTCCAAGGTCTTTAAATACATTAGCAGATGCAATTGCTTCTCGAATGTTAAATAGACATTTGCAATAATCATACATGTAAATTTAAAAACATTTCATCACACATGTTTAACAAGATAAACCGGTAATAATGATATATATAGATAGGAGTGTGTCAAAAAATACATCGTCTTCGATCATAGGTTGAAAAACACCTTATGATCAGGCAAAAATGATAAGTACAAAAAACCAAAATGTCACATGTGTCTACAAAAATGACCATCCAATCACTGGTGATGCTCTCTATATGACACCACTGCACGGGCTACCCTACACAAGAACCTTCTAAAAGGTCCTGGGACTGCGACTACATAGCGCTGAAGCCTGATAGGAATATCATATATAGTAGTCTCTGGTATATCTGCCGTTAGACTCTCTAGGTCTTGTTCCAACTCAGCTAAGGTCTCTGTGGCCTCGTCCCGTGGGGCCGGTGCCGCTGCAACTAGTAGTCTCCTCTCGAAAGGCCGGAGATTGGCTGGACGACGTGGGCCTACATCTACATTTTGAAAATTATTACTGTAAGTTTTGAGACGATATAAAAAAAAAAAAAAAAAAAAGATAGTTTAAAAACTTGTGAAAAATGAATTACCTGTGTCATCCCATTGTTCTCCCAGTGGAAGAACCATGTCCGGATCTCCACGAAAATCAACTCCGGAATAAGGAAAATCCTGTATAGAAAAGACCTGGTCCTCTAACCAGTGAAAGTACTCCGGAGTAAATCGGACAACCTCCGTTCCCTCATCAGGATGACGGGCCATAACCGCAACCCATCGCATCAATTTGGGCTCTCGGGGAAGCCCAGCCTCAACAGTGAGCTGCTGTGGGATCAGCATTGGAACCCTCTCTAAGCCAAAACTCACAACTAAAGGCCCATAACCAAAAGTCTTTAGCTGTCCGTTTTTGGCTCTAGTTAGTTGGCCCTTTAAATTGGCCAACACAACATCACACCAGTTGAAAATGGTACCTCGATAGCAATCAATCGCCATCCGCATCTGGGATCCAGTGGCAATGTGTAAAGCGGCAGCCCCGCAAAGTCTGGTAACTGTAAAAGCAATCACCATAAGTTCATGTCGGGATATAGTTTTGATCTCTATCCCCTTCTCCTGAGACTGAGTGTTACACCACTCTAGTCGGAGACTAGCGATGGACTGGCCACTCGGCCTAGTCCCGAACAGAGTCAAGTGTTTGCCTCTCTTGGGCAAACCAGTGCCAGTGAGGAAGTAGATATCTGAGGGCTCTATCTCGAGCTGGTGCCCTCCAATATAAAAACACTGGTCCTGAACGTTACATCTCTCTACCAGCCACTCTAGAAAGCGCACCTGGGCCCTCATGCCAGGTATGGCCCAGTATTTGTAAAGGCCGCATGCCTTCAAAGCATCAATGGACGGTTGATGACTAATGGCGGCCAAATCAACATCTTCATGCTCTCTCTCACGCCAATCAAGCATGGTGGGCAATCTACACACTAGAAAACATCCATTAGAATCCATGAAATCAAAAATTGTTGGTCCAATTTGGAGAATTTGGGGTTTGTAAACCCTTTGCGCGGAGTACGCACCCCGCCTTTAGGAACAGAGCGTGCGTACGCAGGTTCCCTTAAGGCAAGGTGTGTACGCTCGACATTTTCCCAATTGAGAAAATGTCGGGGTACGCGGGTCCCTAGTGTGGCACCTGCGTACCCCGAAAGGCGGATCTTGAAACCCCAAAGCCTCCAAAAAATGACATCTAGGGCCTAAAAACAAATTCTAAATGGATGAAAATGAAGAGGAGGATGTTGTAGAATACCTGAAAGAGACGGCGTTCGATTTCGATGGTCGGATTCTCCGCAATGTCCACGGGAAGTTTCTTGCCAAAAGCCCTTTTTCTCTCCTCAACAGTAAAATGGTAAAAATGAATTGGTAAAAGCCCTCTTTATAGGTTTTTTGGGTAAATAAATGGTAAATTTGTTTATTTTTCACCATGAAAATGTATTTTTCAAAGTATTTTTATCTATCTTTAAACAGGTATGAGTAATGTGTTGGTTTTTGTGCAGGATAAAAGGATTTTCAGGGAAAATTGTCATTTTTTACAAACAAAAACATGAGAGTCATCTTTAAGCCCTTTTCTGACTCCTAAAAAACATGAAAAGATTGCCGAGCGTTTCTTTTACACTCGTTAAAATGGAATTAAAAGACGGTCCTCTTATAGCCCTTTTCTGACCGAAAAAACATGAAAAGATTACCGAATTTTTGTCATTTCAAATTCGATATTGGTTATAAAATGACGTGTCGTTGATCGCTTTTTTACTTTTTCGTATCAGTGACACTAATAATGAAAAGTACTCCTTGGTCGTAAAAGATCAAGCAGTTCTCTCAAGTATTATTTTATACTTTTTCGGGCTTGGGAGACACAAATTTACGAAAAAGGTCAACCCTGGAGTCTTCTTAAGTTTTTTCAGAGTCTCTAAAATTGAAAAACACCGAGCTTCTCCTATACTGGACTCGTTAAAATTTCACAGTAAAGGACCTATTCAATTACAAACAGGAACGAACCACTCCTTCTTAGGGTTCGAATCTAAACTAAGTTGGACTCATCCGAAGGATGAGCTTATAATCAAGAAAATGTTATCCTCCTCAAGCTTGTAAAAAATAAAGAGGTACTTGCCAGAAATGGTGGGGGAAAAGGGAGGAAAATGAGCCTCTTTGTTATACTTTGTAACCACTCTTGAACACGACGCTTTTATTCACCTGGGTTGGGAAATCCTTTGCCTAACATTTGATCGAACCACATTGAAAGTCTTCAGCCAGTTTCTGGGTATTAACTTTGGGTCAATTGTCACCAAGCCATCTGTTGTGTCGTTATGTGTTCAAGAGGTCACTGCCAATAAGCCATTCATCTGCAAAATATCTGTCATCCATCTTGACCATCCTTGAGTCAGTCCTTGCAACTAAATTTCTTCAACTTGATCTATGATTTCGTGTTGTGGGCTTGCCTACGACGGATCGCTTTCTATCGACATCAGCACATTATCTAGAAAGACGATCTAGGAATCATCAGTACCTTGAAATCTGCATGCCTCAATGGCAGGATTCTCGCCTTTGACGACAGTTTACATCATTGACTTTCGATCGAAGGATTCCGTGACATGTTCGACATCAACACATCTACTCACATCTCATGGATTGTACTGGTACTTTGAGAACCATTAACATCACTGGTGGTCTCTCTCACACTTGTTAACAATTTACATCATTGACCGGTAATCAAGTGGTTTCTACCGTGTTCGACATCAACTCATTTATTCGCATGGATAGAATCGTACTATTTCGGGAAGCAGAAATGAAGACCCTGGATCTAGTTTCCGCCATCCAGGCTGCGAGGAGTTTTGTATTCATTATACAGTAGACTAATTATAAACAGATGGCTGCGTCCATACTGTGTCTACATGTGTCTATGATTATGATGTATTGCGAAATCATTCCTATATCAGAGCAATAGTTAGTTTGTTAGTTAAGTTTTTGATCTGAGTATGGGAATGCCTACCTCAGTGATGATATGATCTCATATATGTATTTTGTGTTGAATATTTGCAGGTTCCGACTGGGCTCTCCACAAGATAATCCTCGAAATGATAAAGTGCTTCACCCTTCCTAGATGATATAAAACCCTGATCTACTACAGACCTCGCACTTTAGGGGGCAATCTGTTACACTAAAATTTGTCACCATGACTATTTGCAGTCAGTATGGCTCCATCAATAACCATACTGTCCTCCTTGGCAAGTCTTATACCTCTGCTCCTCATGTCAAACTCTAAAAAAGAGAGAAAGCCTTTAAAAAATCAATATAACTCTGGTTCCGCACTTTCTCTTACTCTTACCTACGGGCACGCACCTCAAGTACATAATACCTGCGTACTTGTACGCTCTGTCTGTAAAGGGGTGGGTGCGTACTCCTGTAAAGGTCAAAAGGCGCGAGTTTTACTTCAAAAAAGTTACTTGTGGTCGATTCTAGAGCATTCTAGAAGATGGTTTGACGTGTATTTAGCGCCTCCAGATGGTTCATGCATCCCTATGAAAGAGGAACTTATCCCATCAAGAGGGGTGCTATCCCATTGAAAGAGGGGCTTATCCCATTGATGGTCGACCTGATTAACTTCCTCTAAAGCATTATAAATACAGGTATTGGGCCAGAGGGAGGGGAGGTTGAAAGTTGAACATTCCTAAGGGTAGATGCTGCTGAAATTAGGACTCCCTTATAGAGCTTGAGAGGAGAGATTCCCATCCTTTCTTAGCTTCATTTGGAAGTGGGTGAGCTGATCAAAGTAAAGGAGAACTCTTGCTGGACCCTGGGAGGGACCTGCACAACACCAAGGCACTGGTTGTAATGGTTTCTTTTGTTTCCAATTAATACAATTAAGTTCATTTTTCTCAACAAGTTGTTATATATAATTTGTTTCATATACTCCTTGGTCTTTATGATGAATATGTTTTATTATATGAGTTATTCAGGTGCTATGTAATCGTTTGCTTGTTAGTGAATGCAGGTTTCAAAGAGAAGGAGGAGCTCATCTGGATCAGAGAGGCTTGGCTGCTACAAACAGCGTTGGACTAAAGGTATGCTTTAAACACCTGGTTGCTTGTATTTTAAATGCATATTTAGGGAAAGATAGTGTTTGATTGTCTTGTTTGTCACTAGAAAGCCTTAGCTTCTAGGGAGGTCGGTTTTTTCCGCAAAATTGACTCTTTCCGCATGACAATAACCCTTCTTAAATCTACACAACACATATTCCCTTCTCTAGAATTTTACTATCATTATCTACTATTTTCATGTAAACAAATACATACTTCTTTTTCAAAAGGAACTTAATATAACCTCATTTTTCTATCTTTCTACATATAACTTTCTCATGCTTCCCTTTTCAAGAAATTAACATAGATAAACATGGTTTATGCAAAAAACCCAGGCAATAATAACAAGGTTAATTTAACCTTTTATTGACCTAAATCAATAAATTAACAAAGTTCATCTAGAGAGGAAATTTTTTCAAGAGATTATTCTTTTTAAGAAAATTAACATGATAACTCTCTTTATCTACACAGAAAAGCATATTTTCTATATCATAATAACTACCCTTTTGTGCATGCAAAATGTGCTTTTTTCTCTAACACAATGACCCTTACTTCAATGCACTTAATCTTTTTAAGAAATGAGAATGCATTCTTGTTCTTATATGAAGAAGGTTCATATGCATCTTTTAAGAAAAAAATATTAATTTTTCGTCAATTCATGCATAAAAATCCCATGCAAGTCTTTTCGCACTCAAATAATTACAGTCTTTAAATAAATAACATGGGTAATATATGGATATAGATTCAAGAAAACCCTTCCAAGAAAATTAATCTAATTAACTTTTCTCTTTTCTAAGAATTTGGTAATGTATGCAAAGACATTTCACTTTGAAATCTAATAGAATGATGCATGAAATTAATATTTTATTTTCAAGTCCCCGATCAGGGTGAATGTAAGTTCACTATCCCACTTGGGACTTTAGATGGAAGATAATAAGGAAGGGAGGCTCCGACAATCGCAGGGCATCTGTGATTAGGTTGATACGATGGGAGGAGGAATGGGAGGAATTAAGGAAGGCTTTAATTACCGTTGAGCAATAACCCTCTAGGTGGCGCATGCGTGTACAACAATTCAAGCAGTTGAGTTGTGGTATAGAGAGGCCTTGAGAGCTAGGAGGAGACTTGGGTTCCCTTCTGGTGGCAAGCTTGGAAGGGAGGTAGCATCTGCGAGATGCCATTCAGGTCATCTTCTGGTGCTGGCAACAAGGTATGTCTCGTTTCTTTCCATTCATCCCTACCCTCAACAAACTATTATTCTAAATGATGCATGTAATATTTTCGCCCCCTCTTGTGAATGGGTGATTTTCTTGGTAATGTTTTTTCATTTTATGTGCATACCTATGTGGCTCAATTTTATCTTGAATTAGTTATTTCGAAGCCAATATCCATTTCTTATGGTATCTTACTACTCCGGATGGGAATTTATGGTTTAATTTGGGCTCCTTGTCTGTGTGGGAATAATTTACCACCTGGTTGGAATAATAATCTCTATATTTGGTTAAAATTGCTTGTGATTATTCTCTACATGTCACCATTGCTAGTTTTGCAAAGTGTTGATGTATTTGTATATGGGAAGCAGCTTGAGGAGTCGGTGGGTAGCTTTGCCATCTGGTGGGGACAAACCCTATCTAGCTTATATCTATTTTGTGCGATGTCTAAGCACAGGATGATGGTAATGGGAAGAAAGAGCCAATGGAGGTTGGTTGTCACAACTTGCACTACTTTCACTTCACATGGGTTTAATATTATTTGTTTCTTGCTCTTGTTATCTGTAAATATAGCAGGTTTCATTAATTGGGGAGACTGCCTAGTCTACGATCTGAGGGTCTCTGCTCGATTAAGGTCTAGTAAGATAACTATATTGTAATTCATAGGAGGTTGACAGAAATGGTTAGGACATCCATAGGCACAACCCTGTCAGGCACTAGGGGTTGCGAGCGCAATCGTAAGAGTGAGTCCCGGGGAGGACGAGGAGCATCCTCATCGAAGCTACCAAGGATAAGTGGACGAAAATTGAATGTTCAACATAACACCGCCATGGCCCAAGAATATACAACAGGTAATCCTCAGTAGGTAAAACAGATGATTGCAGGTTGGGAGGCCGACCTCAACCAATGGGTTGAATAGGAGATCTAGATGTATGATTGACAATTGTGGGTCCCTAATCCAAGCCACACCTGTGGTTGGCTCACCCAGTACAAGCAAACAAATCATATCTATTAGATGATGAAGAGAATAGTAGATAGAGCTATTATTAATGCAACATGTTCCATCAAAGCTGATCCTAGATTTCAGAAAATTCAGATGGAATTCCAACTTGTTCAGTTTCAAATTCAGCTACAGAATGTTCACCTGGGTCGAATTGAAAAGCACATTTTGTGCCTTCCTCAATCCAAATTACCAAGTTCCAGTGCAAAGGACCCAGCTCCGGTGGAGTCCTCAGATGAATAGTTTTTAGTATTTTTATTTTCTGTCAAATTTTAGTTATGTATATGTCAATTAGTAGTACTTTTGTTAGCACGTTAAGGGTTAACTAGTTTCTAGACATTCAGGCCTATAAGGACAAGTATGATAGACTTAAGAACCTCAAATTTTGGATGGCTTATAATGCCTTCCAATGGACAATAGACATGGTTTCCCAATGGGCAGGTTGAGGCCATGAAATGTCTCTTATGGATGTAACCTGCTTTGAAAATGAATGAATGAAAGGTCCTACTAAGCTTACAAAAAAATAAATTCTTTTCAAGAATTAACATAGAAATTTATTTCAAGAATTCCAATATAATGGATATTATTATTGTGCACATATTTTTATTAATATTCTATAGGAATCATATTAATATATCCAAGGAAAATAATAATCTAATTTTCTCTCATAATTTCTTGAATTTATTTTCTTTAATGATATAACTTATTTTCTTTCTCTTTTCATAAGAAAAGTTTACATACATTATTTTCATGAAAATATCATGATTTCTTTAATCTTTTTGTGTGAAGGCTTCACTTGTGTTTTCTTTCCAAGAAAACACATCCTTAACTTATCTTTTACCATGCAATTTTTCTTTCAGTAAAGTAACATACTTTCTTTATCTTTTACCATGCAATTTTATTTCAATAAAGTAATATGGTTTCTTTATCTTTTACCATGGAAAGTTCACATGCATTCTTTATGAAAATTAGTATGACTTTTTAAATCTTTTTGTTTTGTAGGATTCATGTGCATTGTTGTTTCAAGAGAAACAACATCCGTGCAATGTATTTTTTTAATAAAGCAACATTGTTTATTTATTTTTAATATGTAAATTTCTCATGCATGTATTAAGAAAAGTATTTCTTAGAAACCATGCAAAACCTTCCAATGAAATAATTAATTCCTCTACATAAAAATCCCTGCAACTTTCAACAATCTAGAGCAATATTTCCAATTAATAAAATAACCTATAATTCCTTTCACAAAATACATGCAATTTATTTCCAAAGAAATCCATGGTTACTTATGTTTTGTGTGCAATAACCATGGAGTCCCATGTCCATACCTCATGTTCAGGAATACCTTTCATTTGAGCTACAACGTTCCTCACCAAAGTTGTGATGGTCAATGCCTCAAGGCTTCACATGATGAAAACTCCAGTAGATGAAGATGAAATTCATTTTTATAGTTTACGAATGAATTTAAAGAACCTGTAAATTTTCTTTATCCCAATTAGTTATCATTTTATTTATTTCATTCAAAATAGTTTCCTACTAAATCATAATGGTTATTGTTTTCAACCATTTCATTAAACATGGTAAAACAAATATTTTTCATTGTGAATGTCAACGTGAATGAAGTTTACAGGGCTATTACACACTCCCCCCTTTTAATTAAACCCTATCCTCAATTTTTATAATTATTTTTTTCTCATGATATAATTATCTAAACAACACAAATAGAAACCTTTCCATTTAAAATGAAGGATTTTATTTCTAGGAAATATCAATAAGCCAAAAAAAACAATAATGTTTATCAATAGTCATAAGCATTTTACAATTGCAAAAATATGCATGTTCTACTTTCCATCACATAGACATTATTCAAATTCATAAAAATACAAAACAAAATCTCTATATCAACTTCGCATTACTTACTAATTACTCCTTAAAGTCATGGTCACTTTTATGCAAGTTTTCTAAGAATGTTTTGATAACCCATCCACATTCCATTGCAAGCACCCTGTAATATATGACTAACAAATCCAATATAATCATATTAGTCACAACATTTTCAGTCAAATGAAATACTTTTAACTCTCAATCAATTATGTAATATTAGGTGATATTTCAATCACAGAGTTGCTACAAGTACTTAGAAAGCATCAACACTCTAATCATCAAAATTATAAATCACTGCACCATGTGCACGTTGTCTTAGATCCCTCTAAATACATCCACACAGTACTTCTAAAAGTAATTAGAGAGCACCTAGCTCTCTAATCATCGAAATGATCAATAAATGAAGCAAGTGCATATTGTCCTAGCCCTTGCTAATACATTCAAAAGATTAGTAATATAATAAAGGAATGTACACCTGAAGTAATTCCTTTATGAGCACTAAGCTCCTTACCCCTCAAGATGTACATAGAATATTTACACAATCATATAGAAAATTCATTTTAATACAACACATAACTGATTAGTTAACTTGTTCTGCTATGAGAACCACAATGGGTAAAAGAATGCTCCTCCCAGCCAATGGGAACTAGTTTCCACAACCATATTGAGTCATTTTCACATCTCGACAGTTCTGTGACAGAGACCATACCAGGTCCAGTCCCGAATTCCACTAGCCAACCAACTCAAGAATTCCAGTGACCACATAAGGTCCAATATAGGATTCCTCTTGGCAGTGTCTTGCCTATTCCTCTGATAGTGCCCCATCTATGAGGAATTTTGGGTCTCCTCCAACAAGATTGAAATCAACAGAGTTTCCTCCGGATTTTCCTCCTCTTACCATATTGAAAAACTATTTTCCCTTCTTGAGATCATCTTATCTCTAGGGAGAAGAAATATGGGAAAGAAAGTGCCATCAACCCCTCTGGGTAGGCAACCACCATCAACCCAAGGCCTCATGGCCTTTCACAACTGTCCACAACTGTCTGGCATGTGAAATTATCTTTTAGAACTCTTTCCAAAGTAATTTACATAATAAACCATATGCACATTATTATAAAACAAAAGGAACATTTATGTACATCATGCATTCATACAACATGGGTCCACAATATCTTGATTGACAGGAAACATAACTGACATACATGTGTTATACATTTTGATTTTCCAAATAACAAAATCATGCATATCATAACATTATACTTTCTCATTTACGGGTTCAATTCACATTTCAACATTTGACCTTCATAGTTTTTCTTGTTACTATTAAGCTACACCTGCTTAATCCCAATATGTATTGTTTAATCAAGTATTCAATTTCCCAATCATTTTAGTTTCGTGCATATGATACTATCATGCATAAAATTATATGCAAATATTCATTAATGTGTAAATGGCAATAATTGTTAGGATAACAATCCAAACATTTCTAATTTCCCATAGTGTATTGTTCCAAACAGACCAACACATGAAGTAACTACCATAATCACTTGTTTACAACTTGCAATAAGATTTAATCAAATCGAATTCATGCATATAAGTTTTAATAGTTAGTCATGCAACTCTAAATAATCAATGCTACCAACCAGATTAATGTAGCCATGACAACACTCAATCAATGACTAGTTACTACAATCAAGTCTCACTATTCAACTCATTGTTTAATTTTAACATCTAAAGGGGTTCTTCCAATGTCCTTTTAAAACACTCCATCATCACCTTCAAGGACACTCCCATTATTTTACATTCATGCATTCACTCATTAAAAATAGTTCATTGTAACTTTAGTCATGTTCCTTAAATGTATCATTAACATTTTCATATTTTTGAAGGTTTGTACTCCATTTTCACTTTCACTAGTGAGTGCTCACAATTTTTCATAGGCACAATAGAGGTTTTATTGTCTTTCATCCTCATCAAGATTCAAATGTCATGAGCATATTTTTGCAAGAGTCTTTATTACTTACTTCTGTTTAATGATGTTATAAACATGCATCATGCATCTAAGGTCAAAAGTATTCTATTGCGTATATCGATATGTAATTTTTTGGAATCATACCTCACTTGTTTCCCAATATTATCATACCTCAACTTATTTTATTCTTTACCAAATCCCAAAAGGCACCAGTGCTACAACCTTCAGCTCTGATACCACTTGTAACATCCTCTGGTAACTTCGCAAGAAAATGTATGGAGTTAGAAATGTTTTACACAATTTACCCACAGATAGTTATCTAAATTCCTATTCTAGAATCTGTATTAACCATTAGACATAATATTCATCATTACATAGAGTAACTTTAGTAAGGGAATCATAAATTACATAACCATTAACAACCACTATTGTAGCATATTAACATAAAATTTCTGATGTAACCTTGCATCAATTCCATGGTTCTTTTAAGCCAGTGAGTTAATCATATTCTTAATAATATAAATGTCACATCATGCAAGGAATCAACATCATAAAAATGGCACAATAGGAAAACATATCATTAGACACCCATATACCCTCGAAACCTCGTAGGGTAAAAACCAACAAACATTTAATTTTATTATTACACACTTTTGAGGCTGTTCACCCCTCACTCAATGGCTATAAGGGAGTCCATCCCTTGACCATTTTCATAAAATATTACAAATAATGTCATCTTAAAAACAACATAACTTGTTATAAGTTATTACAATCATCATGGAATCATTTACCCACAAACCCTTGAACATTGTTTCTTTAAGGCCTCATTCTTGCCATCAATGGATTATCCTGCAGTCGGCATTCCTTCAATCTACATAGACAACTAACTGATTGCCTACCATAACGGTAACTTAATCCATATTTATATGTTACAGCGTTTTCCTGCAACTGCTATCGTCATCATGCTTTGAAATCATGATTAAATCAAGTATTAATCAAACAATTTCATAAATATATATTAGTGATGCTTCATCATCTATTCATATACATTCATGACATCCAAACAAAATATCGTGACATGCTTCATTTAACAACACAACATATGCATTAGTTATAAGCGTATAACCATCAATGCATTTCTGTAAACAAATATCGTATTAACTAATATTCCCCTCGCATAAGCACACGTTCTTGCAAGACAAATCACTACAACTGTCCACACATTCCTTTAAATGAAACTAACACATCAATTATGATCTTCATGCATGCGAATTACATAAACTTTTTCAAAAGAACCATCCCTTCAACTATTACTTTTGGAGCATGAAAATATGTAAATAAAGCTAACACAACAAATGCTTTTGTTATGCATGCAAATGCATATACTTTCCTAAAGAATGCTAAACACAATAGAGTAGCAAACACATGTTTCCTTTTCGTGGAAATCTAGCATAATAGGACATGCAAAAACATGTTTTCTTTTCAATAAAACTAATGCAATAAAACATACAAATACATGTCTCCTTTTTCAAATATTATACCAACATTACTCATATATATATTCAAAGGAATCCAACACATTACTATGGTTTGTGTGCATGTAATTCATCTTCTTTCCCAAAGAATGTTTTCCATTGTAGGCTAACACAACATGCTATCATTTCCCACATACAAATGTATATTCTTACCAACGAAAGCTAATACAAATCTTGCATGCCTATACATGATCTTATTCCCAAATAAACTAACATAATAAGTATGATAGCATAAAAATAATCACATATAATTTTTCTAAATAAATATAGCTCATTAGTTCTTCTATCCAAGTGAAGAACATATCTCTATAACTCAATGACTATTCTTTGTGCTTGCAAGAGCTTATCATAATATCCCTTTGTAAATGTATGCAACACAAATTCCCTTCTCTAGAATTTTTCCATCATTAGCTATTATTTTCATGTAAACAAATACATACTTCTTTTTCAAAAGGAAGTGAATATAACCTCGTTTTTCTATCTTTCTACATGCAACTTTCTCATGCTTCCCTTTTCAAGAAATTACCATAGATAACCATATTTTATGCATAAAACCGAAGCAACAATAACAAGGTTAACTCAACCTTTTAGGAAATTTCTTCAAGAGATTATTCTTTTCAAGAAAAATAACATGATAACTTTCTTTATCTACACACAAAAATATATTTTTTATATCATAATGACTACCCTTTTGTGCATGCAATATGTCCTTTTTTTCTAGTGCAATGACCCTTACTTCAATGCACATGATCTTTTCAAGAAATGAGAATGCACATCTTGTTCTCATATGAAGAAGGTTAATATGCATTTTTAAGAAAACAATCTTTATTTTTCTTCATTCATGCACAAAAATCCTATGTAAGTCTTTCTGCACTCAAATATTTGCGTTCTTTAAATAAACAACATGGGTAATAAACGCATACATATTCATGCAAAACCTTCCAAAAAAATTAATCTAACTAACTTTTCTCTTTTCCAAGAATCTTGTAATGTATGCAAAGACATTTCACTTTGAAACCTAATACAATGTTGCACACAATTAATATTTTCTTTTTAAGAATTACCGTTGAAATGTATTTCAAGAATTCCAATATAATGGATATTATTATTGTGCTCATATTTTGATTAAGAGTCTATAAGAATCATGCTAATATCTCCAAGGAAATTAATAATCTAATTTTCTCTCATAATTTCCTCGCAAACTTTTCTTTAATGATATAGCTTATTTTCTTTCTCTTTTCATAAGAAAAGTTTACATACATTCTTTTTATAAAAGATATCATGATTCCTTTAATGTTTTTGTGTGAAGGTTTCACTTGTGTTCTTTTTCCAAAAAAACAACATCCCTAACTTGTCTTTTACCATTCAATTTTTCTTTCAATAAAGTAATATAATTTTTTTTATCTTTTACCATGCAATTTTCTTTCAAAGAAATTAATATGCTTTCTTTATATTTTACCGTGGAAATTTCACACGCATTCTTTATGAAAAGTTGTATGACTTCTTAAATCATTTTGTTTTTCAAGATTCATCTGCATTCTTTTTTCAAGAGAAACAACATCCCTGCAATATATTTTTTAATAGAACGAAATGGTTTCTTTATTTTCAAGATGTAAATTTCTCATGCATGTTTTTGGAAAAGTATTGCATAGAAACCATGCAGAACCTTCCAATGAAATAATTAATTCTTCTACACAAAAATCCTCACAACTTTCAAGAGTCCAGAGAAATATTTATAATTAATAAAATAACCTATAATTCCTTAACAAAACACATGCAATTTATTTCCAAAGAAAGTCATGGTTACTTATATCTTTGTGCACAATAACCATGAAGTCCCATGTGCACACGTCATGTTCAGGAATACCTTTCATTGGAGCCACAATATTCGTCACCAAATTTGTGATGATCAATGCCTCAAGACTTCACATGATGAAAACTCCAGTAGATTAAGGTGAGTCATTTTTCCAGTTTATAGATGAATTTAAAGAACCTGTAAAACTTTATTTATCGCAATGAGTTATCATTTTCATTATTTGATTCAAATTAATTTCCAACTAAATCATAATGATTCTTGTTTCCAACCATTTCGTTAAACATGGTAAAACTAATATTTTCCATTGTGAATGTCAACGTAAATGCAGTTTATAGGGATATTACACAATCTCCCCTTGAAGTAAACACCGTCCTTCGTGTGTATCATTAACTTTTACTCATGATATAATGATCTAAACAACCAAAAGAGAAACATTTCCCTTTAAAATGAAGGATTTTATTTATAGGCAATATCGATAAACCAAGAAAAACAATAATGTTTATCAATAGTCGTAAGTATTTACAAGTGAAAAAATATGCAAGTTCTACTTTCCATCACATCGCCATTATTCAAATTCGTAAAATACAAAACAAAATCTCTATAACAACTTATTGTTACTTACCAATTACTCTTGAAACTCATGGTCACTTTTATGCAAGTTTTCTAAGAATTATTTGACAACGCATCCACATTCCATGGAAAGCACCCTGTGATATATGACTAACAAATCCAACATAATCATATTAGTCACAACATTTTCAATCAAATGAAATACTCTTAAATATCAATCAATTATGTATTGTCAAGTGATATTTCAATCACAGTGCTCCTACAAGTACTTAGAGAGCACCAACACTCTAATCATCAAAATAATCAATTATTGCACCATGTTCACACTATCTTAGCTCCCGCTAAAGACATCCACATAGTACTTCTAAAACTACTCAGAGAGAACCTATCTCTCTAATCATCGAAATAATCAATAAATGCACCAGGTGCATACTATCGTAGGCCCCGTAAGAAATTCAAAAGATTATTAATATAATAAAGGAACTTATACCTCCAATAATTCCTTTCTGAACGCTAGGCTCATTTCCTTTCAATATGTACATAAAATACTTACACAATCATATAGAAAATTCATTTTAATACAACACACAACTCATTATTTAACTTGTTCTTTTATGAGAACCACAGTGGGAAAAATAATGCTCCTCCCAACCAATGGGAACTAGTTTCCACAACCAAATCGAGTCATTTTCACCTCCCGGTAGTTCCCTGACAGAGACCATACTAGGCCCCATCTGGAATTCAACTAGCTAACCAGATCAAGAATTCCAATGACCACACAAAGTCCAATACAGGATTCCTCTTGGTAGTGTCCTACCTATTCCTCTGAATCATCCCGTTTATGAGGAATTTTGGGCCTCCTCCAACCAAATCTACAGAGCTTCCTGAGGCATTTTCCCTCTTACCATCTTGACCAATTGTTTTCCCTTATTGAGATCATATTATCTCTAGGGAGAAGAAATATGGGCAGGAAAGCGCCATCAACCCCTCTAGGTATGCAACCACCATCAATCCAAGGCCTCTTGGCCTTTCACAACTGTCCACAACACTGGCATGTGAAATTCTATTTTAGCACTCTTTCCATAGTAATTTACATAATAAACCATATGCACATTATCATTAAAAAGAAATAAACATTTATGTACACCATGCATTCATACAACATGGGTCCACAATATCTATATTGATAGGAAACATAACTAACATATAGGTGGTATACATTCTGATTTTCTAAATAACACAATCATGCATATCATAACATTATACTTTCTCATTTACGGTTGCAATTCATATCACAACATGTTACCTTCACAGGTTTTCTTGTTGCCATTAAGTCACCTCTACTTAATCCCATCAACAACGTTAGTCATAAATATGCATTGTTTAAACAAGTATTCACTTTCCCAATCATTTTAGTTTCATGCATACAATATTGTCATGCATAAAAGTATATGAAAATATTCATTATTTTGTAAATGTCAATAACAGTTAGGGTAACAATCCAAACATTTCCAATTTCCCACAATGTAGTGTTCCCAATAGACCAAGACATGAAGTAAATACCCTAATGACTTTTTTACAACTTTCAATAAGCTTTAATCAAATCCAATTCATGCATATAAGTTTTAATAGTTGGTCATGCAACACTAAATAATCAATGCTACCAACCATCTTAATGCCATCATGGAAAAACTCAATCAACAACTAGCTATTATAGTCAAGTCTAACTACTCGACTCATTGTTTATTTTTAACATCTAAATGGGTTCTTCCAATGTCCTTTTAAAACAATCTATCATCCTCTTCAAGGACATTCCCCATATTTTAAATTCATTCCATCACTCATTAAAAGTAATGCAATATAACTTTAGTCATGTTCATTAAATGTATCATTAATATTTTCATATTTGCAAAGGATGGTAGTCCATTTTCACTTTCACTAGTGAGTTCTCACGCTTGTTCATAGGTGCAATACAAGTTTTATTTTCTTTTATCCTCACCGAGATTCAAATGTCATGATCATAATTTTACAACAGACATTATTACTTAATACTCATGATCAATATGTAATTTTTTAGAATCATACCTCAGTTGTTTCCCACTAGTATCATACCTCGACTTCATTTCCTCTTACAAATCCCAAAAAGGCGTTAGTGTTGCAACCTTCATCTCTAATACCACTTGTAAAATCCCCCAGTAATCTCGCATGAAAATGTATGGATTTAGAATTTTATTACACAATTTACCCACAAGTAACTATCAAAATTACTAATGCAGAATTCTCATTAACCATTAGATAGAATCTTCGTTACATAGAGTAAATTTAGTAAGGGAATAGTAAATTACATAACCATTAATGACCACTGTTGTAGCATATTAAAATAAACTTTCTGATGTAAGTTAATCGTTAATCGTATTCTTAATAATATAAATGTCACATCATTAGACACTAATATACCCTCGAAACCCCGTAGGGTGAAAATCAACAAACATTTAATTTTAATATTAAATTCTCATGAGTGTGTTCATCTCTCACTCAAAGACTATAAGGGAGTCCATCCCTTGACCATTGTCATAAAATATTACAAAGAATATCATCTAAAAAAAACAATAACTTGTTATAAGTTGTTACAATCATCATGACATCATTTACCCACAAAACCTTGAGCAATGTGTCTTTAGGGCCTTGTTCTTGTCATCAGTGGATTATCTTACAGATGACATTCCTTCAATCTACATATACCACTAACTTATTACCTTTCATAATGGTAACTTAATCCATCTTTCTCTGTCGCGGCCTTTTCCTGCAACTGCTATTGTCAGCAACCTTTGATATCATGATTAAATCAAGTATTAATCAAACCATGTCATAAATCTATACTAGTGGTGCTTCACTATCTATTCAGGCATATTCATGAAATGCAAACAAAATATCGTGACATGCTTACTTTAACAACACAACATATGCATTAGTTATAAGAGTATAACCATCAATGCATTTTTGTAAACAAATATCACATTAACTAATATTCCCCTCGCATAAGGACACATTCTTACAAGAAAAATCACTACAACTGTCCACACATTCCTTTAAATTAAACTAACACATCAATTATGATCTTCATGCATGTGAATTACATAAACTTTCGAAATTTATGGAAGAACCTATTGTTGTTTTGAAACCAACGTTTCATACTAACTAAGTGAGTCCATCATCAGGGCTGTCAACTGTAGGTTTGCGAAGAGAGAGCGTGGATGCTTGGAGCAATTAATAGTTGATCGTTAATGTTTTAATGATAAGAATATTTTTGTCGGTTTTTTTTTTTAATCAGAATTATATGTAATTGATGTTATATATATGTGTGTTGTTTAATGATGAGTTTTAATGTTTTTATTTATTTAATTAATTAATTTACTTCTTCAATTAATTAATTAATTTCTTTATTTAATTTAATTATTTAATTAATTAATTAATTTAATCTAATTAATTAGATTAATATATCTATATATATATATATATATTTTAATATATATATATATATATATATATATATATATATATATATATATATATATATTTTAATATATATATATATATATATATATATATATATATATATATATATATATATATATATATATATATATATATATATATATATATTTTAATGTTTAATGTAGGTTATTATAGGTTATTTATTAATGTTTAATGTAGGTTTATATATGTGGGTTATTTTTAACATTATGTAGGTTAATTTATGTAGGTTATTATTAGGTGAGAGTATTAAAAAGAGTGATTCTTGTTATAGGATTAGGATAGTATTAATGTTAATATATGAATTATTAAAATAATTAATTATATTTTATTTAGCTCTCAGCAAGGGTTTCCATGAACTACTTAGTTTAATACAATCATCTCTGTTCATGTTGTTTGATGATTTCTCTATTTCAATGGCTTCTTTCACCCTTATTTTTACATAATGGTCTTCTTTGTGAATTAATATAGCATGTTCCATGCAAATGTAGTGTGAGGATGAATGTGCATGCTATGCCATGGCTGATTTCTTCGATCTATTCTTTGCAATGTCATTGATGTGTTCTTTTAGCATTATGCTCACTGATCTCCTTGTCTCACCTATATATACCTTTCCACATGAACATGGGATAGAGTATAGTCCTTTGTGATTTTTCGGGTCAATTTAATCTTTGGCAGAATCAAGCATGTTTTTTATGGTGTTAGGGGGAGTGAATGCAACCATGATGTTATGCTTGGTAAGAATTCCAGCAATTTTGTCGGTGGTTCCTTTTATATAGGGTAAGGAGATTTTAGGGTTTTTCGGGGGATTTCTTTTTTGAGTTTTGTTTGTGAAATTCCACAAACAAAACTCAAAAAATAAATCCCCCAGAACCACTAACAAAATTGCTGGAATTCTTACCAAGCATAACATCATGGTTGCATTCACTCCCCCTAACACCATAAAAAGCATGCTTGATTCTGCCAAAGATTCAATTGACCCAAAAAATCACAAAGGAGTATACTCTATCCCATGTTCATGTGGAAAGGTATATATAGGTGAAACAGGGAGATCAGTGAGCATAAGGCTAAAAGAACACATCAATGACATTGCAAAGAATAGATCAGAAAAATTAGCCCTAGGAGAGCATGCACATTCCTCCTCACACTACATTTGCATGGAACATGCTAAATTAATTCACAAAGAAGACCATTATCTAAAAAGAAGGGTGAAAGAAGCCATTTAAATAGAGAAATCATCAAACAACATGAACATAGATGATGGTCTTAAACTAAGCAGTTCATGGAAACCCTTACTGAGAGCTAAATAAAATATAATTAATTATTTTAATCATTCATATATTTACTTTAATACTATCCTAATCCTATAACAAGAATCACTCTTTTTAATACTCTCACCTAATAATAACCTACATAATGTTAAAAATAACCCACATATATAAACCTACATTAATAAATAACCTATAAACAACATTAATAATTAAAACTAAAAATAACCGACATATAATAACCTACATCAAACATTTAAAAAAATAAAAATAATAAATAAATAAAAATATTAATCTAATTAATTAGATTAAAGTAATTAAGTAAAAATAAAGAAATTAATTAATTGATTAAAGAAGTAAATTAATTAATTAAATTAAATTAAATAAATAAAAACATTAAAACTCATCATTAAACAACACACACACACACACACACAGATATATATATATATATATATATATATATATATATATATATAGATATATATATATATATAACGTCAATTACATATAATTCTGATTAAAAAAAAAAACTGACAAAAATATTCTTATCATTAATACATTAACGATCAACTTTTAATCGCTCCAAGCATCCATGCTTTTTCTTCACAAACCTGCAGTTGACAGCCCTGATGATGGACTCACTTAGTTATTCCGAAATGTTGGTTTCAAAACAACAACAGGTTCTTCCATAAATTTCAAATTCAACCAACTTGTATGGAGTCACTCTTCAATACATAAACTTTATCAAAAGAACTATCCCTTCAACTATTACTTTTAGTGCATACAAATACGTAAATAAAGCTAACACCATGAATGTTGTTCCTATGCATGAAAATGCATATACTTTCCAAAAGAATGCTTAACAGAATAGAGCATGCAAACACATGTTTCCTTTTCGAGGAAATATAACATAATAGGGCATGCAAAAATATGTTTTCTTTTCCATAAAACTAATGAAATAAAGCATACAAATACATATCTTATTTTCCAAATATTATACCAATATTACCCATAGATATATATATAGATATATATATATATATATATATATATATATATATATATATATATATATTCCAAGGAAACCAACACATTACTATGGTTTTTGTGCATGTAATTCATCTTCTTCTCCAAAGAATATTTTCCAATGTAGGTTAACATAACATGCTACCATTTCCCACATACAAATGTATATTTTTTCCAATGAAAGCTAATACAAATCTTGAATGTATGTATATTATCTTATTCCAAAAGAAACTAACATAATACTTATGATAGCATAAAAGTAATCACATATATTGTTTTCTAAAGAAATATAGCTCAATCGTTCTTCTATCGATGTGAAGAACATATCTCTATAACTCAATCACTACTGTTTGTGCATGCAAGAACTTATCATAATAGCTCTTCTTAAATGTACGCAACACATATTCCCTTCTCTAGAACTCTACCATCATTAGGTATTATTTTCATGTAAACAAATACATACTTTTTTATCAAAAGAAAGTTAATATAACCTCATTTTTGTATCTTTCTACATGGAAGTTTCTCATGCTTCCCTTTTCAAGAAATTACTATAGGTAACCATGTTTTATGCATAAAACCCGGGTAACAATAACTAGGTTAGCCTAACCTTTTATGCACCTAAATTAAGAAATTAACACAATTCATCTAGTGAGGCAATCTTTTCAAGAGATTATTCTTTTCAAGAAAATTAACATGATAAATTTATTTATCTACACACAAAAACATATTTTCTATATCACAATGACTACCCTTTTGTGCATGCAACATATTTTTTTTTCTAACACAATGACCCTTACTTCAATGCACATAATCTTTTCAAGAAACAAGCATGCATTCTTGTTCTTGTATGAAAAAGGTTCATATGCATCTTTTAAGAAAACAATCTTTATTTTTCATCAATTCATGCACAAAAATCCTATGCAAGTCTTTCTGCACTCAAATCCTTGCAGTCTTTAAATAAACAACATGGGTAATATATGCATACATATTCATGAAAACCCTTCCAAGAAAATTAATCTAATTAACTTTTCTCTTTTCCAAGAATATGGTAATATATGAAAAGACATTTCACTTCGAAATCTATTACAATGATGCATGCAATTAATATCTTATTTTCAAGAAGTAACATAGAAATTTATTTCAAGAATTCGAATATAATGGATATTATTATTGTGCACATATTTCTATTCAGAGTCTCTAGGAATCATGCTAATATCTCCAAGGAAATTAATAATCTAATTTTCTCTCATAATTTCTTGGCAATATTTTCTTTAATGATATAACTTATTTTCTTTCTCTTTTCATAAGAAAACTTTACAAACATTCTTTTGATGAAAAATATCATGATTTCTTTAATATTTTTGTGTGGAGGACTCACTTTTGTTTTCTTTCCAAGAAAATAACATCCCTAACTTATCTTTTACCATGAAAATTTTCTTTTAGTAAAGTAATATAATTTCTTTATCTTTTACCATGCAATTTTCTTCCAAGAAAGTAATATGGTTTATTTATCTTTTACCATGGAAATTTTCCACAACCAGATCGAGTTATTTTCACATCAAGAGAGTTGTCTGAAAGAGATCATACCAGGTCCATTTTGGAATTCCACTGGCCAACCAGCTCAACAATTCCAATGACCACACAGGGTCCAATACATGATTCCTCTTGGTAGTGTCCCGCCTATTCCCTAGACAACGTCATATTTATCACGAATTTTGGGCCTCCTCAAACAAACTCTAAATCAACAGAGTTCCCTTAGGCTTTATCTCCACTTACCATATTGGCCAACTCTTTTCCCTTATTGAGATCATCTCATCTCTATAGAAAGGAAATTTGGGCAGGGAAGTGACATCAAATGCTCTAGGTAGGAACCCACCATCAACCTAAGGCCTCCTGGCCTTTCACAACTTTCCACAACTATTCATCACGTGAAATTTTCTTTTAGCACTCTTTCCACAGTAATTTACATAATAAACCATATGCACATTATCATTAAAACAAAATAAACATTTATGTACATCATGCATTCATACAACATGGGTCCACAATATCTAGATTGACAGGAAACATAACTGAAATACAAGTGGTATACATTCTAATTTTCCAAATAACACAATCATGCATATCATAACATTATACTTTCTCATTTACGGTTGCAATTCACATTGCAACATTTTACCTTCATAGGTTTTCTTGTTGCCATTAAGCTACCTCTTCTTAATCCCATCAACAACGTTAGTCATAAATATGCATTGTTTAAACAAATATTCATTTTCCCAATCATTTTAGTTTCATGCATACAATATTGTCATGCATAAAAGTATATGCAAATATTCATTATAGTGTAAATGTTAATAACAATTACGGTAAAAATCCAAACATTTCCAATTTCCCTTAGTGTACTATCACCAACAGACCAACACATAAAGTAACTACCATAATTACTTGTTTACAACTTGTAATAAACTTTAATAAAATCCAATTCATGCAGATAAGTTTTAGCAGCTAGTCATGCAACACTAAATAATCAATGTTATCAACCATCTTAATGTAGCCATGACAAGACACAATCAACAACTAGTTATTATAGTCAAGTCTCACTACTCGAATCATTGTTTATTTTTAACATCTAAAGGGGTTCTTCCAATTTCATTTTAAAACACTCTATCATCATCTTTAAGGACATTCCCAATATTTTACATTCAGTCATTCACTCATTAAAAGTAGTGCATTGTAACTTTAGTCATGTCCGTTAAATGTATCATTAATATTTTCATATTTGCAAAGGTTTGTAGTCTATTTTCACTTTCACTAATGAGTGCTCACGATTGTTCATAGGTGCAATAGAGGTTTTATTGTCTTTTATCCTCATCAAGATTCAAATTTCATGAGTATAGTTTTGTAGTAGACTTTATTACTTACTACTCTTCAATGTGGTTATAAACATGCATCATGAACCTAAGGTCAAAAGTAGTCTATTGTGTATATCGATATGTAAATTTTTAGAATCATACCTCAGTTGTTTCAGACTAGTATCATACCTTGAATTCTTTTCCACTTAAAAATTCCCAAAAGGTGTTAGTGCTACAACCTTAAGCTTTGATACCACTTATAACATCCCCCGGTAACCTTGCATGAAAATGTATGGAGTTAGAATTGTTTTACACAATTTACCCATGGGTAACTATCCAAATTACTATTCCAAAATCATCATTAACCATTAGATAGAATCTTCATCATTACATAGAGTAACTTTAGTAAGGGAATAGTAAATTACATAACCATTAACAACCACTATTGTATCATATTAACATAAACTTTCTGATGTAACCTTGCATCAATTCTATAAGTATTTTCACTCAATTTGTTAATTTTATTCTTAATAATATAAATGTCACATCATTCAAGGAATTAACATCATAAAAATGGCACAATAGGCAACCACATCATTAGACACCAATATACCCTCGAAACCCCGTAGGATGAAAACCAACAACCATTTAATTTTATTATTAAACACTCATGATGGTGTTTACCCCTTACTCAATGAATATAAGGGAGTTCATCCCTTGACAATTGTCATAAAATATTATAAAGAATATCATCTAAAAAACAACATAACTTTTTATAAGCTATTACAATCATCATGACCTCATTTATCGACAAACCCTTGAGCATTTTGTCTTTAGGGCCTAGTTCTTACCATTAGTGGATTATCATGCATCTGACATTCCTTCAATTTGTATAAACCACTAAGTTATTTCCTGACATAACAGTAACTTAATATATCTTTATATTTCGCATCCTTTTCCTGCAACTACTATTGTCAACAAGCTTTGATATCATGATTAAATCAAATATTAATAAAACCATTTCATAAATCTATACTAGTGGTGTTTCACCATCTATTCATGTACATTCATGAAATGCAAACAAAATACCATGACATGCTTCCTTTAACAACATTGTATATGCATTAGTTATAAGCGTATGACCATCGATGCATCTCTATAAACAAATATAACATTAACTAATATTCCCCTAGCATAAGCACACATTCTTGCAAGATAGATCACTACAACTATCTAGACATTCCTTTAAAGGAAACCTGCACATCAGTTATGGTCTTCATGTGTGTGAATTAGATAAACTTTATCAACGGAACTATCTCTTCAACTATTACTTTTGGTGCATGCAAATACATAAATAAAGCTAACACAATGAATGTTGTTCCTATGCATGAAAAACCAATAGTGAGGTGAACAATTAACAGGAGGTGGAGTGAGAACTCTGGACAGCTAGGGTTTTAGGTTATAGCTAAGTTTTTTCCATGTAAATTCGCAGAGGAGGGATCTCCACTCCCTCCTACAAGGAAGTTGTGGCCAATAAGGGCAAGAAGGTTCTAGATAAAGGCATAGAAACTGTTGAAGAAGAAAGAAGGAACATGGCAGAAGAGACAGAAGGTACCAAACTGAAGGAGAATAACAGCACTAAAGACAAGGAGGAAGCTGACAAAAAACAGGGAACAAAAGACGAAAGATAAAAGGGTTCTTGTAAACCCAAAGCTGAAATCACTCCCAGAGTAGTTTTAAATGATCCAGTGCTGCAGGCGCACGGGGAGCACATGGGAACCTATGTAATCATCTGTAAATTCATGAGATTATGGCCCACAGAAAAAGCTTTCAAACATGGATCAAATACCACTGGAAACCCAAAGGGAGCATTGATCTACATCTTGGGTCAAATGGTTTCTTTACGGTGGTGTTTACAAATATTGAGGATAAAGACAAAGTGTTTGAAGGAGGGCCCTACTTCTACGCAGCAGCAGGTCTTTATATGAGGCCATGGAAGATGAACTTCGTACCGGAGCGGGAAACTTTTACTTCAGTCCTGGTCTGGGTAAGACTTTATTCTCTACCTCTTGATTACTGGCAAACTGAATCGTTGGCTGCCATAGGCAATAAATTAGGTAAATTTGTTAAAGCTTCTGAAGCCACAAGAAGGGGAAAATACACCTCCTTTGCAAGGATTTGTGTGGAGATGGATTTATCAGGAGCTCTTCTGGATGAGGTAATCCTGGAGGTCTTTGACGAGGAATGGGTTCAACCAGTAGTCTACGAGCATATTCCGTTCAGGTACCGTAGATGCCATGAACATGGGCACCTTCTCAGAGATTTCCCTCTCAGTAAAGTAGACAACAAGAGCAAATCTAATGCAATGAAAGATGCTGATAATTTTCACAAAGTGGTACACACAGGAAAAGGTGGAAAAAAAGGGATAAAACAACAACAAAAGGAAGGACAACAGGTTAGCTAGAATCAGTTCCATGTTCTTGAAGTGGATGAAGAATTAACAACAGAAAAGCAAGCAAGGGAAAGAAGTCCTGAGGAAAAGGAGAAAGAAGAAAATAGGGAACAAACACAGGAAAACGAAAAACAGAAAGAGATCATGATGAGTGACACAGAGATGGAGATGGATCAGGAAATGACCCAAAGTGAGATGGATCTGGAGGACCATGAGTTGTAGGAGATTCTTGATAGAGAACACCTAGATCTGGAGGGGTTCTTAAATCAGGGAACAATCGGGGGGGGTAGAATCGTTACCTCAAGAAGAGTTAAGTAGAATACAACAACTGTATTTATGGAGAACTCAAGCTAAGGGTTTGGAGGGGGAAAAAAACATTGGCAGGCAGAGCAATGAAGGCGTAAAAGCGATAAAAACGACTTCGGGATTAGCACCTAGAAACCCAGGAAAGAAAAGAGGAAGGAAAAAATAGAACGAGCTACTGATGGAATGTGGTAAACTCATGATAGACTCAGGTAAGATGAAAGATCTAGCAAGCTATTCCTTTACTAATCTTTAAATATGAAGTTCACATCTTGGAATATTAGAGGTCTAGGTAGTAAAAGGAAACAAAGAATGCTTAGTAATAGAATGAAACATGAGGCTCCGGATATAATCTTTATCCAGGAAACGAAATGTTCCATCCAAAAGTTAAGACAAATACATAGCAAATGGCTCAGCAGATTTGAGTTTCTAGAAGTAAAGGCAAAGAATTTAGTAGGAGGTATTCTCTCTCTTTGGAATCCTCAAAGAATTAGCATAATTGATGCTGAGGCATCCAGAAATTATTTATCAGTGGTCATTTAGCCTTTTGGAGATAGGGAAACCTATCTTGTCACGAATGTTTATGGCCCTCACAGAATAGATGAAAAACTCTAGTTTATAGAATCCCTAGTGGATCTCAGGGACATACATGCAAGGATACCTTGGATTATAGGGGGGGGACTTTAATATGATTAAATCTCTTTCAGAGAAAAAAGGGGGAACAAGAGCTCTAAATACAGACTCTGTGGCCTTTCAAACATTCACAGATAAGATGAAGCTAGTGCATATGGAGACAAACAATGGCTGCTTTACATGGAATAATAAAAGAGGAGGAGAGGCTCATGTAGCCTCCAAGTTAGACAGATTCATAATTTCAAAGGATCTTATGATAACAAATAAGGAAATAATAACAAGGGTTCTTCCCTATGGAGGATCTTATCACTGGCCGGTCCAAATGGAAATTCAGAGCATAGGACTCCTCGGAATAGACCTTTCAAATTTGAGAATCAATGGCTCTCACACCCAAAATTTATGAGCAATATTGAAAAATGGTGGAAGGAAGATTTGCAGATTCAGGGAACAAGAATGTTCCTTTGCACAAAGATTAAATCACATCAAGATGAAACTAAAAGAATGGAACAAGAATGACTTTGGCAATATTTTTGTTGAAAAGAAATCTGTTGAAAACAAAATGCAGGAACTCAACCAAGTCATGATCAAGGAGGGCTTTGACAAAGACAAAAATGATCAAGTCGAGAAACATCATCAAGAATGGGATAACTTGTGTAAACAAGAGGAAATATTTTGGAGACAAAAATCCAGAGTTCAATGGTTAAAAGAGGGAGAATGTAATACCAAATTTTTCCACAAATCCACTATGGCCAATAGAACTCACAACAGAATCTCGTCGATCAAGAATGAGAATGGGCAGATTCAGCAATCACACGAGGACATAGAAGCTGTGTTATTCCAGCACTTCCGATGCATAGCTCAGGAAAACAACCTAGAAAGAGATCATTACATTAGGGACTTGACCAGGCATATTCCTAAACTGGTGTCTAGAGAGAACAATTTCAACCTTAACAGATCAGTGACTGAAAAGGAGTCAGTGAAGTCCTTAAAGAAATGCAGAATGGTAAAGCACCAGGCACAGATGGCTTCAATGTGGATTTCTTTAAAGCCTGTTGGAATATTGTAAAACAGGACATTTTGAGGGTTGTGGAGGATTCCAGGCTGAACAAAACTATCTTGAATGTGCTCAATACATCCTTCATCTCCTTGATACCCAAACAGGACAATGCTCAAACTCCAGAAAGGTATATACCCATTTCTTTATGTAATGTGGTCTACAAGATAATATCCAAGATTGTGGCCAATAGACTCAAACCTCTGCTTCCTTCTCTGGTATCGGGGGAACAGACTGGATATGTAGAAGGCAGACAGATTCTAGACAATATCACTCAAGCTCATGAGGTGGTTCACTCCTTAACTAGCAAGAAGAAAGCTGAAATGATCATGCAACTGGAAATAGCCAAAGCATATGACAAAGTGAACTGGGCTTACATCAGGAAAGTACTAATTGCGTTTGGTTTTTATCATAACTGGGTCAGATGGATCATGGCCCTTGTAACATCTTCTAGCTTTTCAATTTTGGTTAATGGCTCTCCCTCTGAGATTTTTCTTCCTTCAAGAGGCCTTAGACAGGGAGATCCACTCTCACCCTTTCTCTTCATCCTCATGATGGAAGGACTAGGTCGATCGATCAAGCATGCTAGAGTTATGGGAAAAATACAGGGACTTCAACTAACGGAGAATGGACAGGTTTTGACTCATCAACAATTTGTAGATGACACCTTGTTACAAGGTATCCCCACAGTCAAGGAGGCTTTAGCATTCAAACAAATTCTAAATGACTTTGCCATGGCTACAGGTATGGAAGTTAATCTTTCCAAATCAAAAATATTTTTCTTTAATACCAATATTGCTATTCAGAGAAACATCTCAAGAATTCTAGGCTTTCAAAGGGATTCCCTCCCTTCCAAGTATCTGGGAGTGCCTCTAACTTCAAAACCTTTGCATAAAAGCATCTGGGAACCGTTGATCAATAAGATGTAGGATAAGGTCAGGAATTGGACCATCAGATCTTTAAATCTGGCGGGGAGATTGGTGCTGGCAAAATCGGTGCTCCAATCTTTCCCGATTTTTATGTTATCAGCACTCCCAGCTCCAAAAGGAGTTCTGCAACAATTTAGAAACATCCAAAGGGATTTTCTCTGGGGCAAGGAGGAGAATAGAAAGAAATGGGAATTAGTCTCTTGGGAAAAGATTTGTAAACCCAAGAACGAAGGAGGCTTAGGCTTGGATGATCAAGAGATACTCAGCAACGTTCTAGCAACCAAACTTTGGTGGCATTGGGTTAAAGATCTAAAAGCCCAATGGGCAAGTATTTGGAAAGATAAATATGCTAGTGCTTGGCATCATACTGATCTCATAAGAATGTCTCGAAATATAAGGGGCTCGTCCATCTGGAACAAGGCCTGGGAGAATAGAGGCTTAGTACAAAGAAACAGTTTTTGGGAAATCAGAGAGGGTGATCTAGCACTATTCTGGGAGGATAAATGGCAACAAGAACTAACATTGCTAAAAGAAGAATTTTTTGGCCTTAAGCATGAAACAAATAACCAAGGATTAATAAAAGTAAAAGGTTTTTGGGATCACACTATCTATTCAGGAAAATGGAGAACTTGGAGAAGCATAGATTGTAGAGACGATGGACCCAAGAAAATAAAAGCAGAGGCACTCATGAGATTCTAGAACAAAGGATGATTCTTATTACTGAGGGGCAGGACCAGCTAAGGTGGGGCAACAATAAAAGAGGCATCTTTAATATCAAATAGGCTAAAGGTATTCTCCTGGAGCTGGAGTCCCAGGCTCAGGACAGAATTTGGCTAAACCTATGGAGACATCAATGGTGGATGAAGATCAAACTCTTCATGTGGCTGGTGTATCACAAAAATATCTTGACTTGGGACAACATCTGGAAAAGGGGTTTTCTGGCGCCTTCCAGATGCCAGCTCTGTGAAGCCCAAGAGGATACCATGGAAAATCTTCTCAACAGCTGCACTTTCACTTCTAGGTTATGGGACACATTTGCCACCATTTTCCAAAAATCGGATAGGGACAAAGAGAGTATCATCAATACCTTGAGCAATTGGAGAAGAAATTTTTCAGACAATGAAGTTCTTAACTATGCTTGGGCTCTCATGCGAAGCTTCATTATATGGAACGTCTGGAAGGAAAGAAACAAGAGAATTTTCAAAAATGAAAAGAATTCTTTTCTTAGCCTGTTTGAGCAGATCTTAAAACAGCTTAAGGAAACGGTTGGCACCACAGTGAGAAATGTTCCCAATAATCCTCCCTCAGAGAGTAATAAGAAAATTCTTAGGAAGTTGGATATGCAAAGGATCATCCCACAAGGCCTGAATAGGAAATTTTTCCTAAAGGAAACTGAAAAGGAGTTTTGGCATCCTCCCTCGAGAGGTTTTTTGAAATACAATATAGATGGAGCTTCAAAAGGTAATCCAGGTTCTGCAGGTTTTGGAGGGGTTCTGCGAGATAAATATGGGAGTATTCTATTTCTCTTCCATGGTCATTTAGGAAAAGCTACCAATAATATGGCAGAACTAATGGCTCTGGAGCAATGTTTAGATTATCCAAAGCAAGACAACTACTTAAAAGTGGTGATAGAAGCAGATTCTGAGTTAGTCATTAACTCGGTCAAAAGAATCAGTTGTGGATCAGAGCCGGAGAAAGTCTCTAACCACTGGAGATTAATCCAAGTCTTTTAAAGAATTCAGGGTCACCTTCAGGGACTACATACGATTAGATTCAAACACGTATGCAGAAAGGCCAACAAGCTAGCGGATATACTGGCAAACCAAGGGGTAAACTGTAAGGAACGCTCAGATGTTTCTATGGGATAGAAAATAGTGCCTCAGGGTAGTCTGAAAAGTCTCTGTCACACTCAAGCGGAAGAGGATAGAGAAGTGTACAGAAACAAAACTACAAAAGCAAGATAGCTATGATTTGGCCTCTGCTTGTTTCCCTTATTTTGGTCTGGCAGGTCTTTGGTAAGAGGCAGACATCGAACGGTCTCATCAACATGAGTAATTTCATCTTCAAAATTCACTGGTGTATCATGGATGGATTTCTCAGGTTAATGGGTGTTAAGCTCAGGATCGGTTTCGGGTACTGGAACCTGAGCTTGTTGACAAAGAAAGGGTATCCGGGCTTCTTCGGCGGTAGTAGTATTCCTTTTTCCCCTCTTCAGAAGACAAAACCATGCATTGAGTGGTTTTTCCTTCGTTGCTCATGTCTCAAGCGAGAAGTGGATTTTGCGATTTGGGGGCGATCCCATACTGCTTCTGACACGTGGTGGGGGGTCGGTACAGTAAACTGCCCTCATCGAACGCTAAGTATCGTCACCTTAATGTAGTGCGATATCACCAGCAACCGTCAGATCTCGGGGTTGGTATCCACGATCAGGAATGATCGTGCTATTTTGTGGGACCCGATTTTAAGTTATAAGATGGCGTTACTTCATTTCAAGTATGGTGGCAGTGTTATCTTCCGTGCTGTTCTCGCTTCAAGCATGGATTTGGTTGATTTCGGGCGAACTTCCTGCTCGAGGGTTATCCCCCCTGGCGGACCCGAAATCCTTCTTTGGTGGTCTATATTTTCTCTTTGGGTCCGTTTCCTGAATTATAGAGGGTGCTTGTTTCCATCCCGAGATGAAGCCATTTCCGTCAGATCGCTGAAGGCAGATGGTACGGTATGGGTGATTGTTAATTTTTTGAAGGACTAGTTGTTTTGTTGGTGGACCCTTGGCTCGGTTTGGAGCCTTAAGCTCGGTATCCAAAACTGTGGGCGGCTAGTTAACTCTAGGGCCCACATCTCTTTTGGGTATATTGTAATTTATGTAATCTGGTTTTTACCGATTCTTTTGAATAGAAGGACCGACTCTTGCTTCAGCAAAAAAAGAATGTTGTTCCTATGCATGAAAATCCGTATACTTTCCAAAAGAATGCTTAACACAATAGAGCATGCAAACACATGTTTAATTTTCGAGGAAATCTAGCATAATAGGGCATGAAAAAATGTGTTTTCTTTTCCATAAAACTAATGCAATAAAGCATACAGATACATGTCTTCTTTTCCAAATATTATACCATCATTACCCATATATATATTCCAACGAAACCAACAAATTACTATGGTTTTTATGCATGTAATTCATTTTCTTTACCAAAGAATATTTTCCAATGTAGGCTAACACAACATGTTATCATCACGAGGGCTTCACTCAATGAACCTATGTCATATCGCGTGCGTTCGTGGCATACTAAGAAATACCCCTTATTTGACTACATATTGGAAAATACCTCTAAAAATCACATTATTTAACCCCCTACAAATACAAACCCAATACATCTTCCCAATTTAAAAACCCCCCATTTTCACTAGATATTGTAGGTATCCATATTTTCATTAACATTTTTTATACCCCTTTATAATTTCTCATTAACTTCGAACTCTATTTTTTATACTTGCCGATATAAAATCCCTTTGCCCTCTATATATCCCCCAATATATTATGTCATTTTTTCCTCAATAAATATCCCCCAATATGAACCCGCGTGCTATGGTATTGCTTCCCTAGTGAAACCCCTGTGGTTATCATATCCCACATAAAAATGTATATTCTTTCCAACGAAATCTAATACAAATATTACATGCCTATACATGATCTTATTCCAAAAGAAACTAACATAATAGTTATGATATCATAAAATTAATCACATATAATTTCTTCTAAAGAAATATAGCTCAATATTTTTCTATCCAAGTGAATAACATATTTCTATAACTCAATGACTAATCGTTGTGCATGCAAGAGCTTATCATAATAGTCCTTGTTAAATGTATGCAACACGTATTCTCTTCTCTCAAACTCTACCATCATTAGCCATTATTTTCATGTAAACAAATACATACTTCTTTTTCAAAAGGAAGTTAATATAACCTCATTTTTCTATATTTTTACATCCAAGTTTCTTATTCTTCCCTTTTCAAGAAATTACCATAAATAACCATCTTTTATGCATAAAACCCACCCAATAATAACAAGGTTAACTTAACCTTTTATGCACCTAAATCAAGAAATTAACACAATTCATCTAGCCATGCAATTTTTTGAAGAGATGATTCTTTTCAAGAAAATTAACATGATAAATTTCTTTATCTACACACAAAAACATATTTTACTATATCACAATGACTACCCTTACATATTTTCTATATCACAATGACTACCCTTTAACATATTTTCTATATCACAATGACTACCCTTACATATTTCTATATCACAATGACTACCCTTTAACATATTTTCCATATCACAATGACTACTCTTACATATTTTCTATATCACAATGACTACCCTTTTATGCATGCAAGATGTGTTTTTTTTTCCTAACACAATGACCATTACTTCAATGCACATAATCACATAATATTTTTAAGAAACGAGCATGCATTTTTGTTCTTGTATGAAGAAGGTTCATATGCATCTTTTAATAAAACAATCTTTATTTTTCATCAATTCATGAACAAAATCATATGCAAGTCTTTCTGTATTCAAATCCTTGCATTTTTTAAACAAACGACATGGGTAATATATGCATACAATTCATAAAATCCTTCAAAGAAAATTAATCCGATAACTTTTCTCATTTCCAAGAATCTGGTAATGTATGCAAAGACATTTCACTTCCAAATATGTTACAATGATGCATGCAATTAATATTTTTTTTCAAGAATTAACACAGAATTTTTTTTCAAGAATTCCTATGTAATGGATATTATTATTGTGCACAAATTTCTATTAAGAGTCTATAGGAATCATGCTAATATCTCCAAGGAAGTTAATAATCTAATTTTCTCTCATAATTTGATATAACTTATTTTATTTCTTCTTTCATAAGAAAAGTTTAGATACATTCTTTTCATGAAAAATATTATGCTTTATTTAATATTTTTGTGTGCAGGTTTTATTTGTCTTTTCTTTACAAAAAAACAACATCCATAACTTATCTTTTACCATGCAATATTTCTTTCAGTAAAGTAATATAGTTTCTTCATATATTACCATGCAATTTTCTTTCCAGAAATTAATATGGTTTTTTTATCTTTTACCATGGAAAATTCACATGCATTCTTTATGAAAAGTAGTATGACTTCTTAAATCTTTTTGTTTTGAAAGATTCATGGTTTCTTTATTTTTAATAAGTAAAGTTCTCATGCATGTTTTTAGAAAATGGTTGCATAGAAACCGTGAACCTTACAAAACACACGAAATTTCTTTCCAAAAAAAGTCATGGTTATTTATCTGTTCTGCTTAGTAACCATGCACTCAAGTAGAGTAACATGAAAGTAGTTTCCAATTTACTAATAAATTTAAAGAACCTGTAAAACTTTCTTTATTCCAATGAGTTATCATTTTCTTTATTTTATTCAAATTAAGTTCTAACTAAATCATAACTATTCTTTTTTTTAACCATTTCATTAAACATGGTAAAAATAATCTTTTTCATTGTAAATGATATTACAATTTCAAATTTTGAATATTTAAATTATTAATAGTGGCTTATATTAAAAAATAATTGCTAATTCCTATATTTAATATATATATATATATATATATATATATATATAATTGTTTTTATTATTATTATAATTTAACTACTCATTTTATAATTTGATTGTTTAAATAATATTCATATATTTTATAGAGTAAATTATTAAAATTAATTAAAATATAAAACCAAAAATAAAAGTATTTAATTACATCGGATCGGATAATTGTGAACTTACTATCTATAACTTACATTCACACCTTGTAAATAGTATAAATAATAAAAACTAAAAGTTATATTTCATTATCTTTAAAAACCAAAAGTAAATAATAAAAAGTTTTCTGAATCCCAGGATTTATGGACTTTCGAAAATTCGTAAGGAGGGAGCCCCCTTAGGCGCATTGTCAACACTATAGGTGGACAAACCTACCTTTTAGCTAAGTATCTAGCCTTCCCAAAATTCATAAGGAGGGAGCCCCCTTAGGCCCATTGTCAACACTATAGGTGGACAAACCTACCTTTTAGCTAAGTATCTAGCTTCAAAACTTAAGCCCCTAGTTGGCCAAACGGAATCATTTGTAAAAGACTCCTCATCATTTATCAATGAGTTAAAGGATGTGAGTTTTGATCCAGATGACATTCTAGTTAGCTTCGATGTGGTTTCCTTATATACTAATATTCCCATCAAAGAAGCCTTAGATGTCATCTTTCGTCTTACCGATCCCGACACTGCTAAACTAGTCGAGATCTGCCTTACTTCCACTTTCTTCTGTTTCGAAGGTGAGTTCTATGAACAAACCTGTGGCGTAGCCATGGGCTCACCCCTATCCCCTATTGTTGCTAACCTGTTTATGGAGGATTTTGAATCCAAAGCTTTGGCCTCAACTATTTTTAAACCGAAGCTTTGGAAAAGATTTGTAGACGATACGTGCTCTATTTGGCAGCATGGTCCAAATAAGTTAGATCTCTTCTTTCAGCATCTTAATAATCAATCTAGCTCCATTAAGTTTACCATGGAGAAAGAAATCAATGGTTGCCTCCCTTTCCTTGATGTCCTCATTTCTAAGAAAGAGGATGGCTCGTTTTCCCATCAAGTATTTCAGAAGAAAACTCATACGGAGAAATATCTTCATGCGAGTTCCCATCATTTTCCTACTCATAAATTGGGTGTTCTATGCACTCTAGCTACCCATGCTATAAGGGTTTCTGATGTCGACCATTTTTCCATAGAGAAATCCCATCTCTTGAAGGTTTTTGCTAATAATGGTTACAGTAAGAAACAAGGCCTTAAAGCCTTCCTCAAAGCCAACAAAAGTCCTAAGGTTAAAACAAACCCTAAGGGTCGTAGTTTTGGGATTAACCTCCCTTTCATCCAAGGGACGACTAGTAGGATCGCAAGAATCCTGAGAAAGCACAACATTCCCTCTACCTTTCGACCCCTTAACACCATCAGAAGTTCCTTGAGATCAGCAAAAGACCCTGTGGACCCCAAGGATATGAAGGGTGTTTATGTCATCCCATGCTCCTGTGGAACTTCATACATTGGTGAAACTGGTCGTTCTATTAATCAAAGGATTAAGGAACACGCTCTTGATATTAAGTATGGAAGGACCCGCTCTTCTGAGAAAACCAAGCATTAGATATGCATTGAAGAGGCTAAGGTCATTGCTAAGATTTCTCAATTTCATCACCGTAAATTTAGGGAAGCCATTGAAATTGAGAGGAGGCCAAGTAATCTTAATAGAGACGACAGTTGGGAAATCAGCAGTTGTTGGATTCCAGCCCTTTCCTCTTAGTTCCTTCCCTTTCTTGTCTCTTTTTTTAGTTTCTCTTCCCCTGAGGTTTTTTTTCCCTAGAGCAAAGGAAATGAAAATTAATTAAGAATAAAAATCCTTAATTCATTTATTTATTTATCTTTTTATTTTTATAATTTTAATTAGTTTATAAAAGTACATTTATATCTACTATCTATGAAACAAAAAATAGACAACTAAAATCTAGAAACAAAAAATAATTAGAATACATTCAAATTTAATTCATAATTATTCAAAAAGTTATAAATTTATATATATATATATATATATATATATATATATATATATATATATATAGATATATAATACAAATTTCATTTATACCTAGATAACTATACCAAGATAATTAATTTATCAATACATAGTATATCTATTTGACTTAAATAGTTTAATATTATTCATTTAGCTTAATTAGTGTTTCATTTAAAATAATAATAATAATAATAATAATTGATTTATAAAGATCATATTGAACATATAATTGAAAATAAGTTTAGGACATACGCATGTTTCATTTATACCAAGATAATTAGTTTATAACTAAATAATATATCTATTTAATATTATTTGACTCGATTATCTCAATATTATTATTTTTTACATTTAATTCATTAATTCATTTGACTTAATTATTAATTAAAAAAAAATGACTTATAAGCATCAAGTTGGTGTTTATAGGTTTATAATTATACACTATATTTGATTTATTATTTTATTATTAATTATTAACAAATAATAATATTTTGTCTCATTTTTCCTATCCATTCAAAAATAGCTGTTTTTTAGTTGTTTCCCCTATAGCCGTTAAAAAATAGTCATTTTTTAGTTGTTTCGCCGTTAAAAAATAACCGTTTTTTAGTTGTTTCCCCTATTGTTGTTATATGGTCCTGACTTCTTATTTAACTTGAAGCTATGATATGGTGATGATGAACCATGTTTTTTAGTTGTTTCCCCTATAGTTGTTACATGGTCCTAACTCCTTATTTAACTTGAACCTATGATCTGATGGTGATGATGAACCACACTCGTTGGTTCCGAACGACTTCATTTTATCAATGTGATTTCTTCCGAAAATATCTTCAAATAATATATATTTTTTTAATTTCATTTTATAGTTTGATTATTTAACCAAATAATATTCATATATTTTACATTGATAAATTAATTAAAATCTAAAAGTAAAATTAAAATGGTTAATTAAATCTAATGATTGTAACCCTACACTCGATAACTATTATAAAAACTAAAAAATAGATTTCATTACCATAAATAAATAAACAAAGGTACATAATAAACATCAAATAAATTTCCATTTTATAATATTATAAATATTATATTTACTTTCCATATCTAAAAGTATATTATTAAAAAGTTTGATTTTAAATTTATCAGGTTATTTATTGAACTATATTTATATTATAAAGAGAGTATTTAATTTAATTTAATTTAATTACAAATATTCTATTTTATTTATTTTTTAATTACAAATATTATAAATAAATTTAAGATTTTGTTAAAAATATTTTTATATAAAAAATTGTGATTATTTAAAAAAAATTGCTTCTTAACAAACTTTTAATTAACATTATTGGTAACTTTTTGTTAAAGTTATTATAATTTATTTAGTTTTGTTTTTGACTGGGTATTAGTTTGTTTTTGACCAAAAATTTATGACGCTTATCCATAGTTTAACATTAGGTATTCAATTTTTATTAATATTTACATTTATTTATTGGTAATGTGATTAGTTGAGGTTTTATTATGGGTTCTTTAATAACTTCAATTTCTATTAGTTATTAATTTTTTTTAGTTTTATTTATTTTTATCGAAGTTTTTGATTTGCTTTTTTTCTATTATTTCTATTTTCATCCTTTATAATTTTTTCACATAATTTATTATTATATTAAAAATATATTTTTATAAATTTAATTATAAACAATCATATATATATACTGTATTAGTTAATCACACTCTTTATTTTTTGTGATGATATCCAATAATACAATATTTTATTAGTTGTTTTATTTTTATGATAAATTTTTTATCTTTTATTATTTTTTAAATTAAACTTAGTATCTAACCTTTCCTCAACAGCCTTTCTGCCAAAATAATCTAAATTATCATATAGATAGTTGTGATAAATCTATAAAAATCCATCAACATAGACAAATCGGGTGGATTGATTTTTTTATTAAATTTACAATTCTTCCTTCGAACCAACAGGAGATTTCATGTATCAACATGCTCTTTTATTTGCAATTTGATATCAAAGATACACTAGCACATTCCCACTCAGATGATTATTAAAACAACCACGAACGAAACCCGTTGCCCTGTATACTTTCAGCACTTGCGCTATAGTCTGTTACATGCTAAGGCTCTACAGTAGCCCATCCCATTTTGCAGATACATGTTCACTTAACTGATCGGCAATCAATTTCCACCAACTGGCTGTCTGCTTCATCGTTGTGGCATCGGACACTATCTAGATAATACTGATGAAAGATTTGATGAGGGCTGGTATATACGTGCTAGCCCTCTTCCTAAATGACCGGAATATCCATTCTGTTTTATTTCCAGAATTGCTCCCAAAACGCCAGAGGATCTGCAGACTCTAAGGCAGGCGAGCTCATATTTGTATCTTCACTCGTTTGCGGTGTCGCGCTGTGTAATTTGGGATCCGAATCTTCATGGCATCCTGTAATTAGGGTTAAGAGATTAGCATGTTGCACGCTAATGTTAGCCAGCTCTGCTTGTCTTACAGCTAATTGCGTTTGGAGCTCTGCTACTTTATTCTGGAGGTCATTGATTATGCTTACACAGCCATGTACAGGATCTCGACATCTTTGGCTTGCTTCGTACACCAAGCTGTTTACTGCATCACCTCTCTGCTCGGCCGGAAGATTCTGCAACATGGGTGGTAATATATAATTTCGCAGATAAAAAAATTGGGTGGTTTTGGTAGGTTCTAATGGTTAAGAATATATAATTTGTCAAGTAAAAATAAAAGAATTGTCCAGTGAATTTAATGATTAAAAATATAATTTCTCAGACAAAAAATCTATATCTAATATTAAAATTACATGTTTTCATTCATAAATCTAATGATTAACAATATATGATTTCATTTCTGTTTCATAAATCTAATAATTAACAATATATGATTTCATTTCTGTTTGGTCGTTTATGGCGGATGAAATAACCTAACCATTAGAAACGTTGAAAACACTACACAGTTTATTAACGGAAATCTTCAACCACAATTCCAATAAAAACACTCATATATCAATTTAAATTAAACCAAATCAAATTAAACTATTGAGTTTGGGAGAGACTAGATTTAGTAGTAGAAAACCAATAATTTTACATTTCACTTATTCTCTTCGTGATCGTAGGCTGCATAATTGAGTAATATAACGAACCTCCAGTAATTTGACAACATGGCCATTTCCGAACACTTTGTGTACCAACATAAATTTGTGGGGATTGCTTTGAGGAAAATAAGGCGCGAGAACGCATTTCTGTGAACACTTCTTTTTCTGGATCTTGCAAGCAGCACACGTAGATGTGGATGATGTTTTTGACTTGGGAGCAGTGACTTCTTCACTCATCTGCAAAACAATTCGAGTCCGTTCTGTTAGCAGTAGCTACCATAGCATTTCTCTCTTTTGTTTCAGTCGGATACTTTCACAAGTATTGATTACCTCTCCGTTGCTGTGTAGTCGGCGCAGTTGTCTCTCCGTTGCTGTGTAGTCGGCGCAGGTGTTTTTTCTAACGGGACGGAATACAGAGAAAATGGAAGAAGTAAAATTCATACGAGGACGAACCTCGTAATTATAGGCAAATAGAAAGCATCTTTCAGATACGAAGGAACGGCGAAGGATAGATTTGTGCGTGTTGACGAGGAAGTCTAGAAAAGCAGTCATTGTTTTGTTAACAGTACACTGAGGAAGCAACATGTAGGTTTCCGCAGTGCCACGTGGACGGGGTTGGATCCATTTAACCAGAATTCTAGTGAAAACGGACCTAGGAAGGATCTCGCCAGGGTTGAAGATTGAGATAGGAAGGATCTCGCTAGGGTTGAAGATTGAGATTGATATTGCTGGAGGAAAAAGATTTTTTTGAAGTTTATAATACAATTGAAACTTTTAGGTGTGCGAGTAAAGTTTTACCATAATCAAGTTATGCTGAATAATAACTTTACAGATTGTATTAAACATGTTAAAATTTAGGAGCTTAGATTATAGTATTTTTTATTTTTGTTTTAATAATTAGGTTGAATTTGGTGTGGTCTTAGTGTTTAAGTTGGGTTAGTGTTATGGACTAAAGTTATATTGAAGTGAGATTTAGTTTGGTTGCTTTGTGAAACGCTTTAATTTTTTTTTTAAAATGTTTTTATTTTCAATTTCTTTTTACGAGGTTTAGATTTAAAAATATAGTTCCCAAGTTTGAATTTGAATTTCGATTGGAATATTATAGGAAATAATTTGATTCCAAAAATTTTAATTTTGAAAAAGCTCGCCAATATATTTTAAAAGATTCATTTATATATTTCAAAATTTACCAAATCCTCTTACAATCTTAGTAAGGGTGCCTCTTGCTTTAGCTTACCCATCTAAGTGCTCTCTCTTAGCTATGAGGAATATAAGCCGCAATCCATTAATATAGAAAGGAGTTTTTGGTCTCCCACTCCTTAGTTTTGATGTCTCCAACCCATATCATTCTGTTTCCTAAAGCCAATCATTGTTTATGGATAATTTGGCCAAATCAAAAAGTTAATGAACATTCAAATTTTTTGGTCTATCATAATTTGATAATTATGCTTGATAATATGAAAACTAAACTGCCTATAAATTATCTAATCGAAATCCAATGTTTAAAAATATTATACATATCACTTACCCATATCACTTATGTTTCTTAAAACCAATCATCACTTATGTTTCTTAAAACCAATCATTTTTTGATGAATGATTCAGCCAAATCAAAAAATTCAGCTAAATCAAAAAATTAATAAATATTCAAATTTTTTAATTTACCAAAATTTAATAACTATGTTTAATAATATGAAAACTAAACACTGGATAAATTAATCTAAACCCAATGAATAAAAAACTTAAACATATCACTTGTAAAAATTAAATTACAAAATTTAAAAAATTCCCCAAAATATCTCCCCATGTGAAAAAAACAAGTGATGTCCTTTTATAATTAGTTTATTAAAGAAAAAGTAACCATAGTAATTGATTTATTAAAGAGAAAGTAACCATTGATGGAATAACTTGGATTTGAGATAGGTTCATTCCGTGCTGAGAGAATCCATAAAAATCCAGGGGTTTTATTGCCTAAGTGGGAAAAGTTATGATTTCTTAAAGAGAAAGTAACCATTGATGGAATAACTTGGATTTGAGATAGGTTCATTCCGTGCCGAGAGAATCCATAAAATGCCAGGGGTTTTATTGCCTAAGTGGGAAAAGTTAAAAGGTCAAAACGTTAACTTTATTATTATGTAAATATCTATTTATGGTGTGAGATTGATCGAAAATTTGTGGTGAATTATATTTAAAAAAACAAACCAATAAATAAATTATTTTAATTAGGAATGGAATTTGATGGATAAATTGTCTGTTATTTAAATATTAAATATATGTAAAATATTTATAAAATTAAAAAAAAAATTGAAAAATACTTATGAAGAGTGGATAACTATCAAATTTAATTAGATGTGTAGGTTTTGAAATTTCAACCCTGACTCCGACATCCAAAATCCTACGGATTTGAAATTACTTCCATCTAAGTCAAGCATGGAATAATCCGGGGCCAACGGGGCTTTTCTGGGCCCCACCTCAATGTGTGCTAACCAATCTGAACGAGCGAATTTGACGGATTTCATAGTCAAATTTGATAATGTATATGGTCGAAATATCCGACAGGTTGGCCCGCTCTCCCACTCCATCAACTTTTTGGTCCTTCTCCTGACCGGGCGAAAATAAAGGGAAAAAAAATGGTTCCAGGAGAGCCGATCACGCGAATTATTATTTTTGGTTTCAAATTGTCCATATCGAAGACAGACAGCATAATTCGGGCCCAACAAGGATTTCCGTTACCTCAAATCTGTTTACGCGCCGAATTCAACGGAATTCATAGTAAAATTCCAAAAAAAATTAGAGTCATAGTTTGGAAAGAAAGGTCGCAAAAGAATCCAAATGTTTTGTTGACTCGTTGTAGGAATCCATCCATTGGTTTCTGGAAGAGACAGCCTACCGAATTTTTGGGTTTTTTCGCATACACCAATATACTGGTGAAAGAAATCGTTCCAGCAGAGTTTAAATCTAGCTATTTTATTTTATTTTAATTTAATTAATTAATTAATTAATTTTTTATTTTAAATTGTAGAATGGTCGAATTAATTTGTGTTAATCAATTTTTAAATTTTATTAATTTTTATGTTTGTGTAATTTTGAGTGGCCATGTGTTTTTTTGGTTACAATATAAGTGTAGTTTAACTTATAATTTATAAAAAATTATAGTCTTTTTTTTTCAAGCAAAATTATGTTTTTTTATTGTTTAAAATATATTTTTGAATGCATAAATCAATTCAACACCATGAAAAACTCAAGCGGCACTAGAATTTTACAAGTCAAATGGCTTAAACTCAAGTTTTTAAAAATATTTCCCATATTTGTTAGATTTTAAGCTTCTGTGTAGTTTTTTGGAGTGGTATGATCCGGATTATCCACAGTTTCGTGTTCATTCTGTCGACGTTTCAAACCCCAAAGGGGGTCCATCATCAGGACTAAATATGAAAGAATATGAATGAAAACTTATTTCCCATATTATAATTAAAATTAATTAGAAATAGTCATTTCTTCTATAAATTAGACTATGCAGCCCATTATTTATAGTAATGGGGTATATCTTGAAGTTTAATCTAGAAATATGTGTTAATTAATCTAGAAGTTTAATGGAGTACATTATATATCTCTGCTGAGAAAGGTCATAGACTCAAACCCAAAAAAGTAAAGTATGCACTAACATTCATAGATCTATTTTTAAAAGAAAATAGATAGAGATTTGTATTAAGAAAATATGGATTGGAAGGTTAAAACTTTAACATATTCCTATCTTCTGTTTTTTTTTTAAAGGAAATAGATAAAGATAAATATTTGTATTAAAAGAATATTGATTGCAAGGTTAGAACTTTAACATATTCCACTCTTCTTTGAGAGTTTGAGATTGAGCACAAAGACTCCAAACCTTCAAACGAATTCCCCATTGACAAAAATACTTCAGTGCTTTTTTAACTAAATATTTTCCAAACAAACCCCAAAATACAAACACATTTACATTTCATTTTTTAATTTGATCTAGTTTGACTTCTTGTTTTTCTTGGAGAAAAATGTTTTCCTTTCTTTCCAACTTGAATCCAACCCATATTTTTTGCAAATTCGGGAAGATTGTTCTTCGACAATTGCATGGTATTTTCCTTGAAATCTTCCTCATCCACCAGACCAACACAAACATATTTCCTTTTCAATGAGATTCCTTGTGATTTCTAGAGATAATCTATTTTCAACTAGGGTTTGCCACTTTTAGCTAATGTTGCATTCAGGGGATCTATGTTGGCAACCAAAGGATCCACATTGGAAGTGAATTTTCTTGATTAGTTTTTGTTGCCGCTACTGTGGTTTCTTTGACTGAAATTACTTCCTTCTTGTCTTTTAATTCTTTCCTGCCCTGTGCTCTTCTTTTTTTAATGTCGCATAATGGTCACCTTGTGCATCTCCCCACCATTTTGGTCTTCTAGGATTTTTCCAATCTTTGCTATTCTGAGGACGCTTTAGGCAATTTTTAATTACATGTTTTGTTTCATGGCATGCTTTACATCTACTTCTTGTCTTCTAATTCTTTCTTGCCCTGAAGCTCTTCTTTTTTTAATACCGCATAATGGTCTCCTTATGCATCATGGTTTGGAGTCATCAATTAATCTCTGTGTCCATCTCCACACAAATCCAAACATAAGTAGTCTTGAATTTTTTAGATAGGCCTTCCCAATGGAAAACGATCTTTGATTCGAGAAATGCAAGGAAAGATTCGACAGTCTTACCCAAACTGGGGCTGAAGAAATTGATGTCATTACTGCATCAAAACTGGGGCTGAAGAAACTGATGTCATTACTGCATCAAACGTGGGAGACTGAGGCTACATGCAAAGGCCAGTGCTCCCCCAAAACCACAACCCAACTTCACAGATAACTTTCTTATCTTCAATCTTTTCAAAAACCGTAGTTAAAAAACCTCGTGCCATAGGGTAAATATTTAGCTCATCCATAAAAGGGGCTTCCATGTCTTAGAGATCCATTTATGGAGATTGGTCAGCCACGGCCAGAACCCATTAAACCTGCAAAAAAAAATATATATATTTGTGAGATCACACTATCTGTCAGATCACACTATTTGTCAGATCACACAAATTCATCGTTGAACGATTTGCAAAAGAAATCTCCAAAAAAATTCCAATATCTACAAAAAAAAAAAAAAAAAATTCCATACAAAAAGAACAAAAATTGAGTGGCTAAGGTTTCACCCTAATGACCCCAAAAAGTTTCAAAATTCTTTCTATCTTCATCTTCTTCACACTACCGTGCATATTCGCTACCAATTCAATATTAACCTCACTAACATTCATTAATTATTTAAATTAATCTTCATCTTAAAAAAACTATTATTAATAAATTAAGTTATTAAATAGAATATACACTCATGCCCATAAATTTTAGAAATCAAATTAATTGGGAAATTTCAGATTAAATTAACTGATAAATTATTTTATAGATCCGTATGCTTCTAAAAAAATATATTATTATTATTTAATTAATAAAACAAGACTCCATCATCCAACTCAGCAAGTTTAGCCAGTTATAAAAAAGAATGCCTATAAATGTTAACAATTAAATTAATTACTAGAGTAGTTTCCAGATAGTTTCCAGATTGCTAGTGCTTTTAAAAGTATATTATTTTTATTTAATTAGTATTACTACTTTTTAAAAATGATCAATTTTTTAAAAATAGGACGCCATCATCCAACTCAGCCAGTTTAGCAAAGCTATTAAAAAAAATAGCCACAGAATAAAAAGTGAGGCAAAAAAACAAAGCGCCATTATGAAGTCAGTTTTTAAGAGAAAAACGATAGTGTGGATAATCATAATCGTACGGTCGGCCCTCTGGTCCGTTTTACAAAAAATCGACACGCTGGGCCCCGTTGTAATTTGGATCTACCCTCTCACTCTGCATAATTTAGAGTCAGCAGGAAGGGAGAGTTGGAAAAAAATATTTTCACATTTGTGGATATTAACTTAACTTGATAGGGGATTTAATGTTTTAAAAGAGTTAACGGAGGAGCAACTCTGTGGTTTCCATTTGTGGTTTATACAAATGAACGGTGGTCATTACCACCAAATTTCTAAACCACTGGTTATTTCCTAATTTTGTTTTGACTGGTTTGATCTGTTTACCCGATTTGATCGGCCGCTCTCATTACTTATGGGTTTGGATAATTATTTTATGATTTATATTTATGTTTATTTTAATATTATTTTTAGAGTTTTAATTTAATTATTAATAATTATTGTTATATTTATTTTAAAATAGGGTTTTTAGAATTTTAATTTAATTATTAATAATATTAAATGGTAGTTATTAAATGGATGATAGCCGGGATTTAACTTTTAATTTAATTATTAATAATTATTTGTACGTTTATTTTGGAAGAGATTTCTTAAATGAAAATTATTAAACTGATGATAAAGATTTAACCTTTATAAAATATTTTAAAATATCTTTATTAATATATACAAATCAAAAGTTGAGATATATTAGATCGATTAATTAAAAAATACCATATCAACAAGTGTCATATGAAATTATTTATGGTTTTTTGGGATAAGGTATTGATAAGTCATGTTATTGGCCTATGGTATTGTAACAAAGTCTCTTTATAAATTAAGAATCTTCATGGTAAAATTGGTATAAATCTCCGTGAACTAAAAATTGATTTATAGTTTTTCAAATGTATATATATGTTTAACTTATATATATATATATATATATATATATATATATATATATATATAAATAAAGTTATAATTTCATTAGTTTGATTTTTTTTTAATTTTAACAATATGAGATGTATTGTGACTAGCTCAGATTTATCAAATCTCTCAAAGTGCAAACTTTTTTTAGTGTAAAATTTGAGGGAAAGTTTGCACGCATAGAGATTTTATCCTCTCGAAGCTTGATAGGATGAATCTAGATTGGTTTAATTATTAATAAAAAATTATAATTACTATTTTATTTTATTTTTATTTTTACTTAATTTAACTTAGTCAAAATGTTTACAACATAACATAATCTTAGAACATCTCTTCCATACTGAGAGAAGTAAGTGCTTTGATGCTTCTTATGGATTAATGGCTATTACAAGTCATCTAATTTATATGGTTGTACTTTTACAACATCTCCTCCATAGTGGGTTAGAGAGTCTGTGCAGAGAAGTAAATGTTTTGATGGTTCTTATGGATTGATGGCTATCAACATTTACCAACCATTTAATTTACATGATTGCACTATTATTATTATATATGTTTGATAATTTAGTTTCATATGAAAAAGATGTGTGCTAAATATATTGAATATGGTGTTTGAAAAAATAAATTAAAAATAATAAAAAATGAAAATAATGTTTAGAATAATTATATATATATATATATATAACTAACTAATTTAATTTCTTTTTATATATTAATAAGCTAAATTTTTGGTGAAATTTCTTATTATATTGTAGGTTATGGTTTTTTCCAAATATTTTAAAATAAATAAAAAAATTATAAATAATTTTGTTATATACTTCATTTTATATATAAAAGAGAAAGGTAAGAATAGAAAATTTTCACAAAGAACTTGGTTATATATTTCATTTTATATACAAAAGATGAAAGTAAGAATAGAAAAGCGTTTTTAGGAAGGTGAGGAGGAAGAAAATGAAGAGAGTAGATATAAGAAAGAAAAATAAGATGGAGGGTGGATAGATATTGGATTAAAATTTGTTTCTATATTTGAGATTAAAATATATTAAGATGTCTTTTTTAATGTTTTTTTCCGTATGGTATTAGTGGAATAAAAAGGTGTCAAATAAAATATATTAAGATGTCTTTTTTAATGTTTTTTTCCGTATGGTATTAGTGGAATAAAAAGGTGCTAATCAAGAAAATTTTGATATAAAAGGTTGTTAATCAAGAAAATTTTATTTGGTCAACCTAAATAAAATGTCTAGAATCGTGGAAATATTTGAAGTTATGTTAGTTATTTAAATGGGTTTTGATTAATATAATAATGTATTATTTTAAGAAATGTGGAAATTATCATATAACAAATGTGATTAGATAATAATCATTTTTGCCTTAAAATAGTTTCCATAAGTTGATTGGTTATTGCAACGGTTACTTCTCCTAGGTTCTAGATACTTAGAGAAAATGTACTAGAGAAAAGATTGTTCTCTTTACTATTAATGAGACCATACCCAATTCTAGGAGGATAACTCTCAAATCTAAAGAAACCCTATTTATAGATACATTTTCAAATACATGGTACTAGTAGGGACATTTCTACTAGATGATTAGGAATCCAAAAATACATTATATCCTATAGGGAATGAAACTCCTCTTAATGATGGACTTACTCGAGGATTATTTCATCCTTCAAAAACATTACTGCCCCCAACATGGATAGGAATAGGAATAGACCCCCCCATACGTCATAGTTTTCAAAAATAACAAGTCTGAACTGGAAACGGTCAAACTAGCCAGTTCATTAGCCTTGACCATTAAATTGGTTGAAAAACGTGGTTTTCTGAGCGGCGCACAGGTTTTTTGGTCTAACTGGCCATAAACCAACCAGTTTTCCCATAAACCAGCCGGTTCCTTCATAAACAGATTGATTTATTGCCAGACCAGCTATAGACCCCACAAAATGTAGTTTTGTGAGTTTTGATGCCATTTTGAGGGAAATTTGGGGTTGTTTCCCTCTAAAAGCAACCCCTCTAAGAAAAACATGCCTCCCCTCTTATTTGCCTCACACATATCAAACCTAGCAACACTAGAAATCAATGGTAATATTAAATTTTTAAAGTAAAAGTGGCATTTTCTTTATTTTTCATTTTCATCCTTTTACTTAAATTTTTAACATTACCATGAAATGACTAAGGATGTTTGAGAGTGGTTTCGACCTCATTGGATTTCATATGGAGAAACTAGAATGTTATAGTTCACTCAAAATTCTGCAGACTTAATGGTTTTAGGGATTTCATGGTTTGGGGATATGCAATGTTTCCATTTGATTCTTTCATGCATGAGGGTATGAGATTGGAGTTTGATCATGAGCATGAATCCCTTTAAGAACCTTGATGTTGGTGGCATTCGTTTTTGAACTTTGTTGATGTTGGTGTTATTTATTGTTGATCTCCTCTACCATGGCCTTAACAAGAATGTACCCTTCACTCAAAGGAAAATAATTAGTTAGGGATGCTAAGATTTTTCTACCACATAATAAGGCTGAGGAGATGAACCCTTCACTCAAACCAAAATCACTAGTGTTAGGTTCCTATACCAATAGGAGTCATAATTTTGATTGACTAAGGTTAAGCCTTGTAATATTGTACATACCCTTGCTTTCTGCAAATGTTTTCCATATTAAAAAATTAAAAAATGTAAAGAGGGTATGTCCTAAAAGAATAATCAAAGGACAAGAAGAATGAAAATAGGTCACAAAAAAATGAAAAATATGAACCCCAAGAAAAAAAAAAAAAACCATGAAAGTGTGCAAATCAAAATGCCACTAATATTTACTTTTTTATGCTTAATAAATGATTGTGTGCAGCTTGTTACTTATGCCACAATCTATGAATAGTCAAAATATTTAAACTTGGCTATTTCATGTGTTCAACTTCATGTTTATAGATAGAGAATAAAATCTAACCAAATAGTGTAATCTTGGCAGATAATTAGATAGGTAGAGTAAATAAAAGAAGCTCAACTATTTAAACTGAGCCCTTGGATGAGATAAGGTTTGATTTAGATAGTTTTCTATGTAAAGAAAAGAAAATATTGATAAGTGTTTTCTAGCTTAAGTGCACCCTAATAAAGTGAAGAAAAAATGGTAGAATAAGTAGATGGGTAAGTAGAAGAAAGGTTGCAGAAGTATGACGATTGATTAGACAAAAAGAATATTTATCATTTTTCATCATATGTTCCAAATATGAATGGACAATCAAGCATGCAAATGGATTTCAAAGTCAATTAATTAACTTCCCCCATTCATTTCACCTCTTTACTTAACTAATTTCCCAAAATAAAGTTCAAAGTACTTAAAAACCTTGAAATCAAAGAGGCTTAGAGCATTTCTCTGAATTTTGGAGGGACCAGACCCTCAGCTCAAAGACTTATGGATATCAAGTACTAGGTTACCCTCATAAAAGTTCACCCCCCCCCCTTCAGTTCATTCATTTTCCTAATAACACTCCTTTTCCTAAGGTTAAAACACTTTTTTCCTAGGAAAAAGCAATTCTCCCCCCATATCAAACACTTTTCATACCAAAAACCCACAAAAATTATTTACCCTAAGTATTAATGTAAATATGTGAAAAACATGTAATTCACAAAAAAGCATTTTGCTTAGTGTTTTTCCCTTTTTCCACCCATTTTTCATATTAATTAGTAATTTTATTATATTAAATCCGGATAAACCCAATTTCCCATATATATTTAACTCCTACGTACAAATTAATCTTACACCCCAGTTTAATTATAAACTATGATTTTCACCTTAAAATCGAACCAAAACCTTTAACTGTTCGATCTGCAATCAAGTTAATAAAGCCCCTTGTAATCCTCCGTTAATTACCCTGATGGCCTTATCTCACTTTAAGCCTGATACTGTCGTAATAAAGTGCCCGCCGGACCCCCCACTAGCCTCCGCACAACTTCTCCACCCGATCACCATGTGATCATCCCCCTCCTCATCAGACGACCCTTATCCATATCAAGCCAACCAGACATCCGTCCTTTACCCACCCGGTAAAGTGGTTTCCCCCTTGGCCCCCAATGCTACGTGTCATCTGATGAGTGGAATCGGGAAGCCCCTCCCAAATACCACTGAGCGCCCAAAAGCAATGCGAAATAAACTGTTTACTGCCCTCCCACTACGTGACAAATTAACCACTATTCACCTCGTACCCGCCAAAAAAATAACTTTTTGCGTATAAAATCCAAAAGCCCCAAAATTGTTTATTTTAGTTGAAATTTCATCTGCAAGCCTCTATATGCATGCACGACACGTGCAATCGTCGAAGCTGTCAACCCACGTACAATTTCACTCCAAAGACACTGCAAACAACCCAGTCGGCCTTGCAGCCTATACGAAGCCCATTCAACCACTTGCAGTCGCCAGCCACCCTACTCAGAGCCAATTCACCCCAGTTCCAGGTATTTAAACCAGAATTCACCTAATACCCTATCAATTTCAAAGTAACGAGTTGTTGAGTGTTTTTATTTAAGTTAAAAACTAATTAAAAATACTCAAGAGCTTGAGCCATAAACCACTGTAGAACACCGTTGCCCAAAAAAATCTGAATCCCTCCCCACACTCAAATCCAGAAGAACTGAGTATGGCTGCCCCAAATGCAATGGATGTGAGGCCCATCACTACACCTTATTTAGACCTAGACCACCTTCCCCTAGCTGACACAGACTTCCAGATAAAAGATACCACTATCAGAGAGCTCCTGCCCAAAGTGCATTGCCAAAGTAGGGACAAGTTCCTGAACCATGCTGATGAAATTGGCCTTTGGGAGTAAAATTTTCCCAAGTACCAGTTCCCCCAAGTCCACATTTTTCCTGAAATTATGCATATGTGCTATGCTTGCTACATCCCCAGTCACAGAACCATCATGTCTCATGACCAGAAGGTCCTTTTGACCATTACCGTCAAATCCATCAATGAAATGTTGCAGCTCCAACCAAGGCCAAACCTAACTCCCCTCTAAATTGGAGACCTATTGGACTTATACCCTAAACTCAGCGCTGCCAAATTGGCCCAACTATTCGAAATCTTCATCGTAGAAGAAAAGCACATCCCTAATGACCCCCCTCCATATGTAGCAGCTATATTTTCCCCTTGGGGCCGAAATATTGTAGCCATGCTATCTTGTGTTTTGGGTTACTCCACAAGTGAGTACATTGATGAAATTATCCTGGCTTTCATGTCCATCTATACCCCAGGATACCCCCCCTGCAACCATTTATGACTTTACCACATTCATAGCTAACATAATGCACGAGTAGTTCAAAAGAATGGGAAATGAAAGGGTTTTCAAGTACTCCTCAGTTTTATACCATATGTTCTTATATTATCAATCAGAAAATTTCCCATTCACCCTCCAAAAGCTGGACTCCAAGGGTCAACCTAGGTCAGTCATTTTTTGGACCCCGTTAGTCCATGAGTATCGGTCTCCATACTCTTATTTAGATTTCATTGATTTATTTGTGCATCCGGTTACGAAAATGTTGACTGGAAACCCACCTCCAAGAATCAGTCCAGAAATAAAGAGAGTCCTTCAACCGTCAAAGCAGACCAAAGTGGGTGACTAGCACCTTTACCAGAACCACACAAAAATCGGGATATATGGTTGCATGCTTGCACCATACAAATTGCCAAGATACCTGCCTATGAGGTTGTTTGCATTAGAATACTACAGGCAAATTATCAATGTAGATGAGATAAACATTGTAAATGCCAAGAAGAAGGCCAATTTAAAAATAAAATACCAACTAGGCCCCTTCATATGTAACTCTAGGGAGGCTGGGAAAGAGGAAAATTTGATACTACAGAAGATGAAGTTCCAGAGAAGTTTTGTTTGGAGATATGACCCTTTGGAATTCATCACCAAGAAGAGGCAAAAGGTCAAGCTAGGATCTTTTATTCACCGTCCCATACTTGAGATTGAAGCATATGCCAACCAATCAGAATGGATGGAAGGAACCCTAGTTGATCAAGACAACACCAGAATAGATATAGAGAACGCTCTAATCGATCTTGAAAAACAACTTGATGAGGGTTCTTTCCTACAGGTGCCAGAACAGTCAGACAAGCCAGAGAAATCAAGCAGACCAGAGACAACCATGAGTACCCCCTCAGTTGTGCAGACTCCTCTAAATGAGGAGAAGAGCATAAAAATAAGTAGGGAGGAGGCCACCACATCAGAAAGGGCCACTTCACAGACTTATGCAGATACAAGCCAAGCAAAAAGACAGAGAGTGAATCCTGTCTCTGAATAGGAATACATAGAGGAAACAACAGAAGTCACCAACACAGAAGGAAATAGGAGCAGGCCCATCACCCCATCAGAAGGCACACCCTCCACATCACAAACTCAAGGGTTGGAAAGGCAGCTCAGTCTTGAGGTATCTTCCTTTAGAATGCCTACTAACAAAGACCAAGACATCAAGGAAAGGTACAGGGAAATAAAAGCAAGGAATGAGAAGCTTAAGGTCCAAACTTATGCCCAGTACTTGAAGATGACCCCTACCAATCAAACAAGGCTAATTCTAGCCTTTGATATCAAAGAGGAGAAAATGCAGATGAATTTTATCAAGCCTACAACCCAACAACCAAAAACATCCTTAGATTTCAAGAAAGTAGATTTTGAAGTGCTGGAAAGGGATATCCATCCCATAGACCAGATTGAGCTACACAAGCAAACAGGGGAGATGATATACTCCACTTTGAATGGAAAGGCCATATATACCCACCAACTACAAAATTCCTTAAACAACATATCTACACAATTCCAGTTGGAAAAGGCCTCCTCACAGGCCAAGGACACAAGAATCAAGTCCTTAGAGGACTTAGTAATTGAATTGGGACACGATCCCAAGGATATAAAAGCCACAGAGAAACTAATTAAGAAGAAAAATGATGATATCGCTGCACTCAAGAAGCAGCTAAAGATACCCCAGCTGCATCATCCAAAAACATTAGAGGTCCTAGAAGCCCAACAAGGACATGAAGAGCTCATGGACTTGGTCCTAAAGCTGAATGATCAACTCAAGGAGACAGAGAAGGAGTTGGACACTTTAATTCAATCAAAGCAAAGTGACTTTCCCACAACTTCCAGAACTGTCATCCCCACAGTATCCACAGCAGTTCCTTCTACACTAGCCGCATCACTGACACCCACAACTCCACCTGCAACAGCATTGCCACTAACAGCAGAATCTACTACAGCAGCAGGAGCACCAGGGGACAAAGAAGCAGAAATTTTGAAAGCCATGGAAGATATTTCTATCCAAGCTACAGAGATGAAAAGATTGAAGGAAAAGGTGGAAAGTTTGGAAACTGACTGCAAACTTTCCCAAATCAAGCAGAAAGAAGAAACACAAAGGGCCCGGAGAATGGGTGAGAGGATCAAAATACTCGAAAAGGATTTGACACTTGAGAAGCCACTTGGACAAACCAAGGAAATGTTGTGGGCCAATATCATTGACTCTATCAATGATATTTGGCCATCAATCCAAGTTATTTTTTAGCAAACAAAGCTAGTAAAGATAGCTACTAAAGCTATCCAAAAGTGAAGGAGGAATTTGGAAATAAGCCTGAGGATGCAAATAGACTCATCCATTTCCTCAATAGAAAAAATAGATATGAGCTACATGAGCTGAACATTGAAGACAGAACTGCCACCATTCTAGAAATAAGGAAGGTCCTTTTTGAAAGGAACCTTATGCTTAATTTGGAAGAAAAGTGCCACAATATGCAGGTAGCCATTGATAGGTTCATGGCTAAATTTCAGATTTTGAGGGAAAAGGGTTTGCCTAGTCCTATGGTCATCAATGATAAACTCATGATACAATTGGATTATGGCAACAAAATCAGACAGTTGGCTAAGGAACAAGCCAACTCTTCATCCATTAAAGCCTTGCCAATGGGAAAAGTATTATATTACACATTTGAGAACTTGTTTTTCCTTGAGCATGAGGTAAAACAATTATCCCGCACCAAGCCAAATTTTGCTAAATATACCGAGGTTGATGAGATTTACAAGAGAATGGTAAATTTGAAATTACCAGATGTAGAATGGTGGGAGACAATGACAGATTTACTGTGATAAATAAACAATTGAAAGTTATTGTGCAGTAAAAATGAAGGCAACAGAGTAAAATAGGTAAAAACAACACAACAGGGTCAAAGAGTAGCAGGGTCAAAGAGTATCAGATGAAAGATCAAAGTAAAGAAGACTCCAGCATAAAAATGCCACAACTATCAGCCAGCATAAAGGGCTACACCTCAACCATAAAGGCCAACACAACCATAATTAAAGGGATAGCAAGAAATAGTTCATTAGCTGTATCTATTTTCTTGCTAGATGATATTTGTTTTTCCTATAATAAATCTCAAGTTGTTTTGAGATATTTTGTAATAAGTTTTTGTATAAATACTTCACAATTCAAAGTGTGTAGTGTGGATTCCAAAACATTTCTATAGACTTTTTCTCTCAAATAAGAAATTCTATTGTATCAATGACTGGATTGGCTTACTGGATAAAGGAATAAAGAACATATATTTTACAGGATTCTTATGTAAAGTGAAATACAAATAAGTGTTCTCTCATGTTCAATGTTGTTTTCCTTCAAGTTTTTCATAATCTTTATGTATCTCTAAAATCTAAATGTTATAACATGGAATGATATTTTAGAAATTGCTTAAATGCACTCTATCTTGACTATTATACATTATTATACGTTTTCTTCACAAATCTAAGTTAAGGAATTCTTGATTGCTCCTTAGTTTTTGTGACTTCTTGTGATCTATAGAAAAGGATTCTTAATTGCCCTTTGTTCATGATTATCCTTTGTTCTCCATTCTGATCTCGGTCTAATGATTCTTGAGTGCCATTTCCCCCTGGTTGGAGTTACTTCCCCCATTACGCTTAAAGATTTGCATTTTGCTCTGCTAGCCTGCCCTGTGAACATTCCCTTTAATGAATTGGTCCAGTCCTGATATCCATTTGTTGACTCCATAGCCCAATGGCTTGAAGACCTAGTTCTATCCATCTGCTCTAAGAATTCCACCACCCAACCTTCAAATCAAAACCAAAACCCTAAGGAACACTAAGAACTAGCCTAAAATTTCATAAGAAACAAAGCTAAATTATATAGAGAGAGCCCTCTTTGAGTCATAGGTTGGCTAGAGCCTATACTTAAAATATTGGTTTGTGGTTACCTCGGTTTCTTCTTTCTTCTGATAACTTCAAAGGAAAATTCTGAGTGATAACAACTATTTAGGCATGTTAAACTTTTTCAATTGTTATCATATTATAAGGTTGAGAAATCCAAGTCTAAAGACTTTGAGCGAGTTGATGTTTATGAATCTCTTGTTGACGATCCCATTTTTAGTAGCACTGAATCAATGATGATTTTCATGAGTGATCATGTTGTTCAATGATTTGTAGTTTTGATGTATATTTCTGCTACTACTACTACCACTACTACTAAGGTTGAAGAGGAGTTTTAGGAGTCCTCAAAAACTTAGCCAGATTATTCATGTAACTCATGTTGATGATCCCTTGTCTAGTAGTGGTGATGAGTTTGATCATGATGAGGAGTGATCATGTTGTTCATCGATATGTATACTTGTAGTAGGCTAGTGACCCCATATCTTACAACATTGTTTTTGGACTCTAGAGGCCATTTAGAGCCTGATTGATTATGTATTATGTTGCTTATATGCATTGCACTTAGTGCCAATTTGATATATTCACCTTTACCTGGTATATAAATGAGAAAAATTTGCATATTTTATCTCTATTGGTTTGGAGTCATGGTTTTAAATCTTAAAAACAATTTTTTTCATTAAAAACTAATTATTTCATGTATTTTTTTAAAGGCTGGTTCATTAAGATGTGACAGTCCCAATTTGAGCCATTCCGGTTTGAAACCCAGTTTGATAGGTGGATTGGTCTGGTCACCGATTCCGGTTTTTAAAACTAGGCCATGGATATAATTTTCCATCACTAAAAAAAGGTAGATTAACTATAGGTTTAGCGGGGCTAGTTGGGAATCACTCAACACTGGGTTGATATCTTGGTCTCTATTGCATATAGTGTTTTCATTGATGATAACAAGTGCCATCGATGTCAAAAGGGAATTTTTGAGATAGTAGTAACTTATCAGGCAAAGGCAGAAGTATGATCGATGGATATCTCATGCAACCTCATCAATTGATGTTAAAGGGAGTTTAAAGTTTATTGAGTTTTTAACAAGATTATGACACCCTAATGATCCTATCAACAATATGGTTTCACATTCCTTTTCGATACCTTCACAATGATATATACCACTCTAAAAAAATCCTCCGAGTAAAGAAGTTATGGCCATTTGAAAATAAAAATTATTGAAGGCCCAAAACTATAGGGAAAAACCCCAAATATTAATTAGTTAAGTAGTGTGCACCTTTGAGAAAATCTATGATAGATGATATACCAACATGACAAACTTTAACATCATTAAAGTTCAATCACATCTTCACCAATTAGTTGAATGTGGCAAATGAATTAGAAATTGTATGGTAGAGATCATAGCAACTTGCATGATGTTTAACATGGGTCATTGACCTATCCCACAAAGACACGTGGTGGCTAGATATTGGTCATGAGTTATGACATAGATGCATAGTCAAAGAGGATGACACATGGGAACAAATTTGGGTGATGTGGCCCCGTTACACTCTCAGTAGATGACATCATTGAGTGACATAGTAGGGTGACATGGTGCCACCTAACATTGCCACGTGGTAGGCATATTTGGTAAATTTTGATAGGTGAAAGGCCCAAATATGATTGACATGTGGCACCCCTCACGAGATTCCATGTGGCATGATGACATCATGTGGATGACTAAGGATCCCTAGGGACACAATCATAGGGTATGGTCACATGGGACCGTGGTAGAAATATTAAGGGCTTGACCTAAGTGTTTGGTTCTAACACGATCATATGGTAACAATATATGGATAAATCCCTTGATTCTAAGGATTAAATACTACCCCAAAGTCAACTTATTCAATCCCTGGGACCATGGCATTAATATACATATGCGTCCAAGAAATCACAACAACACACACTTGTGAATGTGAAGAATATATCATGAATATTGTGGTTGGTTGATAGATTTTGATTCATCACTTTGGTTTGGTTTTGGGTTCAATTTTTTTAAAGCGAAGGACAATCTTTTTTGTTTCTCTTTTGTTATGGTTTGATAGGCATGAATGTCGTTTTAATTCTAGAACAAAATAAGTATTAATTCCTTGACATATTTGGAATAATTCTGATAGGAATCACAAAAAAACAATGAAGGTAGGAAGTGCCCAATTTGGAAAAGATTGAGGGAAAAGGATTGCAAGAAAATTATATACTATAACTCAATCTATTATGGTAAAAACATCTGGCTACATTTGGCCAAAAAGAGTTGATTTATGAATGGTTGTAGGTAGAGTCATCGGATGATTTTTTGTGGCAACAATTGTAGCCTAAAATTTGTGGCATGGCACATCAAATATCCCACCATTCACATCAGATAGGTTGACGAATCCATTGGACATGTTGATTTGGAATTAGTAGTGTATATGAGTTGGCACCATTGGTTAGGATCACTTAGCAGTGGTAATTGATCAATATTATACTAGTCACAGAGTTGATGAATCCAATGAATAGGTCAACTTGGCATTGACAAGGCATATAAGTTGGTGCCATTGGTTGGGCCAACTTGTTAGCAATAATGGAGTACTATTAAATTAGTCACGGGCTCGATGAATCCATTAACACGTTGGATGGGTCAACTTGGCATTAACAGAGGTGCCATTGGTTAGGCCAATTTGGAAATTACCTTGGTTTAATATTATACCAGCCACGAGGTTAATGAATCCTTAATACGATGATCTTGTCAACTTGTAATAGCATTGGATTAATGTATTGATATTATATTTGACTATTCATGGGGTCGAATCCTTACACCCTTTATGATGATTGATGTCCAAAAATAATAAAAAGAATTTGGGAGTGTTACATTGTAAGCCTCATCGTTTAATCCACTTGGTAGTTGGTTCATGTTGTGTGTGTTGAGAACCAAGTTCGAGTCCCGATAGCTGTCAGGTTGGAAATTTTTATTATGATTTATAGTTTTCATTTTGTAGAAGTTTTAAGTGGTCAGGAAAAGATCCTCATGTAGAACTGACCACTGAAATTTTGTTCATTTTGTAGAAGCATGCCCAAAAGGGGGAAATTTGTAGAACCCTTGATTTAATATATTGGTTTGTATGTTTTTTGGGGCTTTCTGGGCTGATTATCAATGTTGCAAATTGGATTTTGAAAGCAGCTCGATGATAAAAGCTTAGAGGTGGAAATTTCCAGAGGCAAGAAGAGCCTTATTGATGTATTATTGATGACCATAATTTCAGTTATATGTTTTGAGGACTTTTTAGGAGGTTGCAGTGGTTTTGAGATTGTGGTAGAAGTATGATCCAATACGATTCATATGTGACCAGATTGGTGAACATGTTGAAACATGGTTCTTGATAATGTATGAAAGGGAATTAGTAGCATTATGGCATAAACAAGTTACTCAATTTGAAGATTTATATTATTTGAAGAGCAAGTGGACCCATTTTGAACGATTTTCAAAATAGGTCGATAAGAGGTTGAAGAAGGAGGTGGGTGCATCCACCAAGGTTGGAACCTCAATCAGGTTGGAGCATAGAGTAGGTCAAAGCCTTCTCATCATTGATATTGGAGCCTCAAATAGGTTTGATCCTTGAGAAAATCGAAGATTTCTCATCATCAAGGTTGGTGCCTCAATCAGGTTGGTGCCTAGAGTAGATCAAAGCCCTCTCATCATCAAGGTTGGATCCTTAATTAGGTTGGGACCTAGAGAAAGTATAATCTTTCTCATCATCAAGGTTGGTGCCTCAATTAGGTTGTAGCCTAGAGTGAATTATTGCTTGCACATTTTTGAGGTTAGTGCCTCAATCAGGTTGTAGCCTACCACAAATAGCAGCTTACATATTCTGGGGGTGGGTGCCTATGGAAGGTCGGAGCCTGTAAATATATATAATTAATTGAAGAATAAGAAGAAGAAGAATATTTGGTTTTCCCTTGAATGGGTTTCCATATAAAATCTTGAGTCTCTTTATGATTTATGTGATGGGTTCTCAATGTGTCATTGATGTGATGCTATCTTTATGATGCAATGCTTTATTTTTTGATATGTTGCATATGGTTATTTTTCATTGCAATTTATTTTTTGTTAATGAAAATTATGAAATGGTAAAATTTATCTCACACTGATTCATCCCCCCCCCCACCCCTCTGTGTGATCCTTGGTCCGTTAAGTGGTATCAGAGCCAGGTTACCTTTAGGAATAATTAACTACTTGAAGGTTGAGTTAAGGAAAGATCTACATAAATAGGGTAGTAAGTAAGCCACACGTGTTTGATGGATCCAATATTACTTTTTGAAGATAAGAATGGAGACCTATCTCATCTCCTTGGGAGTAGATGTGGGAAATTGTGGAGACTGATGATAAAGTTCCTAATTCTATTTCAATTGATGTAGCTGATAGGGCACTCTACACATCTAATTCCCGAGCCAAACATGCTATATTAACTGGATTCATAAAATCAAAATTTGTCAAAGTAATTGAGATGAGGTATGCAATAAGCTCCAAACTTATTATGAAGGGGATATAGAAGTTAGAGAAGTCAGGATGAAAGCTCTCAAGGGCCAATTCTAAATTTTGAAGATGGAAGAAGATGAGGATATTGCTTCATATTCTCTTCGAGTAGACAATATTGTTAACTCCATTGAAGGCTCAGTGAAGAAGTCAAGGATAGGTTTGTTGTTCGAAAGGTTTTAAGATATCTTGCATCAAGATTCAATCCCAAAGTATCATCCCTTTAAGAACTGGCAGAAGTGAACAAAATGACCATGGATATGCTTCATGGAACTTTCTCAGCATACAAGTTAAGAATAAGGGAGGACAAATTGGGAGTCAAGGAAGCAACCTTCAAATCAGCCAAAGAAGATAAAAAGAAAGAAGATCAAGTAGACTTTATCTATGATGAAGAAGAAACCAAGTTTGTCCAAAATTTAAAAAGAAGAAACAACAAGTTCAAAGGTAATCTCCCTTTCAAGTGATTTGAATGTGGACGGATAAGTCATTATGCATCTAAATGTCTTTATTCTAAGATGAATGCTAATGATTATGAGTCAAGATTCAATAAGCATCAAAATAAGAAGCAGGAAAGTAAGAATAAGAATTTATATTCAAAATAACATAGTGACAATGACTACCTATATATAAGTATTTATCGATAAAATATCTTTAAAATAGAACAAGAAGGATATCTAGTAGAAAGCCAAGATCCCCACAATTCCCATTCCAAATGAAAGTATGTCCGATGAGGAAAGGTGTGAAATATTATTCATCACTGAAATAGAAGAACCTACACCAGATTCAATTTATGAAGGAAAACTTAGAAGTGTATTGAAATAAATAAATATTCTAAAAAATAAGGAAGTCCAACTGATGCATCAACTTCAAGACAAAAATCTAAATGTAGACACCATTGTTTCTCTCAAAGTCTAGCTAGAAGAAGAAAAAAAGGTAAAGGAATATTTTCTTGAGTGGTTAAATGAGAAGAAAAAAATTTGTGAAAGACTAGAGGAAGAAGCTTTCCTCTTAAGAGAAGAATTGGAGCAACTCAAATAAAAAGTTTCATAAAGGGTATGAATCTCTAGATCACATTCTAAGCATGCATATGTATCCTCATATCAAAATAGGTCTTAGTTATCAAGAAAATTATTAGGAACCCAAGAGAAGTAGTTCGCTAAGAAAATTAAATGAAGATCATTTCAAGAGGTTCAATTAGACATTCATTGCATCTAGCAGAAAATTCCTTGAAGACCTTAAGAAATTGATGAACCATCCCAAGCATGTTCATTTCAATGATTCGCGACAAAATGGCAGGAAGCAACAAAGTTCACAAAATGAAGGAAGTGAGAATAAGGGAAGGACATCTCCCATGACAAGGAATATTCATAAAGGATCCACAAGAAACAATTAAGTAGGTATTGGAAACCAACAAATGAATGTGATTTCTCCAATCAATAACTTGATAAGGTCAAGATTTCCCTCTACATCTAGGCATTAATATAAATTCTTTGGTTATCTATTTTCATGTAAAAAAATTAGGTACAAAGCACAAGATTGAAAAACCTATGATGTGGTCAGGTATAGGGGATAAGATCAAGGGCTAAGATAGTTCGTTAGCCATTTACACAAATTTTGAAGCCCAGTGTTGAATGTTACATATGTCACAATGAAGGTCATACAACATGAGATTGCAAACTCAACTTGAGATGGTAGAAAATAGAGGGACTTCCCACCAATTCAAATATTAGCTCTATATGATGGAGAAAAAGATAGGAAGCGCCAAGATTGGATATGATCCCTTAAATTTAATTTCCTGGTGAAGGATTCTTCAAGGATATAATTTTGAATCAAAACTTGAAGAAGAAAATTATATGCAGGTAGAATGAGAACCTTAATAATATGGAGCAGCATGTGAATAATGAAAAATTCCATCGGCCAATATGATTTTCTAATGATATATCAGATATAAAGTAAGGATAGGTAACATGAATGCATTATCAGATGTAGTGAAAAGATGAGTAAGGGAAGTATGGCATCAAAGGGATAATATTTCAAGTCCATAAGAGAATGTAGGTATAGTTAGGAGCAACATTGGAAGCATGGTCTCAGGGGGTGTTATCGGGAAATCTAGTGTCCACTCGGAGCTGCTAGTCCCACTAAGACTGGTAGCTATCTTAGAAACAAACAAACTAAAACTACTTTCGCTTTCCTTTATGAGAAGTAGATAAGAGGGGAAAAAAAGACACCAACCTCAGTCTTGCGCTTGGTTCCTTGCCTGGTTCCTCTCCTTTCTGATAGATCCTTGCCACTTTCCCTTCGTCTACCCAGCTTCAAAGAGCCCCTGTAGAATCAAAGCAGCATAATACTATCGAAGAACAAAGATCTACAATCATAAACAATATAGGACCAGATATATATTGACCACACAAATGCATATATCATCAAACATACAAGAATGTGGAGGAAAACTTGAATAGCTTTATTAATATCAAGAACAGCAAAGCGGATTACAACCAATTGTTCTGACCCAGTGTCATCCTCCCAGCATGAAAGCCCTTCTTCACCTCATGAAAAGCTTAGATCACCCAACACTATGATATTCCACCAAGAAACCAATAACACTTCCTTACAAGATACAAAATTCCAGCCTCTGGATCTCTGGGATGAGGGATCCATATATAGATGATTGCAGGGGGGTGAGTCAGCTTCTGGGATTTTGATTAGTGTCCTCTCTCTGATAGTTCTTGATTCCACTTGGAGATTGATGATCTCTTACTCATCCCTGGGCGAATTCAGAGAGGCAAGTGTCACAGGAGAAGTTTCTGGAAGATTCCATGACGATCCACCTTGCAAACTATCTCTGCCATTTGTCTACTCTCGCCCATCGCACCCTATAGAAGGGCTTTCCAGTATGCATCGCACCATTTACACTGGGCAGGTGAGATGCACCGCACCCTCTGCACTGGGTGGTCTATATGGTCCAGCTTTGACCAGTTTTGAGGAGTTTTCTGTGGAGAACTTTTGGGAGATGATGTAATCAGTCGACCTTGTTATTTTAGGGTGTGAAGCAACGCTTTTAGGGGCTTAGGATCACTTGGTTTATGGACATGTATGATTAGGTTTCAGTGCCCAAAAATTTCTATAACAGTTGCCCCCTAAAGCATGAGGTCGTTAATCTTTTGATGTCGGGTGAAATGCTTTATCATGAGGATCCGAAGTTTTTTTTTTTTTTTTTTTTTTGAGCTGGAAGGCAACCTGTAATAAGATACAATACAATACATTATCTTCATAATATTTTTCATGATCTAGCTAAGGTGGGCATTCCCATGCTCAGCTTTATAAATTCATTTCCACGTACATAAGACAGACAACCGTCTGTGTGGCAGACTGATGATTCTGATAGAGCCATCATCCTTTGATTTGGATGATCATCTGTGCAGCAATGATGAACATTTGATGTCTTTATTTTCCTGAATATATCGTAGCCCGGATGGATGAAACTAGATTCGGGGTCTTCAAACTCGTCTAATCTTCACTCGGAGTACAAGTCGATCCATGTGAAATATGTTCTGGAGTCGAACATGGAGAGACATCGCCTGATTACCAGCCAATGATGTAAGCTATTAACAAGTGCGAGAGGAATCACCAATAATGATGATGACCCTCAAGGTACTACAGTACAGTTCATGTGGTGTGAAAAAGGGACTTGGCGTCGAACACCACGTAAAATCTTTCGGTCGAAGGCCATTGATGTAAACCTGTTGCCGGAAGTGAGAAACTTGCCATTGAGGCATGCAAGCTTCAAAGTATTGAAAGGGTTGTTCCTAAGTAAGCTTCTTGGATAATAAGCTGATGTCGACAAGAAGTGACCCGTCGTAGGAAGGCCTTAATGAATCCCACATCTACGACATGGAACAGAGTAAATGATTTTTGGAGTTGAAAACGCTCTGATGATACAGGGTTCAGGGTGGCCGTCATGAAAGAATGGAGCGTGAAAGTATTGCAACGGATGAGACACAGCTGTTATTGGGAAATCTAGTGTCCACTCGGAGCTGCTAGTCCCACTAAGACTGGTAGCTATCTTAGAAACAAACAAACTAAAACTACTTTCATTTTCCTTTATGAGAAGTAGATAAGAGGGGAATGAAGGACACCAACCTCAGTCTTGCGCTTGGTTCCTTGCTCGGTTTCTCTCCCTTTTGACAGATCCTTGCCGCCTCTCCTTCGTCTACCCAGCTTCAAAGAGCACCTGTGGGATCAAAGCAGCATAATACTATCGAAGAACAGAGATCTACAATCATAATCAATATAGGACCAGATATATATTGACCACACAAATGCATATATCATCAAACATACAAGGATGTGGAGGAAAACTTGAATAGCTTTATTAATATCAAGAATAGCAAAGAGGATTACAACCAATTGTTCTGACCCATCATCATCCTCCATCATGAAAGCCCTTCTTTCACCTCATGAAAAGCTTAGATCACCCAACACTATGAGGCTCCACCAAGAAGCTGACAACACTTCCTTACAAGATACAAAATTCCAGCCTCTAGATCTCTGGGATGAGGGATCCATATATAGATGATTGCAAGGGGGTGAGTCAACTTCTGGGAATTTGATTAGTGTCTTCTCTCTGATAGTTCTTGATTCCACTTGGAGATCTCATTGATCTCTTACTCATCCTTGGGCGATTCTGAGAGGCAAGTGTCATAGGAGAAGTTTCTGGAAGATTCTATGATCATCCACCTCGCAAACTGTCTCTGCCATTTGTTCACTCTCGCCCATCGCACCCTACAGAAGGGATTTCCAGTATGCATCACACCCTTAGCACTGAGAAACCTGTATGGTCCATTTTTGACCAGTTCTGAGTAGTTTCCTATGGAGAACTTCTGGGAGATGATGTAATCAGCTAACCTTGTTCTTTTAGGGTATGGAACAACACATCTAAGGAATTAGGAGCCCTTGGTTTATGGACATGTATGATTGGGGTTGCAGTGCCCAAAAATGGCTATAACAGTTGCCCCCTAAATCATGAGGTCGTTAATCTTTTGATGTCGGGTGAAATGCTTTATCATGAGGATCCGAAGTTTTTTCGAGCTGGAAGGTGACCTGTAATAAGATACAATACAATACATTATCTTCATAATATTTTTCATCATCTAGCTGAGGTGGGAATTCCCATGCTTAGCTTTATAAATTCATTTTCATGTACATAAGACAGACAACCATATGTGCGGGAGACTGATGATTCTGATAGAGTCATCATCCTTTGATTCAGATGATCATCTGTGTAGCAACAATGTACATTTGATGTCTTTATTTTCCTAAATATATCGCAGCCCAGATGGATGAAACTAGATCCAAGGTCTTCAAACTCATCCAATATTCACTTGGAGTACAAGTCGATCCATGTGAAATATGTTCTGGCGTCGAACATGGAAGTACATCGCCTGATTACTAGCTAATGATGTAAGCTGTTAACAAGCGCGAGAGGAATCACCGATAATGATGATGACCCTCAAGGTACTATAGTACATTTTACGTGGTTTGAAAAAGGACTTGGTGTCGAACACCACGCAAAATCTTTTAGTTGAAGGCCATTGATGTAAACCTGCCACCGGAAGTAAGAAACTTGCCATTGAGGCATGCAAGCTTCAAAGTACTGAAAGGGTTGTTCCTAGGTCGACTTCTTAGATAATGAGCTGATGTCGACAAGAAGCAACCCATCATAGGAGGGCCTTAATGAATCCCACATCTACGACACGAAATGGAGTAAATGATTTTGGAGGTGAAAACGATCTGATGATACAGGGTTCAGGGTGGCAGTCATGAAAGAATGGAGCGTGAATGTATTGCAGCGGATGAGACACAGGTGAATTCTTTGAGCGACTTCTCTTGAACATACCAGCGACACTGAAATGGATTGGTAGTGTTCACCCCAAATATGGATGGTGTGGTGGACCAATGGTGATATGACCAGTGAACGAAACAACCCAACCCGACTCGGATGCGGAGTGAAAGTTTCATGTTCAAGAGCGACTTGCTACCAATAAAGTTTCTTCAAGTTTTCTTCCCAATTTTTCCCCAGTCATTGCTGACCAGTACCTCTTTATTTTTGTCAAGCTTGAGGAGGATAACATGTGCTTGTTCTATAATTTTCCCTTCAGGCAACCCGTCGCTATGTTTTAACGAGCCTAGCGATAGTGAAACTCGTTCTTGTCCGTATGGACAAGTTTGTTGCTATTCGGTTTTAACGAGTTTAACGACAAAGATAACTCTGTCCTTTTCAATTTTAGAGAGTCTGAAAGGGACATAAAGGAAACTTCAATAATCCTTTTTCGTCACATAATCCCTTAAGTCTGAAAAAGTATAAAATAATACGAAAGGTATGAATTTTCAGTAATTTTAACGAGCCGAACAAAACAAGCGCTCGATCTTTTTGTGTAATAATCTCTCAGGTCCAAAAAGATTAAAATCTAGAGGAGGGATAGCACTTTCGGTCGCTTTAACGAGCTGGAGAGGCCAATTGCTCGACAATCTTTTCATATTTTATGAGTCAGGTGAAAAGAGCTTAAAGGAGACTCGTTTTTTGAGGAATGAGTGATACTTTCAGGTAGCAGCTGATTCCAAGTAAGGTTTGGAATTTTCCAATCACGACAGTGTCACAAGGATGGTTAACAGGATCACTCTTCGCAGTTGTTCCTGAAAAGGGGTAAACAATCAAATGGAGGTGAATGATCGGCTAAAACAGAGTGGAGGTGATGGTAAGAACATGACCAGGGCTCAAAAGTTGATGATAATGCATTCACAATGGTTATTTACAGGAAATTGGTTCATTTTTTAACGAGCTTAAACTCTGGGGGAACGTTTGCTCATTGCTAAGGTTTAATTTTTAACGAGCTTGAACTTCGCATCAAAACTGCTCGTGCCAGTCATATAATAAGGATGTCTCATTGATAGGTTCAATTTTTAGGGAGCTTGCACCATTCGAAACTTTGCTCCGGATCCTTTCATTATGAAAGCTAGGAACGACTAATCCTACAAGTTTAAAGGGTTGGGAAACTACAAACTAAGAAAATAAATGGTCGCTCTTTACTTTCATTCAAAAAGGTTTGCATGCCCCTAGGCATAGCGAAGTAGAGTTTCCAAGTTACCATAGGATTGCTCCATCCGCGTTACAGACAAAACACTTCCTTGGCAATGTCTACCGAAATAGAAAAAGGTGAGTGGCGCAGTCGCCTCCACTCACATGACTTTGATGAAGGAATCTTCTTCAAGTCTAATCCCATTTTCCTAAATGGACGGGTGTGTTAGACTAGTCATATATCCTCCGTGGAAACCTACCCTATACCCAAGGTTCTCCTGCCGAAACAGACCATGGTGCATGCCCCCTGGGTTTCAGTCATGTCCTCCCAAATCACTCGCGCTCTTCAGGTGGACAGACTGGAGATTGATGAGACATTCCTTGCGTGAAAAGACCATTTAGGGATGGTATTTGACTATTAGCTATGTGTGAGCCGGGGAACGAAAGCTGGTATACTAGCTTGACCACTCTGCCTTCATGCGGAAAACACATTACTCTAAAGAGTGAGGAGACAATGGCTCCCATGCTATAAATATAGTCGCACCCAAGGAGTAGATTATAATCTAGAGGTCCTCAGACTACCATTATGTTCATGTAAACAGTTTTTCTTCTCAACGTTATGGGCACATTGGGAAGGATCCCTAATGGTAGACTGGTTCCTTTATCGAAGCCTGTCAAATTTCTCATCTCAGGCAGAAGCGATGGTGAGCCAAGCGCTTCCCAAGCAGTTGAGGAAAGGATACTCACAGAAGCTCCTTCATCTATGATTGTACCGACCATGATCATTTTGTAAGATTGTACAATGATTCAGAATGGCACATTAGCCGGTACTCGAGGTCTGCCTAGTAGATTCCAATCGAAGGAAACGACTAGGTTGCTTGTAGGTGGGACCGAATAGACTGTCGGATATGACTCTGATGAACTTCCTTCCTGCAGTAAAGGAATGGGTAGACTTCCCCCATGTTCATTGGAGTCTGTGTTTATGAAAAGAATTTGAACGGTGTCGTTCTCATTCTCTTCAGTGATTGTGTCATCTGAAGATGGACCTTCCGAAGACAAGACCAAGTCGACTGCCGCCCCAACCTTTTGACTTTCATCTGGTATGGATTCAGCAGGTTTATCTTTAATGACAGATGCTTCGACCGACCACAATGGCATGTCAGTTGGATTTTCAACTAGTGATGGACTCGGCAAGAGTTTCTTGTATCCATGAGGAAGCCATAGCGGTGAATCAGGATAGTCATCCAAGACTCTTTTAGCTTCGTCTAGGAAGGGACAATGGTGGACAATGTGATCTCCTTCACACAGTTTACAACGAAATTTACATTTCCTTTTCTGTCCAAATGCTTCGCTTTCACTAGTTGATGGTGTACTTCCAACATGATCTTCAAAGGTTGATGACACCGAATTGTGCAAACAAGGAGACTAGTCCCTTAAGATCCGAGGGTTGCAAGGAAAATATCGATGATAGTGGTATCCTTTGCAAATGACACATGGAGATTTAGGCTTGGACGATGTAGTGTGTGGATTTTCACTAGACGATGCCCGGTTACCCCTTTTTTCCTTCAGCTCCTTCTTCTTCTTCTCTTTCTTCTCCTTCCCCTTCTTCTCCTTCTTAGTTACTTGATTTTTGGCCTTACCAGCTTTATCAAGTGAAGAGGAAGGAGGAGAGGGATAATCAAATGAAGTAGAAGGTTGGGGGGTGACTTTAGTATCATCCAGTTTTTGACTCGATTTTTCAGGAATCACGGTGTTCTGAATGACGGAGGTCGAGAAGAGCCCTATTGGCAAGCCAATCATCAATCCTGGAAGTGACAATGTGGCCATTTGAGGTGCACCAACATCTCCCTAAGAGGAGAAAGGATCCTCCAAGGGGAAATCCTTGGTTGGTGGACTCCATTTTCCTCAATCTAAGACCAACGTGGGAATGGTGATATTATTCCGATTAAAAAAAATTTTAGACGCTTTGACACAACTTGTTTTTTCAATTTTTAAGAGTCGAGAAAAAATAAAAGATGACTCTAGTCACCTTCGATTTTTAATGAGCCTGAAGTGACAATTGCTCAGATGGACCTTTTCCTTTAAGGAGTCTGAAAAGGAACAAAAGGGACTACTCTGGAAATCTAGACAGAGGGATTACCAAACCAATCGCAAAACTGCAGAATACTTTTTACGGTACGACAGCCAATCTTCCCGAATGTTGTGTTCAGTGCATTGCGATTGATAGGGTGGCAGACACGGCTTCCTATGGATAAATGATATAGCCTATTGTGGTCTCCCAATATATACTCGACGGTACCTAGGAGCACAAGTCCGTACTAGCACTTGTCGTCTCAAAGAGGAGGAATCACCAAACCAACAGTGAAAGCGACAGTTACCAGGCTTTACGACGTCGGAATACGTCTCTAGCCTAGACTTCTAGATGTTGTGTGTTAGGTTCCAAAGTGTTTTTATGTTCATTACATTTATTTTACAGTTGATCTTTTTTAAGAAATTTTCCTTTAAAGTTCACCACGTGATGTAGATATAATTCCTAAAATGCAATCTAAGATGATAAACAATCATTTAATCTTCTTTTTGCAATGAAAATCCTAGCTACTAAAGAAAGAGAGATGATATTCTTTCAACATAGAGCAGAGAGAACACACTAGATGCACTGTCCTAAATCAAACTAACAAGCAGTCTAAATGAAAATGCACATGAATGTATTTACTTTCAGCTTTCTTAATGTGTGAACGACAAGAAGAATGCTAAGTACAAATTTGAATTATCTTTTCAAAGAGACAATTCTAACAAACTTCTCTTCAAAAACGAAAGGAAGATAACGACGACACTTGGCTATTTTGAATTGAAAACTGCTTTTGACACTTGAAAAACTACTAATTCAAATCAAATATAAGAGTAATTGTATAATCGACCATCAAGAACAATAGAATTCTTTTCTTTGACTGAAAACGACACTTGCGACACTTTCAAATCAGAAGACGACAGTTTGATTATGCTACTTCTTTGTAAAAGAGAACTGTAAATGGCGCATAATACGTAAAAAACATTCACAATTCCTCGTACTATGGAGGCGGAATCATGCAAAAGAAGGGAGTTTCTACAGTGGTATACTAATCAAAGACAGTAAAACTCCTTAATAAAGCTGAAGAGAGTGAACACAGAAACCAAAATCTGAGAGCAGAAGAGGTCTTGTTTGATCAACGCGCCTGTAACACAGGGAAAGTGCAACGCAATGCACCTACTGCACACGGGAAGTGTGATGCATCCAGATTTCCAAGAGGAGAAGGTGCGATGGTCCAGGGACGAGACTTCAACTGGGTTCCAGGTCACAGTTTGCAGCTCAGTTCAGGGATTTAGGCCGAGCAAGTGATGTACAGTAAATAGAAATCATAGGGGCTGATCTACTGAGGTTACTAGAGCCACCACTAGGGCAATTAGAAAGTTTGCAAATCGATTGTTCAGTTTATAAACAAAACCCAGAGATAGACTGAAGCAGCATTGATCTACTTTGCACTTGCATAGCAAATGCAGTTCGAAGGCTAGCTGGCTTGACTTCAGGCTCCGTTTGTAAGTTTATAAAACAAACAAATATAGACAAACAAACAATCTTTTCACTCCCCAGCGGAGTCGCCATTTTGTTATTGGGAAATCTAGTGTCCACTCGGAGCTGCTAGTCCCACTAAGACTGGTAGCTGTCTTAGAAACAAACAAACTAAAACTACTTTCATTTTCCTTTATGAGAAGTAGATAAGAGGGGAATGAAGGACACCAACATCAGTCTTGCGCTTGGTTCCTTACTCGGTTCCTCTCCCTTCTGATAGATCTTTGCCACCTCTCCTTCATCTACCCAGCTTCAAAGAGCACCTGTGGGATCAAAGCAACATAATACTATCAAAGAATAGAGATCTACAATCATAAACAATATAGGACCAGATATATATTGACCACACAAATGCATATATCATCAAACATACAAGGATGTGGAGGAAAACTTGAATAGCTTTTTTAATATCAAGAATAGCAAAGAGGATTACAACCAATTGCTCTGACCCAGTGTCATCCTCCATCATGAAATCCCTTCTTTCACCTCATGAAAAGCTTAGATCACCCAACACTATGATGTTCCACCAGGAAACCAACAACACTTCCTTACAAGATACAAAATTCCAGCCTCTGGATCTCTGGGATGAGGGATCCATATATAGATGATTACAGGGGGGTGAGTCAGCTTCTGGGATTTTGATTAGTGTCTTCTCTCTGATAGTTCTTGATTCCACTTGGAGATCTCATTGATCTCTTACTCATCCTTGGGCGATTCTGAGAGGCAAGTGTCATAGGAGAAGTTTCTGGAAGATTCTATGATCATCCACCTCGCAAAATGTCTCTGCCATTTGTCCACTCTTGCCCATCACACCCTACAGAAGGGCTTTTCAGTATGCATTGCACCCTTTACACTAGGCAGGTGGGATGCATCGCACCCTTAGCATTGAGCAACCTGTATGGTCCAGTTTTGACTAGTTCTGAGCAGTTTCTTGTGGAAAACTTCTGGGAGATGATGTAATCAGCTGACCTTGTTCTTTTAGGGTATGGAAAAACACTTCTAAGGACTTAGGAGCCCTTGGTTTATGAAAATGTATGATTGTGGTTGCAGTGCCCAGAAACTTCTATAACAACAGGTGAATTCTCTGAGCGACTTCTCTTGAACATACCAGCGACACTGACATGGATTGGTAGCGTTAACCCCAAATATGGATGGTGTGATGGATCAATGGTGATATGACCAGTGAATGGAATAACCCAACCCGACTCGGATGTGGAGTGAAAGTGTCATGTTCAAGAGTGACTTGCTACCAATAAAGTTTCTTCAAGTTTTCTTCCCAATTTTTCCCCAGTCATTGCTGACCAATACCTCTTTATTTTTATCAAGCTTGAGGAGGATAACATATGCTTGTTCTATAATCTGCCCTTCAGGCAAACTCGTCGCTATATTTTAACGAGCCTAGCGACAGTGAAACTCGTTCTTGTCTGTATGGAAAAGTTTCTCGCTATTTGGTTTTAACGAGTTTAACGACAAAGATAACTCGATCCTTTTCAATTTTAGAGAGTCTGAAAGGGACGTAAAGGAAACTCCAATAATCCTTTTTCGTCATATAATCCATTAAGTCCGAAAAAGTATAAAATAATATGAAAGGGATGAATTTTCATTAATTTTAACGAGCCGAACAAAACAAGAACTTGATCTTTTTGTGTAATAATACCTTAGGTGCAAAAAGATTAAAATTTAGAGGAGGGATAGCACTTCTGGTAGCTTTAAGCAGATGGAGAGGCCAATTACTCGACAATATTTTCATATTTTACGAGTCAGATGAACAGAGCTTAAAGGAGACTCGTCTTTGGAGGAACGAGTGGTAATTTCAGGGAGCAGCTAATTCCAAGTAAGGTTTGGAATTTTCCAATCACGGCAGTGTCACAAGGATGGCTAACAGGATCACTCTTCACAGTTGTTCCTCAAAAGGGGTAAAAAATCAAATGGAGGTGAATTATCGGCTAAAACAGAGTGGAGGTGACGGTAAGAACACGACCAAGGCTCAAAAGTTGATGATAATGCATTCACAATGGTTATTTATCAGGGATTGGTTCATTTTTTAATGAGCTTAAACTCTAGGGGAAACATTTGCTCATTGCTAAGGTTTAATTTTTAACGAGCTTGAACTTTTCAAAAAAAACTACTTGTTCCAGTCATATAATAAGGATGTCTCATCGATAGGTTCAATTTTTAAGGAGCTTGCACCATTCGAAACTTTGCTCTGGATCCTTTCATTATGCAAGCTAGGAACGACCAATCCTACAAGTTTAAAGGGTTGAGAAACTACAAACTAAGAAAATAAATGGTCGCTCTTTACTTGTAGGCAAAAAGGTTTGCATGCCCCCAGCTATAGTGAAGTAAAGTTCCCAGGTTACCATTTAGAAATTCTTGCTTTCGCAAGATAGTTTCCATCTGCACAACAGACAGAAACACTTCCTCAGCTTAGTCCATCTGGACAAAGGCTCCAATCACCTAACCTTGACGAAAAAATCTTATCCCGGTCTAACTCCCTCTTCCTATATGGACGGGTGTCAGACCAGTCTTAAATCCTTCGCGGAAATTTACCCTATACCCAAGGTTTTCCTGTCGAAATAGACCAGGGTGCATGCCCCCTGGGTTTCAGTCATGTCCTCCGAATCACTCGCGCTCTTCAGGTGGACATATTAGAGATTGATGAGACATTCCTTGTGTGAAAAGACCATTTAGGGATGGCATTTGACTATTATCTATGTGTGAGCCGGTCTACGAGCTTGACCACTCGGCCTTCATGCGGAAAACACATTATCTAAAGAGTGAGGAGACAGTGGCTCCCATGCTATAAATATAGTGGCGCCCAAGGAGTAGATTATAATCTAGAGGTCCTTGGACTACCATTATGTTCATGTAAACAGTTTTCCTTCTCAATGTTATGGGAACATTGGGAAGGATACCTAACAGTCGACTGGTTCCTTTGTCGAAGCCTGTCAGATTTCTCATCTCAGGCAGAAGCGATGGTGAACCAAGGGCTTCCTAAGCAGTTGAGGAAAGGATACTCACAGAATCCCCTTCATCTATGATGGTACCGACCATGATCATTTTGTAAGCTTGTACAATGATTCAGAATGGTACATTAGCTGGTACACGGGGTCTGCCTAGTAGATTCCAATCAAAGGAAATGACTAGGTTGCTTGGAGGTGGGACTGAATAGATGGCTGAATATGACTCTGATGAACTTCCTTCCTATGGTAAAGGAATGGGTAGACTGCCCCCATGTTAATCGGAGTCTGTGTTTATGAAAAGAATTTGAACGGTGTTGTTCTCATTCTCTTCGGTGATTGTGTCATCTGAAGATGGACTTTCCAAAGACAAGACCGGGTTGACTGCCACCTCAACCTTTTGACTTTTGTCTAGTATGGATTCAGTGGGTTTATCTTCAATGACAGATGCTTCGACCGGTCACAATGGCATGTCGGTCGGAGTTTCAACTAGTGACGGACTCGGCAAGAGTTTCTTATATCCAGGAGGAAGCCGTAGCAGTGAAGCCAGACGGTTATCCAAAACTCTTTTAGCTTCGTCTAGGAAGGGACAACGGTGGACGACGTGATCATCTTCACACAGTTTACAAGAAAATTTACATTGCCTTTTCTGTCCAAATGCTTTGCTTTCACTAGTTAATGGTGTATTTTCAACATGATCTTCAGAGGTTGATGACACTGGATTGTGCAAACAAGGAGACCAGTCCCTTAAGATCCGAGGGATGCAAGGACAATCTCGATGATAGTGGTCTCCTTTGCAAATGACACATGGAGATTTAGGCTTGGACAGTGTAGTGTGCGGATTTTCACTAGATGATGCCCGGTTACCCCTTTTCGCCTTTGGCTCCTTCTTCTTCTTCTCTTTCTTCTCCTTCCCTTTGTTCTTCTCCTTAGTTACTTGACTTTTGGCTTCACCAGTTTTTCAAGAGAAGAGGAAGGAGGAGAGGGAGAATCGGACGAAGTAGAAGGTTGGGGGGTAACTTTAGTATCATCTAGTTGCTGACTTGATTGTTCAGGAATCACGGTGTTCTGAGCGATGGAGGTCGAGAAGAGCCATATTGGCAAGCCAATCGTCAATCCTGGAAGTGACAATGTGGCCATATGAGGTGCACCAACATCTCCCCAAGAGGAGAAAGGACTAGGATTTCCTCCAAGGGGAAATCCTTGGTTGGTGGACACCATTTTTCTCAACCTAAGACCAACGTGGGAATGGTGATATTATTCCGATTAAAATAAATTTTAGACGCTTTGACACAACTTGTTTTTTCAATTTTTAAGAGTCGAGAAAAAACAAAAGATGACTCTAGTCGCCTTTGATTTTTAATAAGCCTGAAGTGACAAGTGCTCATATGGACCTTTTCCTTTAAGGAGTCTGAAAAGGAATGAAAGAGATTACTCTAGAAATCTAGACAGAGGGATTACCAAACCAATCACAAAATTGCAGAATACATTTTACAGTACGGCAGTCAATCTTCCCGAACACTGTGTTCAGTGCATTGCGATCGATAGGGCGGCAGACACGACTTCCTATGGATAAAGGATATAGCCTATTGTGGTCTCCCAATATATACTTGACGGTACATGGGAGCACAAGTCCATACTGGCACTTGTCATCTCAAAGAGGAGGAATCACCCAACCAACAGTGAAAGCAACAGTTACCAGGGTTTACGACGCCGGAATATGTCTCTAGCCTAGACTTCTAGATGTTGTGCGTTAGGTTCCAAAGCGTTTTTATGTTCATTGAATTTATTTTACAGTTGATCTTTCTTAAGAAATTTTCCTTTCAGGTTCACCGCGTGATGTAGATATACAATTCCTAAAATGCAATCTAAGATGATAAACAATTGTTTAATCTTCTTTTTGCAATGAAAATCCTAGCTACTAAAGAAAGAGAGATGATATTCTTTCAACATAGAGCAGAGAGCACACACTATATGCACTGTCCTAAATCAAACCAACGAGCAGTCTAAATGCAAATGCACATGCATTTATTTGTTTTCAGCTTTCTTAATGTGTGAATGACAAGAAGAATGCCAAGTACAAATCTGAATTATCTTTTCAAAGTGACAGTACTAACAAATTTCTCTTCAAAAACGAAAGGAAGATAATGACGACACTTTTCTATTTTGAATTGAAAACTGCTTTAGACACTTGAAAAACTACTAATTCAAATCAAATACATGAGTAACTGTATAATCGACCAGCAAGAACAATAGAATTCTTTTCTTTGACTGAAAACGACACTTGCGACACTTTCAAATCAAAAGACGACAGTTTGATTATGCTACTTCTTTGTAAAAGAGAAATGAAAATGGCGCACAATACATAAAAAAATTCGCAGTTCTTTGCACAATGGAGGCAGAATGATGGAAAGGAAGGGAGTTTCCATAGTGGTATACTGATCACAGACAGCAAAACTCATGAATAAAGCTGAAGAGAGTGAACACAGAAACCAAAATCTAAGAGCAGAAGAGGTCCTGTCTGATCAGCGCACCTACAACACATACTGCAAATGGGAGGTGCAATGCATCCAGATTCCCAAGAGGAGAAGGTGTGATGGTCTAGGGACGAGACTTCAACTGGGTTCCGGGTCACAGTTTGCAGCCGAGTTCAGGGATTTAGGCCGAGCAAGTGATGTTCAGTAAATATAAATCACAGGGGTTGATCTAATGAGGTTACTAGAGCCACCACTAGGGCAATTAGAAGGTTTGAAAATCGATTGTTCAGTTTATAAACAAAACCCGAAGATAGACTGAAGCAACATTGATCTATTTTGCACTTGCATAGAAAATGCAGTTCGAAGGCTAGCTGGCTTGACTTCAGGCTCCGTCTGTAAGTTTATAAAACAGACAAATATAGACAAGCAAACAATCTATTCGCTCCCCAGTGGAGTCGCCATTTTGTTATCGAGAAATCTAGTGTCCACTCAGAGCTGCTAGTCCCACTAAGACTGGTAGCTATCTTAGAAACAAACAAACTAAAACTACTTTTGCTTTCCTTTATGAGAAGTAGATAAGAGGGGAACAAAAGACACCAACCTCAGTCTTACGCTTGGTTCCTTGCTTGGTTCCTCTCCTTTCTGACAGATCCTTGCCACTTTGCCTTCATCTACCTAGCTTCAAAGAGCACCTGTAGAATCAAAGCAACATAATACTATCGAAGAACAGAGATCTAAAATCATAAACCATATAGGACCAGATATATATTGACCACACAAATGCATATATCATCAAACATACAAGAATGTGGAGGAAAACTTGAATAGCTTTATTAATATCAAGAACAACAAAGAGGATTACAACCAATTTTTTTAACCCAGCGTCATCCTCCCAGCATGAAAGCCCTTCTTCACCTCATGAAAAGCTTAGATCACCCAACACTATGATATTCCACCAAGAAACCAACAACACTTCCTTACAAGATACAAAATTATAGCCTCTAGATCTCTGGGATGAGGGATCCATATATAGATGATTGCAGGGGGGTGAGTTAGCTTCTGGGATTTTGATTAGTGTCCTCTCTCTGATAGTTCTGGATTCCACTTGGAGATTGCTGATCTCTTACTCATCCCTGGGTGAATTCAGAGAGGCAAGTGTCACAGGAGAAGTTTCTGGAAGATTCCATGACGATCCACCTTGCAAACTATCTCTGCCATTTGTCTACTCTCGCCCATCGCACCCTACAGAAGGGATTTCCAGTATGCATCGCACCCTTTACACTGGGCAGGTGAGATGCATCGCACCCTCTACACTGGGCAGTCTGTATGGTCCAGCTTTGACCAGTTCTGAGCAGTTTTCTGTGGGGAACTTCTGGGAGATGATGTAATTAGCCGACCTTGTTCTTTTAGGGTGTGAGGCAACACTTTAGGGGCTTAGGAGCCCTTGGTTTATGGACATGTATGATTGGGGTTGCAGTGCCCAAAAATGTCTATAACAGGGGGAGACCTTGACGAGGTCCACGGGAAAATGCATGATCTTAGGAGGAGACTCTATTAGGTTCACGTAATGAAAACATGATTTGATTAATGAGTAGAAACAAGAAGAAAATATGGTTTTAGGGGGAGATTATGCTAGGTCCACAAGATCATATTGGAACAAGAACAATTTAAGAAACATTCACAGCATGCTCATGGAGACCTTATCAAATATAGAAACACTTTGTAAAGTTTTGAAAACCACTTAGAATATGAAGATATCATAGATAGGGAGACTTCACAGCAACATGTTCACACATGAGTATGGTGCTTTTGGTACACAACCATGACTCTTTTCAATTGATGTAAAAGGGGGAGAGAATGGAGACATTGGTACAAACCTTGAGATATAGTATAGGAAGGCTAGAGGAGAGAATGCATACATTTATAGAAGGAAGGAAAGAAACAAGGGAAATAATCTTCCCAGTCAGATAGGGGGATTCCTCAACATCATAATAGGGTAGAGTTTGAGTTTGAATTATTGACATCAATGAGCAATAATGTCTAGTGGTGTTTCCATGAATGACCAATGGGGAGTTTATTGCATATAATGTTATTAATGAAAAAAAGTTGCATTCATGTCAAAGGGAATTTCTGAGACAACACCAATATCACTCATGAGGTAAAGGAAGCAGTATGAAAACTAGATATCTCATGTATCCTCATCAAATGAAATTAAAGGGAGTTTGAATTTAATTGTGTTTTTGGCAAGGTTATGATCTCCTAATGATCCTATAAATATCATGATTTCATAGGCCTTGTCAAGACCTTTCCAATGTTGCATCCCACTATGAAAAACTCCTCCCAGTTCAGAAGTTATGGCTATTTGAAAATCAACATTATTGGAGGCCCAAAACTATAGGGGAAAAAACCCAAATATTAATTGGATAAATAATTCAAACATTTGTGAAATTTGCACGGTATTTAACATGGATCGTTGGCCTGTCCCGTAGGGACACATGACATCCAACTGTTGGTTAGGAATGATGATTTATATTCACAACCAGAGAGGATGACACATGGAAAGAGATGGTTGAGTGATGTGGCCCATTTACATAGTCAATAGATGGCATCAACAAGGTGATGTGGTGCCACTTGACATTTGCACATGGTAGTAACATTTAGTAACTTCTGATAGGTGAAAGGCCCAAAAATGAGTGACATGTGGAAGCCCTCACGAGATGCCACATGACATGATGAATTCATATTGACATCATCATGCAGATGGCTAGGGACCCAGTCATAGGGTATGGTCACATGGGACCTCGAGACAAATATTAAGGGATTGACTTGAGCGTTTGATTATGGCATGGGCATATGGTAATGGGTATATGGATAAAACCTCCAATTCTAAGGATTGAATGTTATACCAGGGTCATCTTATTTAAGCCTTGGGAACACAACATTAATATATGTGTGTGTGTGTAGGTGCTTATAACAATATGCACTCATGAATGTGAAGAACATATCATGAATCCTATGGTTGGTTGATAGATTTTGGTTCATCACTTTGGTTTGGTTTTAGGTTCAAGTATTATGATTGAAAGCTAATATTTTTTGTTTCTTTTGTGTTATCACTCGACAGAAATGGCTAGGGTTGCGATGCTGGAACAAAGGGAGTATTAATTCAATGACATATTTGGCAAAAGTATGATGGCAATCACAGAAAAATAATGGAGGTAGCTATTATATATTTGGAAAATATTGATGGAAGAAGATTGAAAGCATGATCTGTAATCACAACTAGATCTGCTATGTTAAAAATACCTAGCTACATTTGGCTGAAAGGAGTTGAAGAATGAATGGTTGTGGGCAGATTCATAGGGTGAATTTTTATGTCAACAACTGTAGTGTAATATCTGTGGCATGACATGTTGGATCACCCATCTATCACATTGGATGGGATTATGAATCCATTGGACATATTGACTTGTCATTAGAAGTGTATATGAGTTGGCAACATTAGTCAGGATAGCTTGTTAGTGGCAATGGATTAATATTATATTGGTATAGATTTGATGAATCCATGGGATAGTTCAACTTAGCATTGGAAGTGTATATAAGTTAGCACCATTGGTCGAGCCAAATTGGCAGTAGTAATGGAATCATTGGTTGGATCATCTTGGAAATTACAATGGTTTAATATTAAACCGGTCATAGGGTTGATGAAATACAATGATCTAGTAAACTTGCAATGGTATTGGTATTATATTTGACCAGTTGTGGGGTCGAATCCCCAATCCCTTTGTGATGATTGAAGTTCGCAAATAAAAAAAGGAATTCAGAAGCGTGACATTGCAAGCTTCACCATATAGTCCACTTGCTAGTTGGTTCATGTTGTGTCCACCGAGACACGGGTTTGAGTCCTGATTATTGTTAAGTCAGAAAGTCTTTTGTTATTATTTATAGTTTGAATTTTGTATATTTTTTAAGAGGTCAGTAAAACATCCTTATGTAGAACCGGTCGTTGGAATTTTCAATTTTGTAGAAGAACACTCAAAAAGGGGCAATTTGTAGAAATATTAATCTAATATATTGGTTTGTATAGTTTTTACGGTTTTATGGGCACATTATTAATCCAAATTGGATTTTTGATGAAGCTCAGTGACCAAAGCTTAGAGGTGGACATTTACAAAGGCCTGAAGAGACTTATAGAGGTATTCTTGATGACTAATTTTATTTTTATATGTTTTGAGAACTTATAGTCAGGTTGCAATGGTTTTGATTTTGTGGGAGAAATAGGATCCAAGATTAGTCATATGTGACCATATTGATGAATATGTTGAAGAAGGGTTACTGACAGTGCATGAAAGAGCATTGGGAGTAGTATGATAGGAGGATGTTACTAAATTTGAATATTTTTTTATTAGAAGAGAAAGTGGACCCTATTTGAAAGATTTTGAAAAGAGGTCCATAAGAGATTGGAGAAGGAGGTGGGTCCTTCCACCGAGGTTGGAACCATAATTACACTAGATCCTAGAGTAGGTCAGATCCCGCTTTTCATCGAAGTTGGAGCCTTAATAAAGTTGGAGCCTAGAGAAATTTGAAGCTTTCTCATCATCGAGGTTGGTTCTTCAATCAAGTTGGAGCCTAGAGCAGGTCAAAGCCTTCTCATCATCAAGGTTGAAGCCTAGAGAATGTATAAGCTTGCTCATGATCAAGGTTGGTGCCTCAATTAGCTTATAGCTGATAGTAAGTTGTTCCTTGACATTTTCAAGGTCGGTTCTTGAATTAGGTTATAGACTACTACAAGTAGCAACTTGCATATTTTATGGGTGGGTGCCTCTAACAGGCAAGAACTTGCAAATCTATGTAATAAATTGAAGCATAATAAGAAGAATTTGTGGTTCTATCCCATATGGGTTTCCACGTAAAAGCATTTGTCTCATTTTTATTAATGTGATGACTTCTCGATTTATCATTATTGTGATGGTAGTTTTATGATGCAATGTTCTATTTATTGATATGTTGCATATGGTTATCGTTCATTATAATATAATTGTTTGTTAAATAAAAATGATGAAATGGAAAAATTTCTCTCACATTGATTCACCCACCCCCCCACTTTTAATGTGATATTTGTTCCAATAGGTTCTTCCCTACACCAAATACAAATATAATGGGGGTGGGGACATTGGGAGACTAGGAAGATTAATGAGGGTTCTTGGAACAACCGATGATATGCCCTAAAGAGAGAATAAAGAAGGAGTAGATGTGGATGAAGTGGGTATTATCATACTAATGTGTGGTAGATACTAAGACACTACTAAGACACTGAGACACTAGGTGACATTGATCCCATGTCCCCCATTACGGAGGCTCCTCTCCTACCAACCATCTAATTAAAATAACGAAAGAGTGGAAAAGAATTATGCAAATTTTCACCCACCTTAATGAGTATAGAGTAAAGAGGATTAATTAAAGGAAGATTTACATTGATAGTATATTTTTTTTACCACTTCAACAATAATTTTCTTTTGTGCCTCTAAATGAAATATAATCCTCGTAGGATTTTCTATGTTTAATCCCTTAATGAAGGATTTAAACTATGTCTCTACAATTATGGATCCTCTTCTTTTGAAGGAAGGCCTTGAAGTATTCAAGACCAATGAAGTATTTTATAAACCACTATGAATAAATATGTTTAACAATAAACCAAGACACCCCTTTGGACAATTAGACTCGAACTAAAGAGAACACCCCTAGAAAAAATTATATATAAAAATAGGAAAACCAATGGATACAAGGATCTTCCACATATAAACCTAGGATGATCAAGGCCTACATCTAACCAAAAAAGGTAAAATAAATAGTTATGATAATGTCCATATACCTTCCTTTATTAGCACAATTGACCCTATAAGTAATAAGAAGATTAAACCCACAAGATCATTGATATGGTGTTATAACATTTGTTTCAGATACTATTGGAACTTCCAAACCATAGCCGCCTAGGAAGGTTATACTAAAGAATGGATACAGCGGTACCACCTCACATTCAAATGATTGGGGGTGTAGTCATGGGTGAGGACCAAATGCATAGGTAGGGATACTAAGGCTGGAACCTCTATAAAGTATTATTCAAAGAGAATTATTTCGTCAATAGATCCCCATAAGAATAGTAGTCCAATGGACACTAGAAAAAAATAGAGAGGGGATATCTTTGCATATGTCCCTAATGTGACCTCATGCTTTACCCCTATGTTTTTATTTTATTGGTAGAATCAACAACTATATTGGGCTTGTACTCGCATGACATGGGGCCGATTATGATTAATACCACTATAACCTATAGGAATACAAATGTGGCCCCATGTCACAAGGAGTTCCTTAATAAAATAGTCTATTGCCAAATAATCTACACCTTGGGGGTTCATAAATCCTATGTTATAGGAGATTCCCTATAAGAAATCTATGAAAAAAATGGATTTTAGTTATCGTACAATGATCTCTAGTATGGGTTTTGATGGCCTTGTAGAGTTCATCTCTAATCCTAATCAAAGGCCCTACACCCTAAGTTATTGGCAGTTTTCCATGAACACAAAATGTATAGCTTAATTTTATTATTACTTGATTTTAAGGTTATTGTTACATATGGGTATAGAATGAAAATTTGATGAAGTTTATATTTTTTTGACCAATCTGAATGTATGCAAGCTAGATGAAAGATGCAATCTTTTCAATTAGATGAAATATATCTAGTGTCAAATTGGTTATGGTTTTTATATTAAACATGAAAAACGAAACTCCCAACATAGCAATTTCTTGAAACCTTGTTTCTTTAGTATCATCATCTATTAAGTTCTAGAAGTAGTGATGCAACCCTAAGGTTGCCATATGCTAAACACCTTATCGAGACTCATTTTCCGCTTAATGGCCCCTTTCTGAGCTTTATACGCATTCATATATATATCAGAAGCGTTCTTTGGTGATTTTCCTTTTAAAATCTGGGATCATGCATTTTATCGAAACTACAAAGAACCATAGGAAATACACGGGAAATTCTACCCCGCTATGCTTAGCCGGACTTCAAAAAAAAAAATACCAGCATTCATAACCCTATCGGGTCCACACATCACCCCTTTACCATTGATTTATCATAATATTGCTATTGCGACCATCGAAATCCTGACTGAAAGACTTAAGACTGGATTTCAAAATTTATAAGCCACAATCTAAATATTATCGGGTCCGCTCCTCACCTCATTTCTTTCTGTTGCTCCGACTCTGAAACACTGATTACTCTGATCGTCGATTGCTCAGGCCCATCGCTATCGGCAATTGCAATGTTTTAAAGCCCGTCTTCGAAATCACACTTTTGCCGATGTGATTTATTGGCGATTGTAGATCACAATTGTCATAGGCCTAAATTCTGCCCCTTGTGCATGAACTCCGCTGATGTGATATCTATAGTTCTGCTTTATGCGATAGAATCTAGACCATTGATCTATAAGATCTAACGGATCCTATGCGCTCTTCGTCTATCTCCTCCTTAACATGTTTTCGCTTGTTTTTAATGGATTTTGTGTTGAAACACAGTTTCTGCCATACTCTGATTTAAACACAATATGTATATATAACACTCATTCCATTAATCAATGGATCGCCATCGATCATTATAGTGATCGATGGTTGATTAACATGCCTTTAAAGGAGATTTTAAATGATTCAAACATATATACACAACACAACCGGAAAATGCATAAAAATGCAGATACACTGCCTGCACACTACTGCTGCGGCTATTTAAAAGAATATCAAATTAATAGAGTTATGGTTCTCAGCCTTGATGGACTGATTTGCATACATTTCCCTCTCGCTCTACTCACACTCTTTCACTCTCGATTCATTCCTTTATCTGTATATACACACATAAACACATAATTACAAGTTTGAGGCTCTATGTCCCTCTCTGGCCTAATTATTCTAGTTAGTAGCCTTCTCCTCCTACGTTTCCCGTTGGCTTACAATACTCTCAAATCCTCTCTAATCCTCTCTCTCCCTCCCTTTCAGAAAATAAAGGAAACACATATATGCTCTGTCTAACAATTTCCTTCCACAAATGAAGGAATTCACTCTATTCCTAGAAATCATATCCAACTCTAACTAATCAATATAGCTAATTAGCTTGATCTCCACGTAGGGAGGATCACTTGCCACTTATTTCCCAATTCAGTTCAGAATTAGACAATAATTAAATACTTACATACTTTGCAATTAATAAAATTAACAACCAAGTCTTCCTCCAAACTTTCATTATCCACAACATGTGACCACTCCATCACATTGTTGGCTAGGCCTAGATGCTCCTGCATCAGACTCCCAAGGTTTAAAAAATAATCATGATCTCTTGATCATGTGTTTCTAATCTGTGTCCTCCTGTATCCCATACTTTGTTTGCTAGTCTATTCTTGGTTACTGTTGTTGTTTGTTGTCGTTCCCCAGGTATCCATATTTTATGCTGCAATGCCCCATTAGCTATGCTTTCACTATCTATTGTTGTCCTTTTCATATATCTTACTGTTGTTTGCTCATCATTATAGTTTATGCCAAACTTCTCCACCTTAATTTGCAATTTACCATTTCCCTCACTTGTTCCATTCTTTCCAGCCAATCTTCCTTCCTTCTTTTGTCCTCCATTTAGTTTATTGGAATATTGTGTTATGAGTTTTGACAACTCATTAATTTCTTTGTCCACTTCACTTCTTAGATGATGAATTCTATTCTCCTGCAACTGGATGTGTTATTGAATAAGAACATCATAATCTCTGTGCCAATATCATTCCATGTACATTTCTAAAATGTACAAATACCTTCTCCATTGATCCTCTGCAACAATGCCATTTCCCTCTTTTGGTTTCTCATTCATGGCTTCACCTTTTCTTACCTCAATTCCAAGTGTACCTACAATTTCACAATTTTTCTGAAAACTAAGAATTCTTCCTATTTGCTTAAGTACTTGCAATACCTCTTTTTCTAGTAGCTTAAATTCTGCACACTTAAGGATTATGGCATTATATTTTTTTTGCATCTGAAATGTCATCTTCAGCTTCTTCTTCATCAATAAATCCCTGTAGTATAATAGTAATTATGTTACTATCATATATTGAATTCATTTCTAGTTCAACACTCCCATACTGTAGACTCAAAATCATTCCATCTTCCTGAGACATTATGATATCACCCTTCATTAATTCGATCTGATATTTAGAATCCACTCCTTGGTTCAAATTGACTTCACATTATCTTGTTCCTACAGATAAATATTCATCAGATTTAGGAAATTCATTAAACATAAATATTTTACCTTGCTTCCTCATTATGGCAACAGTTCTAAAAACTTCTTTTCCATATTTATCATCCATGACAACTTCTTCATTCTTATTCAGTTCTGGTTGTACAGTCTGATCACTTATTCCTTGGTTTCCTTGCCTCTTCTTTGAAATACTTGACTCATGCCACTAATCTGCCATTTCATTTGGATGTTCTCCTAAAAGATCTGCACAATCTTTACTAACTCCATTGTCTGCAACATTTGCCTTTAGTCCTTCTTTACTCTAGCTTTCTTCAAGGTCAATAATCTTCAATAGTTGTTTAATATCTACAAAGTCTTCTGTATCAACCTTCAGTAGCTGTTCTCCTTTGGCTTTAGTCTTCAATAGTTGTCTAATATATGCATAATTCACTACAGTTATGTTTAACAACTGCCCTTTCCTCTGCATCACAAGGTTATGTGAATTTACTTCTTCTAACTTCTGAAAAATCATATCCTTGCTTTTCCCTTCACTTATGAAAACATTAACAGTTACCTTACTTCAATGTATCCTGCATTTACACACAAAATATTAGTTTCAAAGCTATGAGATACCAAAGTATCCTCAAATAATTTCATCATCAACTCTTCCAGTTGACTCCCACTTCCTGAATACACCATAAGATTCTCCATTTGCTTTGTATTAGCTTCATCAATTTTCTGAAGAAAACTCTTTGTTCTGAACATATGAATGGATCTCTTCCTTTCCAAATATTCATTTGATCTCAATAATTCCTTTGCCATCCTCTTTTTTGACTTATCCCTTGGATGTCATCTGACTGGACGTCTTCCTTCACTTGACTGTAACTTTTCTCTTTATTCTTCATATGGTTGTGAGTACTCATCTCTTCACCTGTTAATATAACAGTTTCCAATAACTTCTTGTCTTTCCTCAAGTCTATATGACCTACAAACATACAACAATAATCAATTTTAAAAACACAATACCTTCCATCCTCTTTTGATGCTTCAAGCACTAACCTTCCATCATAGATCTTCTAGATTTCAGTAGATCCTCTTTCCTGTGATTCCATTTTTTTGAGTCTCTCCTTCTCTAACAAATCAATATGAATTTTTTCAAGTTCCCTGAACTCGTTTATCAGCTTGCCATTCCACCTCCTTTGTAATAGCTTCCACTTAACCCTTTTATTTACTCTCCATCTGTATCTTCGATCTTCACTTGTCTTTCTTTGTACTATCAGACTAATCTCTTGCTCTTCATTCTGCTACCAGTTGCTATACTTTTGCAATTTAATGCCTTCCTCAAATTCATTCTCTTGTTGCGGATCATCTCTTTTAAATTGCTGGTTTATTCCATCTTTATCTTGCTGAATTGATACTTCTGTCTCCTTCATGTCTCTGAGGACATAACTTCCTTGTTGTTCTCGCTCTTTCATCTCACCTTCAAATAACCTCTGCTCAATTTCTCTGATTTCAACATCATATTTATTAATGATTTCTTCCATACCTGCAGTCACATCATTAACTAAAGAGTTTGAACATTTACTTAACTCTATAAATGTTAAAGACATTTCATCCTTATCATGCATAACAACCATAATCTCCTCTTTATCAGGTTCTAAAAGCTTCATTTCTCCTTTAGGTTCCTTGAGCAGTCTTTGCAAGAATTCTAATTCCATGTGAAATCTCTCCAGCAGTTCATCACAACTTCTATTCTCAACTTCATCCTTTTTGTGGCAATCCTCCTAAGTTATCCTGTTTTCTGCACTATCATATTGCAAAATTCTTTCATAAATTTCATTAAACAAATTCATTTGTTTACCTCCTTGGAATACGACTATGGAATTTTCATTAGACTTCTGGTCCATATCAACTTCATCTGAATGTCTGGCACCAAACAGAATTTCGTCTATGAACTCTTTCTGTTGCAATAAATTAGCACCTTCTTCCTCTAAAAAGCATTCTCCATCATACTTCACCTTAAGAGATTCATTCATGTTTGTGATAGTTTCACCAGACTGTCCATCATCCTCTGCATATCCTGCAAACATACACAAACTATGAGAATAAAAATCACAAGGCTTCATTGCCTCATCTACTTCCCTTGTCAACATATCTTCTAATTGTTCTAAACTATGCCAATAGTTCATGAGATCTTCAGCTGATATCCAATTATCCTCTTCACCCAACATTTCACCCTATTCTGGTCTACAAATGGAAACTTCCATTTCTGCCTCTGCTTCTCTGAGGTTTTCCATCAACCACTTTACCTATCTTTGTTGTAGCCTTCTCTACAACTTAGGCCACTTTACTGGCTTCCTCTTCCAGGCCCAACCTTGTCTTTGGTTTTCCTCTGGCAGCATTACTAACACTTCGAGCTCTTTCCTTATCTCAGCTATTTCCTTGTCAATTTCTGCTTGACTCATCTGTTTCCTATAGATTGTTTGAGCACCCTTCTCCTTCATCTTGCAGCCTTCTTCTGAACCTTCCATATGACTCTCCATAGCCATCTTCTCTTATGTGTGAGCTCTACACCTGCAACCAGTCAAATTCCTTCTAAGTTGACCTTCTCACCAAGCTTCTCCTCTAATTGATCTCCAAGTCCTCTTTCTTTAGAACTTGCACTGAGCAATCTTGCTCTTTCCCTGGTTGCTCCACTCACTACTCTTAAGGACTCCTTTGTCCCTATCTATTACAAGCATCAGCTGGAATGAGGTTTTGCTACAATCTCTAAGAACTTCCAAAAGTTCTTGTATAGTCTTATTGTTGTAGTCCTGTGCCCAACATTGCCATTCATTCGACCACTGCTACTTTCATATCTTCTGTATCATAAATCTTCATAAGCGAGACATCCTTCTCGCAGAAAATTTTCTTCCTTTTTCCTGATCTGATACCAAAATGATGCAACCCTAAGGCTGCCATATGCTAAATACCTTATCGGGGCTCATTTTCCCCTTAATGGTCCCTTTTTGAGCTTTATATGCATTCATATACATATATACATACATATCTATATATATATATATATATATATATATATATATATATATATATATATATCTATATATATATATATATATATATATATATATAGATATATATATATATATATATATATATATATATATATATATATATATATATATATATATATATATATATATATATATATATATATATATATATATATATATATATATATATATATATATATATATATATCGGAAGCATTCTTTGGCATTTTTCCTTTTAAAATCTGGAATCATGCCTTTTATCGAAAATACAAAGAACCACAAGGAATACACAGGAAATTCTACCCCACTATGCTTAACCGGACTTCAAAAAACATTATACCTACATTCATAACCCTATCGGGTCCACACATCACCCATTTACCATTGATTTATCATAATATCGCTATCGCGACCATCACAGGCTCATATATATCAAAATATATGAATACGCGGAAATACATGGAAATCCCGACTGAAAGCCTTAAGACTGGATTTCAGAATTTATACACCACAATCTAAATATTATCAGGTTTTCTCCTCGGTTCGTTTCTTTCTGTTGCTCTGACTCCGAAACACTGATTAATCTGATGGCCAATCGTTCAAGCCCATTGCTATCAACAATCACAATGTTTTAAAGCCCGTCTTCGATATCACACTTCCACCGATGTGATTTATCGACGATCGCAGATTGTGATTTTCAAAGGCCTAAAGTCCACCCCTTGTGCATGAACTTTGCCGATGCGATATCTGTAGTTCTACTTAATGCGATAGAATTTGGACCGTTGATCTACAAGATCCAATGTATCCTGTGTGCTCTCCGTCTATCTCCTCCTTAACATGTTTTCGATTGTTTTTAATGGATTTTGTGTTGAAACACATTTTCCTCCATACTTTGATTTAAACACAATATGTATATATAACACTCATTCCATTAATCAATGGATCACCATTGATCATTATAGTGATTGATGGTAGATTAACATGCCTTGAAAGGATATTTTAAATGATTCAAACATATATACACAACACAACCTGAAAATGCATAAAAATGCAGATACACTGCCTGCACACCACTATTGCGGCATTTGAAAGAATATCAAAATAATAGAGTTATGGTTCTCAGCCTTGATGGCTTGATTTGCATACATTTCCCTCTTGCTCTACTCACACTTTTTCACTCTTGATTCATTCATTTCTCTGTATATACACACATAAACACATAATTACAAGTTTGAGGCTCTTTGTCCCTTTCTAGCTTGATTATTCTAGTTAGCAGCCTTCTCCTCCTACGTTGCCCGTAGGCTTACAATACTCTCGAATCCTCTCTAATCCTCTCTCTCCCTCCCTTTCAGAAAAGAAAGGAAACACATATATGCTATGTCTAACAATTTCCTTCCACAAATGAAAGAATTCACTCTATTCCTAGAAATCATATCCTACTCTAACTAATCAATATAGCTAATTGGCTTGATCTCCACGCAGGGAGGATCACTTGCCACTTATTTCCCAATTCAGTTCAGAATTAGACAATAATTAAATACTTACATACTTTACAATTAATAAAATTAACAACCAAGTCTTCCTCCAAACTTTCATTAGCCACAACATGTGACCAATCCATCACATTGCTGGCTAGGCCTAGATGCTCCTGCATCAAGTAGACTCTTGTAAAGCCATATAGTTGAGTGACATTTCTATTATTATATTAGTTTTTATAGCTAGACCTTTTGATTGTACTACAACCCTTTGTCTCCCATATATACTAAGGATGCCTAGTTTTAGGATCATCTCATCTCATTTGTTTACATTTGTTCTATTGTAAAAGGAGGTTCCCCTTAAAAGAGGCTTATATTTCACTCTTATATCTATTGGTCAAGGCCTTGAGGAACTTTTCTCTTTATTTATTGACTATTTTGGTTTGTATTGTGTGAAATCATCTTTCATCATCCCTCGAATGTATTAATATACCTTTTATAATTAGAATAATTTTGAAAACAATTATATTTTTACCACCTTTATTTACCTAAAATTGTTTTACTTTTTATCTTTCACACCCTCATAGTGTGTCTTTTTGAGAATCCCACCGAGTTTTTGTTGAAAATGCAACAAGAAAATCCTGATTTAATTTTCCCTTGAATTAAATTAGGAGAAAAATTGTAATTCCACAAGACAACTTGTAAGATTTAACTAAGTTAATTTCACTTAGTTGGTTCAATTAATTTGAGTTGAGGGCCTAACTTGAGTCATGTAGAGTTGCTCCTACTTTATAGGGGCCCTAGTTGAGTATATTTTGAGTTGTAGTTAATTAATTTGGTTTAACTGAGTCAAAGTCAGTTAAACTAGTTCCAGCTGTTGGACGAAGTAGTAGGCGGTCTAGTAGTGGGGTGAAGCTTCAGTGTTCAATCAGTTGACTGATAATTCAGCCATAAATAACTCATGCATGTGTGATCTATGAATTACCCAGTTGATATTGGAGTTCAAGGGCAATTTACTAGCAGTTGTATAATCATCCAATTTGTACAGGTGGTGCATGCAATCAGAGGAAGGTCTATGATGTATTGCATATTTGTGGATGAGGAATTTCCCTAATTAATAGGGGCTAATTCCCAAGGAAACACACAAGGAAATAGGGACTTGGGAAAACAAAAATTTGGTTAGCATTGGCAAAGGCTTGTCAAGGAAGCAGTGAGATAGATAAATATAGTGTAGAGGTTGCTCGGGCTTGAGAAAAGCATTGCAATATTCTCATATTTTATGACTAATGCAATATATAGATAGTGAGGGTTTCTAGTTGTGGCTTTCCCTAGGAAATCATTGTGTAATGTGTTGATTGAATTCTTTCTCTTGTATGCTTCGTGATTTCACGATCATTAATTGTTTCCACAATTGGTAGAGTATATTCAAGTCTATTATTTTGTAAATTACAATTAGCAGTTTGAATCGACAAGGAATTTATATATGGTATAAGAGCTAAAATCACAATAGAAGAAAGAATATGAGTTTTTTCTTTACAAGAGGAAAGAGTTTTGCAGATCTATTATCCAGAGCTAGCAACATGATTAGGATGGTGTTATATGGTCTAAGGATTGAGTATGCCCTTGAGGGTAGCTCAAATTACATTGCTTGGAAGTGCCGGATGGAAGCAGTCATGGAAGATAATGGATTGAAGGAATATTACGAAACCAACAGTTAAAAATGCACAAAATCTAGCAGATTGGAAGAAGAATGTAGCCAAGATAATAAGGATCTTACTGGAAGGAGTTCAAGATCATATTTTCTCGAATCTCCATGGGAAGGAGACTCCATATGCAATGTGGAATGCCTTGACAGAATTGTTTAAGAACAACATTGACAATAGGAAGTTGGAACTAAAGGACAAGCTTTGGAAAATCAAGATGGAGAAGGGCAACACAATAGAAAAATACTTGAGCAATTTCACCTAATGTTGAGATAAGCTTGGGAGTGTTGGTGTTACAATTGATGAAGATGATCTAGTTAAAATTTCACTTCTAGGCCTTCCCAAGAGCTGTCAAAGCTACTAGGATTTGGTAAATGGGAGGGAGAAGCTACCAGAGTGGGAGAGTTTTTGGTCCAACTTGGTGCAAGAAGAAATAAGAAGGAACACCAAAGATGGAACCTCATCCAAACATGATAATAAGGAAAAACGTTCCTTGGATGGAAAGGAAAATAAAGGGAAAGGGAAGAAATCCTAATCCAAAGGCGATTCTAGTTAGGCAGGCAAGAAGAAGGACTTGTCAAAGATTAAATTTTTTCACTATCATGAGTTGGGAGACTATACCACGAAGTTTCTGCACAAGAAGACCGATAAGAAACCCTCACGAGGAGTGACAGGTGAAGATATAGCTTCACAATTTGAGTTGGATTTCACCCTCATGTAGGCATGCTGAAATCGATGATGGGTAGTATGTGGAATCTGGATAGTGGAGCCTCATTCCATATGACCGACAATAAAGAATTTGAGAACGACTTGGAGGAAAAGGAACTATAGATGCACATTGAGATGGGAGATGATGGAAGGTATCCCGCGACCACCATCGGTATTATTACTTTTTAGAGGGAGCCTGGTTCTCCTCTCACATTAAAACATGTCATGTATGTTCCGGGTCTGAAGAATAATTTAGTTTCAATTACTATGTTGGAATATCATGGCTACGATGTGATATTTAGCAAAGGAAAGGCTTTCCTTTGTCACTTAGCCATAGGAAAAGTGAAGCGGATCGGGGTTTAGGTAAAGAACCTCTACAAATTGGATGTATAAGACTGTGCTACCTTTAGCATGAAAGCGTAGAGGGTGCAAAGCCAAGACATCAATGAATTATGACATAGAAGACATGGCCACTTGCACCATGGAGCTTTGAATATCATGCAACAAATTTCTATAGGACTTCTCAAGGGTGAACTAGAGAAGTGAGAGACATGCAAAGGGTGTACATTGAGGAAGTACACCAAAGCCACCTTTAATGATAAGGATAATCTAGTGCAATTGATTCTTGAAAGAGTTCACTCATATGTGCGTGGGTCGTTCTTGATAGCCTCCATGACCAAGCATAGTTATTGTGTGATATATGTAGATGATTTCTCATGTAAGTGTTGTAAATTCTTCATGCAAAATAAATACCAAACATTCTCAACATATTTTTTTTAATTTCAAGAACTTGTTGAGAAAGACACAAGCAGGAAAGTGAAGGCTCTCAAGAGAAATAATGATGGAGAATATGTGTTGAATGAGTTCAAGAAATTATGTGCATCGGAAGGCATTCAATGGGATTTAATAGCACCCCATAAACCACAACAAAATGGGGTTACTAAAAGGAAGAACAAAATTATTATGGGAGTTACATGAGCAATGTTGCATGATCAGGGCCTAACATTCCACTTGTGGGCTAAAACATGCAACACAATGGTATATATGCAGAACATGAGTCCTCTTTGAATTCTCGGGATGAGTACACCAGAAGAAGATTTTTCAGATAAGAAACTACATGTGGCACACTTCGAGATCTTTGGTTCATCAATTTATATTCATGTTTCCAAGGATGCAAGGAAAAAGCTAGAACTAACAACAGATTTGGGCATATTTGTGGGTCACACTGATACACCTCACAACTGTTGGGTGTACCTTCCATCTCATAGGATGATAGTTGTTAGTAGAGATGTGAATTTAAATGAAGAGAGTGCCATGATCTGTTTCCTTGAGAGGGAGATTCAATTGCATGAAATTGAAGAGATTTTAGCTGCAAAGGAAGAACCCCAGGATGTTGTGGAGCAGCCACAAGCAGAAGAGTAGAGAGTGGAAGAACCCACTCATGCAGAGACATCTAGATATGGAAGGAAGCACACCATAGAAGCTGACAGATTGATGCATGATGATATAGAGAATGTGGGATCAACCACATCACATTGTAGGCAGAGTAGGTCAGTAGATAGGTACACTGGCTATGTGGCTCTGATGACCGAGAGTGTAGAGACTGAGCCATCCTCATTTGAGGAAAAAGTGAAGAAACTAGTATGGGTTGATGCCATGGCAGAGGAATATGATTCCATTATTAGGAACAGTGCTTTGGAAGTTATCCCAAGGCCAAAGGACAAGTCAGTGGTAGGTTCAAGGTGGATCTACAAGGTGAAGCAAGAAGCAGATGGGAGTGTTGAGAAACACAAGGCAATATTTTTGGCCAAGGGGTTCTCTCAGGTGGAAGGAATTGAATACGAGGATACCTTTTCTCTTGTAGCAAGCTACTCTTTAATCAATATATTATAGAACTTTCAGTTCATATGGGATGGAAGATACATATATGGATGTGAAGACAACCTTCCTCAATGGAGTGATTGAGGAAGAAGTGTACATAGAGAAACAAGAAGGATTTGATACCTTCAACAATGAGTCACATGCATGTAGACTCAAGCAATCATTGTATGGATTGGAAGAAGCATCTTGTTCTTGGTGCACCGGGATCGACAACTATTTCATCAAGTTGGGCTTCACCAAAAGTGAAGCAGATGAAAACCTTTAACATATTGTGGTTGAAGGTAAAGTATCGATTATAGCATTATATGTCGATGATTTAATCCTAATAGGTGATGAGAAGATGATAAAATCTTGCAAAGAGGATTTGGAAAAAGAATTCGAGATGAAAGACATGGGGCTCATGCATTATTTCCTTTCTTTGGAATTTTGGCAAGGAGATGGGGAACTGTTTTCCTCTTAGGGAAAGTATGCCAAAAGGATATTGAATAAGTTTCACATGGAGAGAAAGAAACCCATGGAGACTCCTCTATTAGGGAATTGTCGGAAGGAATATGCTATTTCAGGTGAAGTGGTAGAGGCTGCCATTTACAGACAACTTGTGGGTTCACTTATTTACTTGGTGAACACATGACGTAACATGCGTTTTGTAGTTAATCAACCTAGTCAAGAAATGTTTAATCCAACCTAACTGTATTGGAAAGTATCTAAACATGTGTTGAGATTCCTCAGAGGCACCACTCAATTTGGTCTTTGGTGTAGACAAACAGAGGTAGTGAAGCTGCAAAGCTTCACAAATGCAGATAGGGTAGGGAGTCCATCAGATAGGAAGAACACATTAGTATTGGTCCAACAATGCTTTCCTAGTACAACATGAAGAAAATATCAGTTGCACTTAGTTCAACAAAAGTAGAGTACATGGTTGCTAGTCAAGCAGCTTGTGAGGCTATCTAGATAAGGAAGATCCTTGTTGGGTTATTTGGTCAGCAGATGGATCCTACAGTGATTTACTGTGACAATCATAGTTGTATCAAACTCTTTGAGAATCTAGCTTTTCATGATCGGTCCAATCATATTGACATTCGGTATCACCATCTCAGAGATTGTGTGTAGAGTCAGATTGTGTTGCTAGAGTACATTCCTACATAGGAACAAGATGCAGATATCTTGACTAAGGAACTACAAAGAGGAAAATTTGAGTTCCATAGAGGCAGGATTGGGGTATCTGATATTCCATTTCTTGTTGAGAGGGAGTGTTGAAAATGCAACAAGAAAACCCCGATTTAATTTCCCCTTGAATTAAATTAGAAGAAAATTTGTAATTCCACAAGACAACTTGTAAGAGTTAACCAAGTTAATTTCACTTAGTTGGTTTAGTTAATTTGAGTTGAGGGCCTAACATGAGTCATGTAGTGTGGCTCCTACTTTATAGGAGCCCTGTTTGAGTTTATTTTGGGTTGTAATTAATTAATTCAGTTTAACTGAATTAAAGTCAGTTAAACTAGTTCCAATTGTTGGAGGAAGTAGTACGAGTTCTAGCAGTGGGGTGCAGCTTCATTGTTCAACTATTTAACTAATAATTCAACCATAAATAACTCATGCATGTGTGATCTATAAGTTACCTAGTTGATATTGGAGTTCAAGGGCAGTGTACTATCAATTGTATAATCATCCAAATTGTACAGGTGGCACATGCAGTTAGAGGACGACTTGTGATGTATTGCATATTTGTGGATGAGGATTTTCCCTTATTAATAGGGGTTAATTCCCAAGGAAACAACACAAGAAAATAGGGACTTGGGAATGAAGAAAATTGGTTAAGTATTGGCCAAGGCTTGTCGAGGAAGCAATGAGACAAATAGAGATAGTGCAAATGTTGCTCGAGCTTGAGCAAAGAATTGTAATCATCTCATATTTTATGAGTATTACAATATACAAATAGCGGGGGTTTTTAGTTGTGGATTTCCCCAGGAAATTATTGTGTAATGTGTTTCTTGAATTCTTTCTCTTGTATGCTTCATGATTTCACGATCATTAATTGTTTCCGTGGTTGGTAGAGTAGATTCAAGTTTATGGTTATGTAAATTACAATTATTAGTTTGAATATACAAGGAATTTATACAGTTTTTGAGAAATCGATTTTGAAATATCATGTTCCACTTCATTTGAGTGCCAATATACATATCACAAGAAAGACATAAGAACTTGATAGAAAAGGATTTAATCGATTCTCATACAAATTTATAGAGCATGGATGTAACCACCTCATAAACTAGGCTTACACTCACATTTTCACATTATCAATCGATAAGGATAGGATGAGGAAAAATAGGATCTAATAGAAAATTATGTTAAAAACTATATCCTATAATGCAGAATACATAAAGACGCTTAAGGAATTCATGACTGTGTAGGGAGTCATAGGCTAACAATTGCTACATAAATCATAAGTTTAAACAATTTTACCAGCAATACAACAATACGAATATCATAAAATAGCATTATATCCAAGTCTTCAATTTGAAACTTTTGGTCTAAAATTTGATGGATATCGACCTTGAAAATTAGCAAATATGGATGAAAAAAGCTCATAGAATATGGAAATATCACTATGTAAACAAATAAGTCAGAATTCTTGTAATTTTACAATGAAATTAACTCATCTAATGAAAATGGACCATGAGAAGTGAATTAATTTCAATTATCACACACTCCTAAAAATTCCTAATGACTCAATTAAATGCCAAGCAACAATGTATATGGATCTACTTTTCCTATACCAAGTCAAATGACAATCTATTAGAACAAAATGTCCACAAAAATACTCTTAAAAAATGACAGAAATAGTTTCAATCAACATCCCAATCTTAATATTGTGTATGACCCAACTACCATATGTTGAACCATAATTATATCAAATTAACCATAGCATAGTTATTTGAGGAAAAAACAATCACATCAATTTATTTCACATAAAACCATGACAAGTCGAAAAAACCTCAAAGAGCTCAAATAATCACAAGTGATGAAATATTTGCAGTTCTCATGTTCTGTTCCATCTAGCTTTTTTTTGACCAAGTCTACCATTTATAGATTGTTGTTTCCCATTTGGAAATTTGTGTTTCTTTTTGAAACTTGATGTATAACGATAATCATTAATATTACCTTCTTGACAACTAAAGGATGAGAGTTCACAAGTTTTTCTTAAATAATTCATCACTATATTTGGTGGTTCTAGTTGACCACTAACTATTTACTCTTCATTTGGTGGTTTCAATTTAGTGACTAACCATTTTTCACTCATCAATGTACACCTTACCCCACAAGATCTAGGACAATACCATTTGGAAGTCATCAATTCGATTTTCAATTGAAGATGACATTTAGAATTAGGACCTAGTCATGTTAAAAGCCATCATTTGTAGCAATTAAGTGAATACATTCAAATCTATTTCTTTTGCAACTTCATAATTTAAATATGTCTTTACCTATGTTTAAATTATGATATATGACTTGTGAAAAATCTTGGTTGTTAGATGCCACTGCCAAGTGTTAATACATCCATAGTAAAGTGTTCATCTCTAAACCTTCCTCTTCTTTTGAAATTTGTCTAAAATATTATTAATTTCTTTCTGACAATATAGACAAATATGGATATCCAAGAATTTTGTTTTCATGTGACCAATTGGATGACAATGTTGACATTTCGTAGGAATTTTTGTATCAACATTGTTCTTAGAGTTGGAAAGAAAACATGGACTCATAAATTGAATTTGTTTGGAGTAGCTAGGAATATGACATGTAATATAATTTTCATATGCAAAGACATGTTGATTCTTGTTGAATTTAATGCTTCCTAAGGTCTAAAAACTCCTTTGGAAATATCATTATTTTCCTTTTTCTTTTCTTTCATACATTCATGAAGGTTTTATTTTGTAATCTAAAGTGAAAAGTATTCACGTTCACTTTCAATTAAGCTACTTTTGGTATCACTATATCCTTTGGCATCTTGTGGTTCATTATCAACTACTTGACTTCCTTGAATTACGTGTTTAGGAGGAGTGATTTCACATATAGGATCATCAAACACTAGTTCAAAATTATTGAGTGTTCAAGCATTAGACTTACATTTGTATAAAGTTGAATTTTGTTTGCATGACCCAAAAATAGGTAAGGAAATTTTTGATTTTTCTATACATTATTGTGATTGAAATGATTTCTATTGTTTCAAGAATTGATTTCAATAAGGAAAACAATTTGAAGATTCTAACTCGTTATAAACTTAATCCTCAGGGATTGGGTGAAATATGTAAATAGATTAAATAGAATATTTTGAACATACCTTGGAATTAGAATCCATCACCAGTATGATATATATAAGATGATCATATTAATGGAAATTCACATTGGGGAGTCTAATTTGTGATTCCTTGGCTTCACATGGTATCTGTGCCATATGTCCCAAGTTTAGATATCTTTTCTAGCAAAAATACTTTTCCATTTTCCCTTCACTCAGTATTTGTTCTATCACCATTCCAGTAAATGTCTTAAAACTCATCTTTGTCCAATAAATCGATTATGTTTATGCTTGTCAATTCAAAAAAAGTTTTAAAAATGTCTTTGTCTCTCCAATAAACTTTGCACCTGCATGTTAGTTTGTTATGAAACCAGCTCAAGAAAAGATAGAAAAGATAGATCAATGCCTTAGAATTCAGCCTCTTCGAGGGGGCAACCTCCTTTACATTACATAAATGAACAATTCTTGGATGATACAAATGACAAAACCTCCTTTCTATATATAGGAGTCTAAGGAGTCACAATATAATCCAGCCGACCTAACAATAATAATATAAAGCCACAAAAATAACAATAGAGGGATTCTATGGGGCACAGAAATAACAACATGGGGGTAATAGGGGCACAACAATATAAATAAGGGGTATAACTACAATAGTAATGGGGTAATCACTAGTATTATAGGGACCCAACATGCCCCTCTCCTTCAAAAAAGTGTTGTCCTCAACGCTTGAGTAGTTCTGGATACTTTTGCATAAAATTCTCATCCTCCCATGTGGAATATTCAGCAGATAAGTTCTTCCACTTGATAAGATACTCTAAAATTGATCGATTTCATAGCTGTCGAGTTCTTTTTTATGTGACTGCTTCCGGTTCCAATATAATTTTTCCTTCCTCATCAAGTTCTGGCAATATTGTTTGAACTGGGAGCTTGTCGCCTATAACCTTCTTTAAACATGAAACATGGAAAACTGGGTGCAATCGAGAAGCTGCAGGAAGCTCCAATTTGTATGCCATAGTACCAATCTTTTGCAACACCTTGTACGGACCATAATACTTTGGTGATAATTTGTTATCCTTCTTAGCTTGCTTTAGGGACATTTGCTTATATGGTTGTAGCCGTAGGAATACCCAATCACCTACATCAAAACTTCTTTCATTCTATTTTGTGCCAACACGAGGTTATCCTTTAAGAGTTGGAGGAATTGTTGTTGATGTTCGATGTGATGTTCCACTGCCTGAACCTTAGAATTTTCTCTTAAATATGATGTGATGGATGGTGGTTGATACCCATAAAGTGCCATAAATGGGGTCATTTTGGTTGCTGTATGGAAGGAAGTGTTATACCACCATTCAGCCAGAGGCAACCATTTGAGCCATTGTGTCTGTTTATCAGATACAAAGCAACGAAGATATCCTTCCAAACATTTGTTTACTATCTCAGTTTGCCCATCAGATTGAGGATGATAAGATGAGCTATGAGCTAACTGAGTACCAAGACAAGAAAATAATTCTGTCCAAAAATTTCCAGTGAAAATGGGATCTCTGTCACTTACAATAATCTTTGGGTTTCCATGTAGCTTTTGAATTGTTTCCATAAATGCAGTAGAAACTGTACTAGCTTTAAATGGATGTGATAATGCACAAAAGTGTGCATACTTGGTAAGTCTGTCAACTACCACCATGATGACACTCTTTCCCTCAGACTTGGGTAAACCTGTGATAAAATCCATTGAAACCTCCTCCCAATGTTGGCTTGGAATGGATAAAGGTTGTAATAGACCCGGTGTCTTAATTGTTTCAACTTTATTTTGTTGGCAAACCAAACATTCCGCCACAAACTTTTGAATATCTGATTTAAGGCCATCCCAAAAAAATTCCTTCTTAACTCTGTGGTAAGTTTTTAAAAATCCTGAGTGCCCTCCTAAGGGAGAAGTGTGCAATTCCATAAGAATCTTTTGTTTTAGCTGGGAATTCTTACAGAGGTATAAGCGATCTTTGTACCATAATGAATCATTTTTACAGCTAAATGTATCAGACGTACTGGAATCTTGTTGTAGCTTTCGAATAAGTGCCCACACTTCTTCATCATTCTTCCATTCCTCCCTTGCTTCGTTTATCCAATCTGGTTGGATAATAGAAATGGCGCACAACAATGCTTCCACATCCTCATCCTTTCTTGAGAGTGCATCTGCCACCACATTTTGCTTCCCTTTTTTGTAGATGATTTCAAAGTCATAACCCAACATCTTTGTGACCCACTTTTGTTTCTCTTCAGAGGATAATCTTTGTTCTAAAAAGTATTTAAGGCTATCATGATACGTTTTTACCTTGAAGTGTCTTCCCATTAGGTAGGGTCGCCATTTCTTAAGTGCATGGAGTATTGCCAACATTTCCTTCTCATAAATAGCTTTGCTTAAAAACTTTCCCTTGATTGGATGACTTTCAAAAGCAATGGGTCTTTCATCTTGCATTAGAATAGCACCAATTCCATTTCCTGAAGCATCACATTCCACAATAAAGGTTTTTGTGAAGTCCGGTGTAGCTAAGACCGGTGCTTGGCACATTGCCTCTTTAAGATGTTCAAAGGCCTTTGTTGCTTTCGGAGTCCATGAAAATGCATCTTTCTTCAATAATGTTGTTAGAGGTGCTGCTATTCTCCCATAATTCTTAACAAACTTGCGATAATACCCTGTCAACCCAAGAAATCCTCGCAACTGCTTTATGGATGTGGGGATTTTCCATTCCTTAATGGCTTTAATTTTGCTAGGGTCTACCTTAACTCCTTCATGAGATACAATATGACCCAAATATTCCACCTCCTGGACTCCAAAGAAACATTTGGATCTTTTTGCATATAATTGTTTCTCCTCCAATAGTTGTAGCACCCTGTCAACATGTTCAACATGATCCTTCCAAGACTTGTTGTAGATTAGTATATCATCAAAAAATACTAACACAAATTTTCTAAGGAATGGTTTGAAAATTGAATTCATCAAACCTTGAAATGTTGAAGGTGCATTGGTAAGGCCAAAAGGCATGACCAAAAATTCATAATGACCCTCATGAGTTCTAAATGCCGTTTTCGGAATGTCTTCAATCTTCATTCTGATTTGATGATATCCCAAACGAAGATCCAACTTGGTGAAGTAAATTGATCCATGCAATTCATCCAGTAATTCATCAATGACAGGAATGGGGAACTTATCTTTAATAGTGAGCTTGTTGAGCTCCCTATAATCCAGACACATGTGCCATGATCCATCCTTCTTGTGCACCAATACTACTGGAGCAGAGAAAGAACTTTGACTTGGTTGAATTATACCAGCCTCTAGCATTTCTGCAACCATACATTCAATTTCACTTTTTTGGACATAGGGATATCTGTACGGCCTGATGTTTGGAGGAACACTTCCTGGAATCAGATGAATAGCATGATCATGATCACGCATAGGTGGGAGACCTTTGGGAGTCTCAAATACCTTGGAATGATTGTCCATGACTTTTTGGAGATCTGGAGAAATAGATGATTCCGATGTGGAAACATCTAGCGAACATAATTGTGCAATTACACCTCTTTGCTCCTTTTTTAGAAGCTTTGTCATACCATTAGAGCTGATTATCTTTCATGGTTTCCCTACAATACCCCTTAATTCAACTTCCTTTCCTTTCGTAGAAAATGTGATGAAAATTTCTTGAAAATTAAAAGCTATTGTACCCAAGGATTGTAGCCATTGGACTCCTAGTACAACATCAGCACCTCCCATTGGAATGGAAAGCATTGGGCTAGTCAATACATATTCTCCCATGGATAGCTTGATATTATGGCACCTTCCAGAGCAATTTATTGTTCCTCCATTTGTAATCATCACTTGACACTCTGGTGCTGGATATAGGAAGCAATTCAATTCTTTTGCTACCCTACAATGAATAAAATTGTGGGTGCTTCCTGAATCAATCAACACTATTACCTTTTTCTTCTTGATTTGTCCTTCTATCTTGATGGTTTGAGGAGTGGTAATTCCCGCCAATGCATTACAAGATATGGTCGAATTTATTTGTTCTTCATCTAGGCTTTGTTCCTGGAGTATATCTTCTTATTTTGACCTTTCTTGCTCCTTTTCTTCTTCCTCTTCACAATCTATGTAGAATAATTTCTTCTCAGCACACTTATGACCTTTAGTGTATTTGCTATCACAACTGTAACAAAGCCCTTTTGCTCTTTTTTCTTCCAATTGTTGTGGTGTCAACCTTATAGGTTGTGGAAGACTAGGGGCAACAACACTTCCATCTTTATAGTTGTGAGTGGTATGCTTCCTGGTTGCCATAATTTTGCTTTCCATTTTTCTTGCTAACCTGAATGCCTTCTCTAATGAATCAGGTTCCCAAAGGCGAACATCATGTTGGATATTATCCTTTAAAGACCCTATGAACACATCAATCCTATGCTCCTCTGGAATATATTTTACCCTTATGTTCAATTTTTGGAACTCCTCAATGTGCTCCATTACTGAACCCTTTTGTTTGAGACTTATCAATTGGCTAAAAAAAGTGTTGCTTTTTGTATCTTCATAATGTGCTATCAATTCTTCCGTAAAAATTGCCCAAGTGATAAATTGTTTACGAAAGCAAAGCCATTGATACCATACAAACTGATTTGGTTCCAAATATACAGTTTCCATACGTACCTTTTGTGTGTTTTGCACATTATTGAGATCGAAGAACTGTTCCATCTGTAATATCCATGTGGCGGGATCCTTGCCATCAAACTTCCTCATATCGATTTTTGGAATATGGTGGGTCTTCAATCCAACATTAGAGTCTATGGAATCATGATTAACATTACTTTTGTTCACATCATGAGTTTCCTTTACAACCTTTTCACCATTAGTAGGTATTTCTTGTAGAAAATTTGTCAAATCTGTCTTCGAATCTGCCATGTCTGTCTTCAAACCTGTCTTCAAATCTGCCATGTCTCTCTTCAAATCTATCTTCGAATCATCCATCTTAGCTTCCATGCCCTTTATCTTAGATTCCACACCATTTATCTTAGATTCCACGCCATTTATCTTAGCTTCTGTTAGATTTTGTGAGTGTGACATTTGTTGCACTTGTTCTTGTAATTTTGATATATCATGTAGCATTTCTTCCTCTTCTTCATGAGTCATGCTAGAGCTTTCAGGTTCCTTACTAGGTGTTTGAATTTTCTTTCCTCGGGGCATCAGTTACCGATAATAATGCTTTACTATGCCCTTTGAATTATGTTAAACCAAGCTTACACAAAAAAAAAAAAAAAAAACTACACACCTTTTTTCACTTTATAGAAGCCTGATATTGAATCTGATGTATCTCTGTAATTTCAGATCATCCAGTTTTGAAATTGCGCCCTGTAGTATCCTTCTGTGTCCTCTTTCCAATGCCACAAGTCTGACCCAAATTGGATTCTCCAAGGAAGAGTTATGTGAAATCTTCCACAGTGACTTGCTTTTAGACTAGTTCAGTAGAGAGAACTTGTACAACGTGCCACGAGTCACTGTTTCAACCTTTGGATCTGAAACATGCATACAAGAAACTACAGTCCGTCCTCTTTCTGTACCTTGTTATGAAATTTCAATCCAATCCCCAGAGAGAAAGTTATGACGATTTTCCCCAGGTCACCTGTTTTGAATGTAATTCAGGAGTCTGCAAAAAGACCAACCTCCTCAGATCATATCTCCGCAAATATCACGCGAAAAGCTTTGAAATTCGGACCCAAGGTTCAGCGCGATTTCTTATCAAATGGGTTTTTTTTGCGACTTATGAAATGTCACAGAAAAAAGTTATAGTGAAAATGCCACGATGACCTGTTTGGAGCAGCGAAACCCTAGAATCCAAAGCTCTGATACCAAATGTTATGAAACCAGCTCAAGAAAAGATAGAAAAGATAGATCAACGCCTTAGAATTCAGCCTCTTCGAGGGGCAAACCTCCTTTACATTACATAAATGAACAATTCTTGGATGATACAAATGACAAAACCTCCTTTCTATATATAGGAGTCTAAGGAGTCACAATATAATCCAGCCGACCTAACAATAATAATATGAAGCCACAAAAATAACAATAGAGGGATTCTATGGGGCACAGAAATAACAACATGGGGGTAATAGTGGCACAACAATATAAATAAGGGGTATAACTACAATAGTAATGGGGTAATCACTAGTATTATAGGGACCCAACATAGTTCATCAAACATTTGAGAAAAGTTTATATTCAAGAATTAAGTAGAACCTAACTTCCTACATTTGTGTAATGATAGAAAAAGTTGAGTGGGTTGTATATGAGGGAGTTACTTTGGTCTCTATTTTCCTCAATTATTTGTCTAGCTATTATAGAAACTTAATTTTCAATATAAGATTTGTGGTGTTCATTTGAGCTTTATTTATATTGTGGGAATCATGTTGGTGATTCTTGGTGTTTGTGTTACATATTGGCCTTTAGATCATGCGGCTATTATCCTCCCTCTGGGTAGTGAAATTCAACATTGTAGCTAGTTTTTTTCCAAAAAAAAAAATCGAACTTTTTATATAATTGATAAAAAGTTACATAGTATATGCAAATGCATTCAGTTTGCTGTATGATCAAATCATAAAGCTACTACAGAAAAGAGGCTACCTTTTCTGTACAAAGTCTGGGAAAAGAAAACTCTGGAAACCTAGGCCAAAAGATTCAGCTCCCAATTCTAGTTACTCACTAATATCAGCCCATATAACCAAAAATAACAGTGTTCTAAGTCCCGTATCTACTCCTGGGTCTCCTCAATGAGGAAAACAATCCATTTTTGGAGATAGATACCATGGAAATCAGAAAAAAAAAAAAAAAAAACCAACAGTTTGCCAAAAGACAACTGTACTTGCATCCAGTTTACATCAGTTTTATAGTGCATATATAACATCAAACAGAAACCAAAAAGGAGAGACTAAGCATAGGGAGGCTGATCCGACACACGGATCTATCCATGATCTTCCTCATCTATTCGCCAGCTTCCCATATTTTGCTGTAAACCTTCCTTAGAAAGCTTGTCTGTTGCTTCATTTCGATCCTTGTATATATGGCCAAGTGAAAAAACATTAAATGAAAAATTTAGATTCAGGATTTCTTCTAATAAAGGTCTCAGCATGTAATTTTGACATCTACTTTGTCCATTAACCCATTTTACAACATTTAAAGAGTCCCCAAAGATCTGAACTGTGAAGATGTTCCTGTGAATAAGCCAACAAAGAAGGATCTTTAAATCGGATAGTTCAGCAAAATTGTTTGATTCGGTGCCTAGACCCATTGAAGCTTTTAAAATTTGGTTTTCATTTAGGTGTATGATCATCCCTGCTCCTGCTGAATTGTTCTGAGAAGCCCCGTCAAAATAGGCCCATGGGATCCCTGCTTTGATTTGTTCTTCTCTTATCTGTTTTGGATTCCTTGCCTCCTTTGATTCTGGAATATTGGATAGAATTGCAGTACATTGAAGTGCAATTATTTCAGCAGGGGTTTCCTTGTCTGAAAAAATACACCTATTTCTTGCAATCCACACTCCCTAGAAGATGATGGGGGGTAGGTTCTGCAAGTTCCCTTCTGAATACTGTCACCACCACTTTTCCCAAACCACTGATAAATTTTCCCCTTCCCAGATTAATGATTTTTGAATGAGATTTTGGACCTCCCCCCATATCCTTTTGAAAAAAGGGCATTCTAAAAACAGATGTCTTATAGTCTCAGAGTCAGCTTTACATAAGGGACATCTCCCCTGGCCTTGCTTATATCTGGACTGGAGAATGTCCCATGTTGGAATTTTTCGTTTTAGAATACACCAAAAGAATAGCCTGGCTTTTTTTGGGCATTTGAGTTTCCATAACAGTTTGGCCCACCATTTCAGGTCTTCCCATCCTTTCTTCGACATTAAAAATTTATACCCGAACTTTGGAGAGTAAGCTCCAGATTCCGCATGGGCCCATACCAATTGATCTGGACTATCTTTCAATCTTACATTTGTTCTGGATAGTTCCTGAGTGAATGACTTCCACTCGTTCCACCAGAAAGGTCTGAGATCTAATTCTTCACCTATTTTCCACGCTTTCACCCAAATTGTGGACTGGCCGATTTTCTTAACCTGATTTAGAAAGAGAATGCCCTTTGATTCAAGATGTCTGATCAATCCTGGGGAAAGGGTGAAAGTTCCATTACAACCGACCCACAGATCTTTTCCTATTCTCAGATTTTCTCCATTTCCAACCTGCCATGCCAAACCTTGTATAATAATTTTAAAACCTCTGTAGTAGCTTTCCATACCACCGAAACATTCCTTCCTTTCTTATTTGGGTTTCTGATCCATTCTTCAAGAGGGACAGGGTCTACATATTTCCGCTTTACCACTCTCGTCCACAGATTTTCTGAGTTTATGATTTTCCAACCAGATTTGGCAGCCAAGGAGAGGCTAAAATCATAGAGATTTTTGATTCCCCACCCTCCGCATTCTTTTGGCCTTTCCACTTTCTCCCATGCGACCCAAGGAAGAACTGAGTCCTCCTTTGAACCGGACCAAAGAAATCTACTGCAAATCCTTCTTATCTTGTTAAGAATCCCTTTAGGAACCCAAGTCAAGGCTGCCCAAAAAACCGGCATTGCTTGTAATACAGAGTTGACTAAGGTCAATCTACCTGCTCTAGATAGCCACTTATAACTCCAATGTGTGACTTTTGCTTCGATTTTAGCCAACAGCCAGTTCCAATCCTATTTTTTGTAAGCATTTGGCTTCAACCAGAAGCCCAAATACTTGAAGGGATTTTCCATGTTGTAAACATCAGAAGGCAAAAAAGAAGTGATCATGCTTTTCTCATGCCTATTGAAACGTTCCATGATTAGCTGAGACTTCCTCAGATTTACTTGCATCCCTGTCACCTTCATGAACAAATCAAGAATTTTTTTTAGTTCCTTAATTTCATTCAAGTTCCCATTTGTAAATAATAATATATCATCTACAAAGAGGTGTGAAATGAACATATTTACAACAACTTCCAAACCTTTTACCAAACCTTCTCTTCTGGCCTCCAGGATCAGTTGACTTAACCCTTCAGCCACTAGAAGAAAGAGTAGAGGTGACAAAGGGCAACCCTGTCTTAGTCGTCTTTGCCCTTTGAAAAAGGAGGATGCGGCCCCATTGATTAAAACTGCAAAACTGACACTAGTGATGCATCCCATTACCCAGTTGATGAAGTCCAGGTTAAAGCCTAGATGAGTTAATAACATCCTCAAATATGTCCAGCTGATCCTATCATAGGCTTTTCACAAGTCAATTTTAATCACAACTCCTTTCCTGATTGTCTGTCTGATACTGTGAATTATCTCCTGCGCAACTCCTATGGCTTCATGGATTTGTCGACCGTCTAGGAATCCAAACTGTTCGCTTGAAATGCATTTTGACAGAATCAGTTTTAACTGGATAGCTATCACTTTTGCAATAATATTATATATACAGTTACACAATGAAATAGGCCTGAAATATTCAAAAGATTCCGGGTCCTCCTTTTTAGGAATAAGGGCTATGAATGTTGAGTTAAAAGGGGTGTAGATCTCTCCTTTCCTCCTTGACTCTTCCACCACCTTAGTTAGTTCTTCTCTGATCTGTTCAAAAAAATGTTGGAAGAGTTCTATGGTCCACCCGTCCGGGCCTGGGTTCTTATCTTTTGCCATTGATTTTATAATTCTTTCCACTTCCTCCTTGAAAACTTCTCTGATTAAATCCTCTGCTTCTTCCTCTTCTACATACAGGGGAAAACATTGGGCGGTTCTGATTACTTCTGCTAATGTTATCTCTCCTTGGTCAGTAAACAGGTTCTGAAAGTGATTCCTTCCCATATTGGATAGAGACTCAAAAGTGTTGGCCTCTCCGCCCTCATCATCTTTTAGCTTCCATATCGTGTTCAAATTTTTCCTCCATTTTGCATAGTTATGGAAGAATTTCGTATTTTTGTCCCCGACTTTAAGCCAAATCGCCCTGGTCTTTAGCCTCCATTCCTCCTCTCTGGCCAGCAATATTTGGTTCCTGTGCCTTTCAAGCATCAAAATTCTTTCTTTGGATTCCTGCGTTGTATACCCATCCACCTCAGTGCCTTCCAATTCCCACAGTTCTGCATCAAATTTGGTGATTTCCTTAATCTGCTTTTGCTTCCTGGTTTTTGCCCAATCCATGGCAGCTTTTTTGAGTCTTTTTAAGCTTTCCATGAAAAGGAAGCCTTTGCTCTCCATTGAATTCCTATCCGGGGGTCTCCATGTTTCCTGGAAGAGTCTATTGAAGGATTCCTCTTGCAACCAAGATGCATTGAACTTAAAGGGAGTCGCTGGTTTATGGGGGGTTTTAGAGAGCTCAAGAAGAACTAGGAAGTGGTCCGAGTTTCATCCCTCACCCACCCATTGTCTGAACATTGAAATTCGGGATGCCAAATCTTCACATAACAGGAACTGGTCTAGTCTCTTTGCTATTCTTTCAACCCCTACTCTTCGATTCCTCCAGGTAGGCTTTAATTTGATTGGGTTTACATCAATTAGGTTGTGGGAGCAGAGTGTGTTCAAGAAATAATCAAAGAGCGGGTCTTCGCTGGCCGAAGGACCCCAGGCTTCAGCATTCCCCAACGAGAAGTTTAAATCACCCCCTATAATCAGATTTTGTCTTGTTAGACTAAATAAAGCGTAGCTGAAATAAATATAAACATACACAGCACATACAAAAACCACACAAAACCATAACACAGAGATTTAACGTGGTTCACCCAACCAATCTGGGCTACGTCCACCAGAACAGAGGCATCGGCAATCTTATTATTCAAAGGAGATTACAACAATTCTAATTCTTCACACATACTCTCAGCTCTCCCTATTTTCTCTACACACTTTACACACTCTTACAATCCTTTACGGATTACATGTCTATATAGCTGGAGCATAAAACTGAATCATAAATTCCCTCACAACAAATATAGGATGCATTAACTCCTCCTCAAAAAATACTGGAGCTAATACAACAACTAATCCTATTGTTGTCACACACATGAGATTTTTCCCAAATTTAATAAAACAGAAAATCTCAACAATCTCCACCTTGAAAACAATTAGCCTGATGCCTTGTTCATTTATTATTTTTATCTTTTCTGCAAGCCAAAAGGAGCCATACACCAACGCAGCTTCTCTAACAAAACTGGTTTCGTGAACATGTCTGCACAGTTTTCCTTCATATGCACCTTTTCAAGAGAAACACCCCTTTCAGTGATAACCTGTCTTACAAAATGGTACTTGATTGGTATATGATTTGATTTACTATGATAGGCTGGATTCTTAGCCAAGTGAATTACACTTTGACTATCACAAAATAACTTGATGTTGTCCTGTAACCTCCCAAACTCACCAATCAAACCTTTCAACCAAACCGCTTCTTTGCAAGCATGTGAAGCAGCTATTCTGCTTCAGTAGTGGATAAAGCAACAATATTCTGTAGCTTTGACATCCAGCTAATAGCTCCACCTACAAGAGTAAAGACATACCCTGAAGTTGACCTTCTCTTATCCAAATCACCTGCAAAATTGGAATCAACATAACCGCAAACAAATTCACTACTTCTGTTATAAGTGATACAATAATCACTTGTGCCTCTCAAATACCGAAGAACCCATTTCACTGCTGACCAGTGTTCTTTTCCTGGATTTTCCATATACCTGCTGACAACCCCAACCGCATGTGAAATATCTGGTCGAGTACAAACCATCGCATACATTAAACAACCTACTACATTGGCATATGGAATTCGAGACATATATTTCTTTTCTTCATTTTTACTAGGACATAAACTTGAAGAAAGCTTAAAATGGGAAGCTAAAGGGACTGAAACAGGCTTCACATTGTTCATACCAAACCTCAAGAGTATTTTCTCAATATACTTCTGTTGTGATAGCCACAGCTTACCATTGCTCCTGTCTCTGAAAATCTCCATGCCCAAAATTTGTCTTGCTGCTCCTAGATCTTTCATATCAAATGTCCTAGCCATCTGAGCCTTTAACCTGTTGATCTTTGTTATGCTTTTGCTTGCTAAAAGCATATCGTCAACATAGAACACTAAGATAATGAACATGCCATTACTTAATTTCTTAAAGTAAACGCAATGATCATATTCACTTCTTATATAATTTTGACTCAAGATGAAAGAATCAAACTTCTTGTACCATTGTCGAGGCGATTGCTTCAGACCATACAATGATTTCTTGAGCCTGCAAACAAATTTCTTGTTGCGATCTTGAAAAAACCCTTCCAGTTGTTCCATGTAAATTTCCTCATCTAAATCTCCATGTAAAAATGCAGTTTTAACATCTAGTTGTTGTAATTCTAAATCAAGCAAAGCCACTAATGCTAATACCATTCGAATTGAAACAATTTTTACAACTGGTGAAAAAATATCATGAAAATCAATGCCTGCTTTTTGAGAAAAACCTTTCGCGACCAGCCTTGCCTTGTACCTGTCCTTTGAACCATCAACACCCTTTTTCAATTTGTACACCCATTTACATCCCACATTTTTTCTGTCTTTAGGAAGTTCTACCAGATCCCATGTGTCATTCTTGTGTAATGCCATCATCTCTCGTCCTTCATAGCTTCTTTCCACTTTTCACTTTTTGAACCTTATACAGCTTCCTGATAACACAAAGGTTCATCATCGTTAGCGGTTAAAGCAACTGAAGTAACATAATCATCATACCTTCTAGGAGGACGTTTAATTCTCGTGGACCTCCTTAAAGATGTTTCTGGTGCTTCCACAATTGACTGACTACCATCTGTAGGAACTTCTTCATGACCAGCATCTGAGACCTGTTCATGATCTACATCTGAACCCTGTTCATGATCTAATTCTGAAACATGTTCATGACTAGTATCTGAACTATGGTCATCATGACTATCATTAGAAGTGCTTTCAAACTGAATGTGCTGAAAATCAGATACATCATCCTGTTTCAATCTATTATCTACATCTAACTATACAAGAGAGGATTCATTAAACTTTACATCTCCGTTGATGATGATCTTGCGAGTAGTAGGATCCCACAATCTATATCCCTTTGTTCCATCACCATATCCAACAAAGATATACCTTTTTGACTTTGGATCTAATTTAGTTCGCTGATGTTTAGGCACTAGAGCATATGCATCACAACCAAACACTTTGAGTTTAGAATAATCACAAGGGTGACCTTTCCATACCTCTTGAGGAATCTTGCAACCTAGCAACGTGGATGGTGATCAATTTATCACATAACAAGCTGTAGTCACCGCTTCTATCCACAATTCCTTCTGCAAACTGGCGTTACTCAGCATACTCCTTTCTCTCTCTAAAAGAGTCCTATTCATGCGTTCAAAAACTCCATTTTTCTGAGGAGTATAAACAATGGTCTTATGTCTCTCGATCCGTGCATCCTTGCAATAGTTTTCAAACTCCTTGGAAGTAAACTCACCACCATTGTCAGTTCTTAAACATTTTATAGTTCTACCAGTGATGTTTTCTACCAATGCTCTAAACTGCTTGAAAATTGTAAAAACATCAGACTTCCTTTTCAACATGTAGACCCACACTTTCCTAGAAAAATCATCAATAAACGATATAAAATATGACGAGCCACCATATGAAGTTGTAGGGGCTGGACCCCAAACATCTGAATGGATATAATCAAGTATTCCTTTACTAGTATGTTTGCCTATTTTAAACTTTTGCTTACTTTGTTTTCCAAACAGACAATGTTTACAGAAATCTAACTTTCCAGACATTAGATTAGGAAGTAACTTGCGATCAGCCAAAAATTTCAACCCTCTTTCGCTCATATGGCCCAACCTTTGATGCCATAAGCGAATGGAACTACTGTCATGTTTAGACACCGTAGACACATGATCTGACCCTGTTCTTCCTTCTAACTGAAATAGATTTCCTACCTTCTTAGCTTTCATTACTAGTAAAATACCTTTGTAAATTTTCATTACTCCACCTTGAATTATAGTTTTATATCCATTTGTGTCAAGTGCTCCTAGTGAAATGATATTTTTCCTTAAATCTGGTACATGTCTTACATTAGTTAACATTTTGGTTGTCCTATCAAACATTTGCAGCTGTATACTCCCTATTCCCACAATATTACATGTGACATCATTACCCATGTACACGATTCCATCATTAATTGATCTATACGTCTTAAACCATTCTCTATGAATACACATGTGGTTTGATGCACCAGAATCTAACAGCCAATGTTGATCATGATTTGACAAATTAACTGATAACACTTCATCACTCATACCTGAACCAGATGCCGAACCTGTATCTGTCGTGTTTGCTTCTTGCTTCATTGTTGAAGAGTCTTCTTTGGATGCTTGCTGTCTCTTCCAACAGTCCTTCTTCAAATGTCTCGATTTGCCACAAAACCAACACTTTACCTTACTCTTCTTCCCTTTCGATTTTGATCGTGAGTCGCTGTGCTTACCAGAGCGTCTTTCTCTCGAACGACCTCTAGCCATCATTGCTTCTGATGTAGAGGTGTCGGCATTTGACCTCTTCCTTGTCTCTTTGGACAACAAAGCTCCAACAATATCATCAAATTCAAGGGTTTCTGATATACTTAGACTTATAGAAGTAACAAAATGATCCCATGACTCGGGCAACGAGCACAATAAAGTTATAGCTTTATATTCTGATTCAAATTTTACTTCTATACTTTCTAATTGCACCATGAGAGTATTAAAGACATTCAAATGATCAATAATAGCTGTGCCTTCCTTCATACGCAGACTGCACAATTGTCGCTTCAAAAGAATCCTATTGGTCAAGGATTTTGTCATGTACAGCTTCTCCAGCTTTGTCCACAAACCGGTAGCAATTTTCTCTGACACGATGTTAAACAAAACATCATCCGCCAAATACAGTCGAATACCACTCAGAGATCTTCCATCCAATTCATTCCATTCATCATCTGTCATGGGGTAAGGCTGTTTGGATCTTCCCAACAACGCCTTCTCCATGCCTTGTTGCACAAGCAGATCATGCATCTTCACTTTCCAGATCTCGAAGTTATTTTTTCCATTGAACTTCTCGATCTCAAAACGAGCGCTTTGAGTTTTTGCCATGTTGAATCAAAAAAAAAATCTCCAATTCCGAATTAAAAATTCCTCTATCGTACTGTGTAAACGCAATTTGAAAAGAAAAAACCAAAATTGCAAGTTTACCAGAGGGAAAAACTGCCGGGCGCTCCTTGACAGCGAAAAAACCACGCCTAAAACACAATCCACTGCCTGGCGCTCCTCTGACAGCTGATCAACCGCACCAGAGCAAAATCTGTGCAAGTGTCGCAAAATTAGCGCGCTTAATCCCGTCGATTCCACACCAATAAGAATATTGGAGCTCTGGCGTGAGTATTAGACTCAGATCCACGCCAATTGGCGCATCTGTTCCAAAATAAAACGCGCCAACCCATTCACTGCCAGAAATTGGCACTGTCTCTGCCGATCGCCGAAACTCCACTTTCAGCTGATCTGTCACACACACCTGCTCCTCAACCGGAGACTTGTAGGTTATTGGCCCTCCACGCTCCGCTGCGCAGCTCTGATACCACTTGTTAGACTAAACAAAGCGCAGCTGAAATAAATATAAACATACACAGCACATACAAAAACGACACAAAACCATAACACAGAGATTTAACGTGGTTCACCCAACCAATCTGGGCTACATCCACCAGAACAGAGGCATCGACAATCTTATTATTCAAAGGAGATTACAATAATTCTAATTCTTCACGCATACTCTCAGCTCTCCCTATTTTCTCTACACACTTTACACACTCTTACAATCCTTTACGGATTACATGTCTATATAGTTGGAGCATCAAACTGAATCATAAATTCCCTCACAACAAATATAGGATGCATTAACTCCTCCTCAAAAAATATTGGAGCTAATATAGCAACTAATCCTATTGTTGTCACATACATGAGATTTTTCCCAAATTTAATAAAACATAAAATCTCAACATGTCTTTTCAGCAATGATTTTGACAGTAGATCAGTCCAGAAGTTTACCCTCCCCTGGCATGGCCCATAGATGTTTAAAATCAACAGGGGGTAACCGAACTCTGGTGATTGAAACTCCATCCTTGGCACATGAGTCATTCCCCAATGGTTAATTAGCTGCAGTATTCCTTCCTTGAAGCCCATGGCTATTCCGCCTGAATGTCCGACTGAATCTACTACTAGAAAGTGCCAGCCTGGAAGAGTAGCTCTAAGATTCATCTCCACATCTAAACTTTTACCGAGAGTATCTTGCAGTAGAAGAACATCTGGATTATAACACATAACTATCTCCTTAAGGGCCAGGTTTTTGGGTTTACTGGCTAAACCCCTGCAATTCCAAGATAAAAAGATCATTTGATTACATTCTCATGGGGATTTGCTACTCTAAGCACCCCAGGGATAGACATTTGCTTTTCGTCAGCCACATCATACTTTGCTTTTACCTGTGCTTTGGACAGGTATGATTTCCTGCCCCTAGCCTTCCTTTTAAAAGCCTGAGACGAGGATGGGCCTAAACCACCAACCGGTTCTAGATTTGCAGGCTTTTTGTCAAGGGATCGTAAATTATAATGACATACAGGGGAGGAAGGAACAGGTTCCTTTTTTTCAAATGGATCATCGTCACAGTTCAGGTCTAATGAAGGAATAGAAACAGTGATATTTTCAACATTTAAATGTTCATCATTTAAACAGTTATTTATTTGTGAGCCAGATATCAAGCAAGCATCTTTAATTTCTGAAGGAGATAAAGATGGATTACTTGAGTCTAGTTGCATACCCTTTGAGTCTTCGACCGGGGTGACTGCTGTTTGATTGATGGGCTCCTTTGATAGGTTCTCTAATCCACTGGTCCTCATTCGCTTCCTCTTTACCTGGCGGATCTTCTCCAGCCTGTTCCTCTCATTGCTCTTCATGGTTATTGTACACATCCATAGAGTCCTCCTCAGATAGCTCTTCTATTCCAGAATCCTTTTTCAACTCCTCTATCTTCTCCTCTTGCTCGGATTTGTTCTGAGTCCTTCTTCTGCAATTGCCCAACGAACAGTCTCTTGCCAGATGCCCGTATTCGTGACATCTATGACATATAAATGGTAGATGTTCATAGTCCAGTGGTTGTTCAAATACATAATCTTTGTACTGATGATTGATGGTTTCCACAAGACATTCTTTTGGGTTTAAGCTGACCAAGATTCGGGCCATGGCTCTATTGTGTGTATGTAGAAAAGACATGTCCGCCTCCAGAAATGTGCCGAGAAAGTTTCCTATCGATCTAAAGACCGATTCTACCCAAAGGAACGGGGGTAAACCAGGTGCTCGGACCCAAACAGGAAACTCATCTACCTTCTACCTTTTCGCATCAAATAGTGGAGTCCACCATTTGAACAACATTGGGCGATTCCCAAAATCCCAATTCCTCCCCGCTACCCAGTCCGCCGCTTCCTTGCTTTCGAACCTCACCATAAACCACCCTTTCACAAGAACTGCTACCTTGAAATTTTTAACCGGGGCCTTCTTCCACTGTTGCTCCGCCCAATGTTTTATAAATTTACCTGAGTAGCTCTTACCTCTAGCTCTCCCTACCATAGTTCATTCAACCACCTCTAATGCATCCTCTACCTATACATCCATGCCCAGGACTAGGCTGGCTTCGAATTTTTTCTTCTTGAGGGGTTTCTGTTTTTTCCTTTTCCCCCCGGTCTTTTCTTGCTCAGAGTTCTCCTCCCTATCTTGTGCTTTTGGGTCACTCTTGACCACTTCTTCTTGTTGTTCGTGCTCGTTCTTATCTTGGGTTTTCCTTCCCTTGGCTAAGTTTTCTGCTGACATTCTACCTCCAATTCCTTTCTCTATGCCTTCTGCAAACCCGGTGCCCTCTTCCAACAATCCAAAATCTAGTCCATAGCATTCCTTCCTTAGCTCCGAGGTTTCACCTGTTCCTACCCCAATCAAACCAGTACCCAAGCTGGGGCTATACATCCCTTTTGCGATTATGGGTCTGGTGATTTCCGGCGTTCTACCCCCCTCCGCCGCTGCTATGTCGGATTTTAGACCTCCTCCCACAGATCTCCAGATCCCTTGTTTCGCCTTGTAGTTTACAATGTCTTCAAGCCCTCCAGAAAATAAGGGAGCATTAAAAAGGGGTTTATCTTTACTTACTTGAGAGCCGAAGGGTTTATCTGTCAGATGGAAACCCTCCTCCTGAGGACCTAGTTCTTGCAAACCCCTTTCTCCTTGGCTATTCAGCCCAACCAGCTCCAGACTTTCCTCTAGTAACCCTTTTGGTACTCTGTTGCTCCATGAGGCTTCCGGTGCGAATTTCTCAGTTGCATGACTGCTAGATGACACAAAAAACTTGTCAATATTCTGGGCGGTTATCTCCTTACCCCAAATCGACAAAATGTCTTCCGGTGCAGGGTCTAGGTCGACTACTTCTCTAGGTTTCACCATGGCAATTAATCTGCAGTAAACACTTACAGGCAACTGCTAACGGTCCGTTTCCTTCAACAAATTCTATATTCAGCCTCGGGTAGACTGGAGATGATGCCAGCACATTCACCCCTAGGATTAAAACCATCTCCCTGCATAGTGAAGGGTAAGATCTCCACGATCTGATGCCGCCCTGCTGTTAAATACCAGCTGTCCTCTTCATTCTTGCCATCCAGTCATTTGCCTCGTTGTGTACTCACGCTCACCCACCTCGTATGATCCTGCCTTTGTCATCTGCCTTGTGGTCTTGTCTGCAGTGCCTTAGGCCATCGGCCTAGGCTGCCCTGGTTCAATTCCTCCTGCATCCAAAACCCTCATCACTCGGGCTATCATGTTATGTCTACATCCCCCGATATCTGAAAATGAACATTGTAGCTAGTTATATAGTCTAGCACAAGAATTAATTCTAACACCTTCATTGCCTACCTTGTGACGCAAATCTTGCTAGAATTATCATGAGTGTCATGCTTGTAGTTTGAACCTTGAAGCATATGCCCGCACCTGCACCTTGAACATGCTTTAGTTCGATGGTCATCAACATAATACTAAGAGACTAGTAACTTTATATGTATGAAGTTCCTATACATATGCAATCTATAATATATTTGGAATTAGAGTAGTTGCTTTGTCATCTTTTATAATGTCCATTTCACATATTTTGGCAATTTCAATTCTAACTTTTTCTACAAAGTTTCTTAAGCATGAAATTTTATTGTGTGTTTGAATTCACTTTAGAGAAGGAAAGACTTCTCAAAAACATCTTGATGCTTCCATAATTATATATGTCAATCCATTTCAATTAGTGGTAGCTATAATAGGATCTTATATGTTGCACCACACAAGATTTTGATACAAAATTCCTTCTATTTCACTTAATCTCTTTAAGAGGTTGCTCGAATGAGCAGATAACATGTTGTAAGCAATTTGAGTAATCAATTATAAGGGTATGTTATTTTCTCCTTATTAATCTCTAAATGATCCCAATATATTTATATAATTCATTTTGTTACTCTTACTCGAGCTTCCCCTCTAAGGATACTATTATTAAAATCCTTGTCTTTTCCCCTCATTCTTGAATTTATTGAAGATGCATTTTCTCATCTTCATTGTTGAAATTTTTCTTACTTGGAAATAAAAATACCATTAATGTTTGATAAATATTAGGAACACCCTTATCTTCAATGACTTATGGAAAGGTATCCGTGAAGGAGAAGGTGAAAATGCACCTCCCAAGCCTACCTTAGGTAAATATCTATCTATATGGGATAATAAGACAACAAATCTTATGCATTGATTGCTAATTTTGTAAGTGAATAGGTGACTAATCATATTATTCTGATTACAAATGTTTATGATGCATTATGAGTTGAAATATTTATTTCACTCACACTTAGAATTGGAAGTAGTCCAATTGATGATCAAGCTCTTCAACCTTGAGTTGAAGGATGATGACCCCCTAGCCATAGCCTTAGAAATTAGATGTATCACACATGATGTAGAAAGAAATGGAATTGAAATGGACATCCCTCTCATATTCGTTGTAAATTCCTTGTATTCTACATATTCTCACTATCTAGAATCCTTACAATCTAGTGCCTAACTCAAGGACATTATTTTTTACACTTGTGGAGAATTTTGCAGGATGGGAGAAAGATTTCGGGAAGAGGAAGACAACTTCTCAATCCCCTAAATAAGTTGCGTGCCTTGCATAGAAATATAAGAATCATTCATAAGATTCTTTTAGAGGAAGAGGTAGTAGAAGAGGAAGTGGAAGGAAGAACACGAGAGGCGGGGGGTAAATATCATCAAGGAGGAAAATCTAATCTCCACTATATTCATTGCAATTGAGATGGAAATGATGCATCCACATGCAAAATCCCTTGGGAAAGAATGAAGAAAGAACACAAAGAAGGAAAAGGTAAAACACTAGATCTAGCGAAAGGTCAATCACATGAATCTACTCATTATATTGTTTCCCATTGCAATATTAGAGTAACTGAAGATTTGTTTCATGCTTAATTTTCTTCTTAGAAATATGCATGGTTTCCTGATATAGGTGCAACTTGCGACATGATATTTTAGAAATAATTCTTTGAAGATTTCAATGACAAAGTATATGGAGTAGTATATTTTGCAAGAAAATAAAGTCTCGAGTCATCCAGACTTGGCATCATTAGGCTTAAACTATCTAGACTTCCTAATTGTCTTCTACATGATGTACTCTACCTTCCAAAGATACAAAGAAACTTTTTGCCCCTTGTTCACATTTTTAGCAAGGACACTCCATTCAAAAGTTTAATGGAAAAGTTGAGATAAGAAAAACATTAGACAACACAATTGTCATGACTAGAATAGAGGAGGAAAGACTATTGAAGCTACAAGGAATATCTGCTCATGTAAATAACTCTGCATATAGTTCTCAGTACAGTGAAGGTACATTTCCATCCAATCTTCTATCATATGGAACATTTGAAAATATTAATTATGGGAGCCTTCATTTGTTGAAACAAATGGTGTTTATGGTTTATCAACTATTCCAAGGGAGCTAAAGCAATGTGATGCTTGTATCCTAGGAAAACGTATAAAATTGTCATTTCATTATTCTACTTAGAGCACATAAAAGGCTTGTACTGATTCATTTTTATTTGTGTGGCCCTATTAATTGTTACTTCTACAATGGAAATAAATATATTATGACTTTTATTGATGATTACAATAGGATGTGTTGGGTATATTTGTTGAAAGTGAATTAGAAAAGTTGAAACTTTCATAAACTTTCACACATGGATTGAAAATGATGGACAATCACATATTTGATCTCTTTGTACTGATAATGGAAAATAATATAATTCTAATTAATTTTAAAAATATCTTTGCTCACATGGGATTCAACATCCAAAAAACGTACCATACAATCCTCAACAAAGTGGTGTAGCTGTAAGAATGAACAAGACTATCTTAAATATGGTTTTCTCAATGATGTTTTTCAAAAATTTAAAGCCGATGTTTTGGGATAATGTATTTCTATGTGCAGTATATATAAACAACAAATATTTCCATCTCATGCTCTAAAAAACAAGTCTCCTTATGGAATGAAGTATGGCCACATTCCTTTGGTAAGGCATTTCAGGATCTTTGGTTCCACCTGCTATGTATTGATTCCAAAGGAACAAAGAATAAACCTTGATTCAAGGAATTGAAAGTGGATGTTTTTTTGTTACTCAAATACCACCAAAGAATATTTCCACTACAATGAGGTAAATAATAAGTTTATATTGTCTAGAGATGTGTTCTTTCTTAAATATTCCAAGGCTAGAAATATTGTTGAGCGACAACTTGATCATTTGGGCAGATTCGGTGATGAAAAAACGTATCATGAATTTTATAATGAGATTCCACATAGTGAAGTGCGGATATCTATCTTGGATCAATCTATGGAATATATTTCTGAAGCACTCTCTCCCCTTCATGAAGTTCCAATCACTTCTTTAGACTAAGAAGACCCTTTGAGTGATGTGGTTGAGAGGATTAGAAGGCTAAATCAAGATGAAGCCCCATATAAATAAAAAGCGTAGCTTAGACCAATGAAGAAAAGTCCTCCAAAATGACTCATTAAAACACTTGAAAGTGTTCATCTTGATGAGGTTGAAAAGACAGGAACTAGAGTTCCACTACGTAAATTGGACGTGATGTAGATGATTCTGATTCAGTTGATAATATGGATGTTTCTTATCAATGTAGATTAATTTTTTCTATGAATATTGAACTAACTTCATTCAAATAAGTTGATTCCCATGATGAATGGAAATAAGCATTGCAAAAGGAGTATGATGCTCTCATAAACAATGGAACATGGTGTTATCGGGAAAACTAGTGTCTATGCAGAGATGCTAGTCCCACTAAGGCTGGTAGCTACCTTAGAAACAAACAAACTAAAACTACTTTCGTTTTCCTTTATGAGAAATAGATAAGAGGGGAATAAGGAGACCAACCTCTGTCTTGTGCTTGGTTCCTTGCTCGATTCCTCTCCCTTCTGATAGATCTTTGCTACTCACTTCCTTGTCTACCCAGCTTCACAGAGCACCTGTAGAATCAAAGCAACATAACACTATCCAAGAACATAGATCTATTATCGTAAACAATATAGGACCAGATATATATTGACCACACAAATGCACATAACATCAATCATACAAGAATGTGGAGGAAAACTTGAATAGCTTTATTGATAATCAAGAAAGAGCAAAGAGGATTACAACCAATTGTTCTGACCCAGCATCATCCTCTCAACAAGAAAGCCCTTCTTCACCTCACGAAAAGCTTAGATCACCCAACACTATGATATTGCACCAAGAAACCAGCAGCACTTCCTTACAAGATACAAAATTCCATCCTCTGGATCTCTGGGATGAGGGATCCATATATAGATGTTTGCAAGGGGGTGAGTGAGCTTTTGAGAGTTGATTAGTGTCCTCTCTCTGATAGTTCTTGATTCCACTTGGAGATTGATGATCTCTTACTCATCCCTGGGCGAATGCAGAGAGGCAAGTGTCACAGGCGAAGTTTCTAGAAGATTCCATGATCCTCCACCTTGCAGATTGACCCTGCCATTTGTCCACTCTCGCCCATCGCACCCCATAGAAGGGATTTCCAAGATGCATCGCACCTCCCATGAGTATTTAGGTGGGATGCAGCGCACTTTGACCATGGAGCAGGTGAGATGGTCCAGTTTTGACCAGTTCTGTGCAGTTTTTCATGGAGAACTTCTGGGAGAAGATGTAATCCGTTGACCTTGTTCTTTTAGAGGTTGGAACAACACTTTTAGGGACTTAAGAGCCCTTGGTTTATGGACATTTATGATTGGGGTTGCAGTGCCCAAAAATGTCTATAATAGTTGCCCCCTAAAGCATGAGGTCGTTAATCTTTTGATGTCGGGTGAAATGCTTTATCATGAGGATTTGAAGTTCTTTCAAGCTGGAAGGTGACCTGTAATAAGATACAATACAATACATTATCTTCATAATATTTTCATGATCTAGCTGAGGCGGGCATTCCCCATGCTCAACTTTATAAATTCATTTTCATGTACATAAGATAGACAATCGTCTGAGTGTAGACTGATGATTCTGGTAGAGCCATCATCCCTTAGATTGGATGATTATCTATGCAGTAATGATGTACATTTGATGTCTTTATTTTCTTGAATATATATCACAGCTCAGATGGATGAAACTAGATCCGGGGTCTTCAATCTCGTTCGATCTTTTCTCAAAGTACAAGTCGATCCATGTGAGAGATGTTCTGGAGTCGAACATGGAAAGACATCGCCTGATTACCAGCCAATGATGTAAGCTGTTAACAGGCGCGAGAGGAATCACCGATAATGATGATGACCCTCAAGGTAATGTAGTACAATTCACGTGGTGTGAATAAGGGACTTGGTGTTGAACACCACGCAAAATATTTCGGTCGAAGGCCATTGATGTAAACCTGTCGCCAGAAGTGAGAAACTTGCCATTGAGGCATGCAAGCTTCAAAGTGCTGAAAGGGTTGTTCCTAGATCGACTTCTGGGATAATGTGCTGATGTCGACAAGAAGCGATCCATCATAGGAGGGCCTTAATGAATCCCACATCAATGAAATAGAATGGAGCAAATGATTTTTAATGGAGGTGAAAACGATCTGGTGATATAAGGTTCAGGGTGGCGGTCATGAAAGAATGGAGCGTGAATGTATTGCAGTGAGTGAGACACAGGTGAATTCTCTGAGAGACTTCCCTTGAACATATCGGCGACACTGACATGATGGATTGGTAGCATTAACCCCAAATATGGATGGTGTGACAGAACCATGGTGATGTGACCAGTGAATGGAACAACCCAACCCGACTCAGATGCGGAGTGAAAGTGTCATGTTCAAGAGCGACTTGCTACCGATAAAGTTTCTTCAAGTTTTCTTCCCAATTTTTCCCCAGTCATTGCTCATCAGTACCTCTTTATTTTTGTCAAGCTTCAGGAGGATAACATATGCTTGTTCTATAATTTTCCCTTCGGGAAAACCCATCGCTATGTTTTAACGAGCCTAGCGATAGTGAAACTCGTTCTTGTCTGTATGGACAAGTTTGTCGCTATTCGGTTTTAACGAGTTTAACGACAAGGATAACTCGGTCCTTTTCAATTTTAGAGAGTCTGAAAAAGGGACATAAAGAAAACTCTAATGATCATTTTTCGTCATATAATCCCTTGAGTCCGAAAAAGTATAAAACAATACAAAAGGGATGAATTTTCGGTACTTTTAACGAGCCGAACAAAACAAGCGCTCGATCTTTTTGTGTAATAATCCCTCAAGTCCAAAAAGATTAAAATCTAAAGGAGGGATAGCACTTCCGGTCCCTTTAACGAGCTGGAGAGGCCAATGGCTCGGCAATCTTTTCATATTTTACGAGTCAGTTGAAAAGAGCTTAAAGGAGACTCGTTTTTTGAGGAACGAATGATAAATTCGGGTAGCAGCTGATTCCAGGTAAGGTTTGGAATTTTCCAATCATGGCAGTGTCACAAGGAAGGCTAATAGGATCACTCTTCGCAGATGTTCCTCAAAAAGGCTAAACAATCAAATGGAGGTGAATGATCAGCCAAAACAAAGTGGAGGTGATAATGAGAACATGACCAAGGCTTCAAAGGCTGATGGTAATACATTCACAATGGTTATTTATCGGAGAATGGTTCATTTTTTAATGAGCTTAAACTCTGGGGGAAAAGTTTCTCATTGCTTATGTTTATTTTTTAACGAGCTTGAATTCCGCGTTAAAACTGCTCGATTAATCCAGTCGTATAATAAGGATGTCTAATATAAAAACGAGATTATTCCAAAGCTTTTCCCCGCATCCTTTCTTTATGCAAGTTAGGAAACGACCAACCCTACGAGTTTAAAGGGTTAGAGGACCTATAAATTAAAAAAAAATGGTCGCTCTTCGCTTGCACGCTGAAAGGTTTGCATGCCCCCAGGTATAACGAAGTAGAGTTTCCAGGTTACCCCTCAATTTGCAGACAAAACATTTGTTTTATCGGGAAAGGCCTACCTTTTCAGGTTACCCCTCAATTTGCAGACAAAACATTTGTTTTATCGGGAAAGGCCTAGCTTTTCAGGTTACCCCTCAATTTGCAGACAAAAAATTTGTTTTATCAGGAAAGGCCTACCTTAATAGAGGTATGTTATTCTGGTCTAATCCCATTTTCCAAAATGGACGGGTGTGTTAGGCCATTCATATACTTTCCGCGGAAACCCACCCTATACCCAAGGTTTTCCTATCGAAACAGGCCAGGGTGCATGCCCCCTGGGTTTCAGTCATATCCTCTGAATCACTCGCTCTCATCAGGAGGAAGGACTGGGAATTTATGAGACATTCCTTGCATGAAAAGACCATTCAGGGTTGGTATATGACTATTTGCTATGTGTGAACCAGGGAATGAAAGCTGGGCTACGAGCTTGACCACTCTTCCTTCGTGCAGAAAACAAATTACTCTAAAGAGTGAGGAGACAATGGCTCCCATGCAATAAATATAGTCTCGTCCAAGGATTAGATTATAATCCAGGGGTCCTTGGACTACCATTACGTTCATGTGAACAGTTTTCCTTCTCAACGTTATCGGCACATTGGGAAGGATCCCTAATGGTCGACTGGTTCCTTTGTCAAATCCTGTTAGATTTCTCATCCTAGGCAAAAGCGATGGTGAAGCAAGTGCTTTCCAAGCAGTTGAGGAAAGGATACTCACAAAAGCCCCTTCATCTATGATGGTATCGGCCATGACCATTCTATATTTTGAGCAATGATTCGAAATGGTACACTAGCCGGTAAGCGGGGTCTGCCTAGTAGATTCCAATCGAAGGAAACAAGTAGGTTGCTTGGAGGTGGGACTGAATAGACGACCGGATACGAATCTGACGAACTTCCTTCCTGTGGTAAAGGAACGGGTAGAATGCCCCCATGTTCATCGGAGTCTATGCTTACAAAAAGAATTTGGACGATGTCATCCTTGTTCTCTTCGATGACTGTATCATCTGAAGATGGATCCTCTGAAGGCAAGACCGGGTCAACTGCCACCTCGACCTTTTGACTTTCGTTTGGTGTGGATTCATATGTTTTATCTTCAATGATAGACGCTTCGGCCGACCACAAGGGCGTGTCAGCCGGATTTTCAACTAGTGACGGACTCGGCAAGAGCTTCTTATATCCAGGAGGAAGTCGTAACAGTGAAACCGGACGGTCGTCCAAAACTCTTTTAGCCTCGTCTAAGAAGGGACAATGGTGGACGGCGTGATCGCCTTCACATAGTTTACAAGGAAATTTACATTTTCCTTTTTGTCCAGGGGCTTCACTTTCACTAGTTGACGGTGTACTTTCAACATGATCATCAGAGGTTGACGACACCGGATTGTGCAAACGAGGAGACCAGTCCCTTAAGATCCGAGGGATGCAAGGACAATCTCGATGATAGTGGTCTCCTTTGCAAATGACACATGGCGATTTAGGCCTGGTCGGTGCAGTGTGTGGATTTTCACTAGACGATGCTTGGTTGCCCCTTTTTGCCTTTGGCTCCTTCTTCTTCTTCTCTTTCTTCTTCTTCTCCTTCTTCTTCTCGGTTACTTGATTTTTGGCCTTACCAGCTTCATCAAGCGAAGAGGAAGGAGGAGAGGAAGAATTGGACGAAGTAGAGGGTTGGGGGGTAACTTTGGTATCGTTTAGTTGCTGACTTGATTGTTCAGGAATCACGGGGTTCTGAACGACAGAAGTTGAGAAGAGCCATACGGGAAAACCAATTGTCAATCCCAGAAGTGACAATGTGGCCATATGGGGTGCACCAACATCTCCCCAAGAGGAGAAGGGACTAGGATTTCCCCCAAGGGGAACTCCTTGGTTGGTGGGCTCCATTCTTCTCAACCTAAGACCAACATAGGAAAGGTGATATTTATTCCGTTTAAAATAAATTTTAGACACTTTGACACAACTTGTTTTTTCAATTTTTAAGAGTCGAGAAAAAACAAAAGATGACTCTAGTCGCCTTCGATTTTTAATGAGCCTGAAGTGACAAGTGCTCAGATGGACCTTTTCCTTTAAGGAGTCTGAAAAGGAATGAAAGGGACTGCTCTGGAAATCTAGACAGAGGGATTACCAAACCAATCGCAAAACTGCAGAATACTTTTTACGGTACGACAGTTAATCTTCCTGAATGCTGTGTTCAGTACATTGCGATCGATGGGGCGGCAGACACGGCTTCCTATGGATAAAGGATAAAGCCTATTGTGGTCTCCCAATATATACTCGATGGTACGTGGGAGCACTTATCATCTCAAGGTGGAGGAATCACCCAACCAACAATGAGAACAACAGTTACCAGGCTTAACAACGCTGGAATACGTCTCTAGCCTAGACTTCTAGATGTTGTGCGTTAGGTTCCAAAGCGTTTTTAGATTCATTAAATTTATTTTACAGTTGATCTTGCTTAAGAAATTTGCCTTTCAAGTTCACCGCGTGATGTAGATGTAAAATTCCTAAAATGCAATCTAAGATGATAAACAGTCGTTTAATCTTCTTTTTGCAATGAAAATCCTAGCTACTAAGGAAAGAGAGATGGTGTTCTTTCAACATAGAGTAGAGAGCATACACTATATGCACTGTCCTAAATCAAACCAAAAAACAGTCTAAATGCAAATGCACGTGCATGTATTTGTTTTCAGCCTTCTTAATGTGTGAATGATAAAAAGAAAGCTAAGCACAAATCTGAATTATTTTTCAAAGTGACATTACTAACAAGTTCCTTTTCAAGACAAAATGAGGACAATGATGACACTTTGCGATTTGGAAATGAAAACTTGCTTTCGACACTTGAAAAACTACTAATTCAAATCAAATACAAGAGTAATAGTGTAATCGACTATCAAGAACAATCATATTCTCTTCTATGACTGAAAACAACACTTGCGACACTTTCAAATCAAGAAACGACAGTACGATTACGCTACTTCTTTGTAAAAGAGAACTGAAAATGGCTCAAAATACATAAAAATATTTACAGTCCTTTGCACAACAGAGGCAGAATAATGGCAAGGAAGGGGGTTTCAACAGAGGTGTACTGACTACAGGCAGCAAAACTCTTGAATAGAGCTGAAAAGAGTGAACACAGAAACCAAGCCTAGGAGCAGGAAAGGTCTTGTCTGGTCAGCGCAATGTAACACAGTGAACTGGAGATGCAACGCACCTACTACACTCAGGAAGTGCGATGCATCTAGAATTCACAGAAGAGACAGTGCGCTGGACCAGGGATGAGACTTTAACTGGGTTCCGGGTCACAGTTTGCAGCTCAGTTCAGGGATTTAGGCCGAGCAAGTGGTAATCAGTAAATCAATCACAGGGGTAGATCTAAAGAGGTTACTAGAGCCACCACAAGGGCAATTAGAGAGCTTGTAAATCAATTGTTCAGTTCATAAACAAAACCCAGAGATAGACTGAAGCAACATTGATCTACTTTGCGCTTGCATAGAAAATGCAGTTTGAAGGCTAGCTAGCTTAACTTCGGGCTCCATCTGTAAGTTTATAAAGTAAAAAAATGCAGATAAACAAACAATCTATTCGCTCCCCAGTGGAGTCGCCATTTTGTTATCGGGAAAACTAGTGTCTATGCAGAGCTGCTAGTCCCACTAAGGCTGGTAGCTACCTTAGAAACAAACAAACTAAAACTACTTTTGTTTTCCTTTATGAGAAATAGATAAGAGGGGAATAAGGAGACCAACCTCTGTCTTGCACTTGGTTCCTTGCTTGATTCCTCTCCCTTCTAATAGATATTTGCTACTCGCTTCCTTGTCTACCCAGCTTCACAGAGCACCTGTAGAATCAAAGCAACATAACACTATCCAAGAACATAGATCTATTATCATAAACAATATAGGACCATATATATATTGACCACACAAATGCACATAACATCAATCATACAAGAATGTGGAGGAAAACTTGAATAGCTTTATTGATAATCAAGAAAGAGCAAAGAGGATTACAACCAATTGTTCTGACCCAACATCATCCTCTCAGCAAGAAAGCCCTTCTTCACCTCATGAAAAGCTTATATCACCCAACACTATGATATTGCACCAAGAAACCAGCAGCACTTCCTTACAAGATACAAAATTGCAGCCTCTGGATCTCTGGGATGAGGGATCCATAAATAGATGTTTGCAAGGGGGGTGAGTCAGCTTTTGAGAGTTGATTAGTGTCCTCTCTCTGATAGTTCTTGATTCCACTTGGAGATTGATGATCTCTTACTCATCCCTGGGCGAATGCAGAGAGGCAAGTGTCACAGGCAAAGTTTCTAGAAGATTCCATGATCCTCCACCTTGCAGATTGACCCTGCCATTTGTCCACTCTCGCCCATCGCACCCCATAGAAGGGCTTTCCAAGATGCATCGCACCTCCCGTGAGTATTTAGGTGGGATGCAGCGCACTTTGTGTTGGGTGTGGAGCCTGATTATCTTCTATATTCAAAGGTATCGCCACATAGGACCCCAGCTCGAAATGGGGGCGGCAACGCCGCCCGTAAAATGTTCGCTGCAGGGGGGGTCCAAGGGGGGGCGGCTGGTCATTAGGCGGATGATCTGACGGTAGAACTTATGTTTAGTTTAGGGTTTTTTGCCCTAGAAGGCAACCCCTCTCTTTGTATGAGGGTATTGTATTTGAGGCTGTGTGATAGATGTGTATTCTGTGAGCGAGAAACAGAGAGGTGAGACTGTGAGAGAAAACAAAGGATATTACAGCGGATTTGCTGTAGGTTGTGTCTCTTCATTTTGCTGGATAATAGAAAGGAAGGATTGGCTGTTCGGGGTGGACGTAGCCCAAACTGGGTGAACCACGTATATCTGTGTCTCTCTTGTTTTGTGCGTTTTCTGTGTTTATATTTCTGCAATATTTTATGTGTTCCATTGCTCCGTAATATATAATTTTCTAACAACTGGTATCAGAGCCGAAGGTCTATATGGCTGATAAACTCGCAGGAAAGAAGGGTTCCTGGTTCGAGTGGGAGCAATGGAGGAAGATGGTAAGTTTAGGGTCGAGAAATTTAACGGCCAAAACTTCTCGCTGTGGAAGATGCAGATGGAAGATTATCTGTATCAGAAAGATCTATACCTACCATTGGGCGGAAAAACAAAGATGCCGACGGGTATGAAAGACGAAGAATGGAACCTTCTCGATAGAAAGGCTCTCGGAACAATACGATGTGCCTTGCTGCATCAGTCACCTTCAACATTTCGAAGGAAACCACGACAGAGGGTTTGATGCAGACGTTGTCGAAACTATATGAAAAACCCTCGGCCTCAAACAAGGTATTTCTTATGAAACGGTTATTTAATATGAATATGTCGGAAGGTGGATCTGTTGCAAACCATTTAAATGATTTTAATACAGTTACAAGTCAGTTAAGTTCTGTAGGGGTAAACTTTGATGATGAAGTTAGAGCTCTGTTATTCTTGCGCTCATTACCAGAAAGTTGGAATGGTTTGGTAATGGCCATTAGTAACTCCGTTTCTGGATCTAGTACTTTAAAGTTTGATGACGTTGTCGGTGCTATCCTTAGCGAGGAAATGCGACGGAAAAGCTCCGGTGAGACATCGGGAAATGCTTTGAGTGCAGAGTCTAGAGGAAGAAAAATGGAAAGAGGAAAGAGCTCAGGATATCGCAGTAAATCAAAGAAAGGCAGATCCAAGTCCAGATCTGGGATAGTGTGCTGGAAATGTGGAAAGAAAGGACACCTAAAGAAAGACTGTAGATCTCGGAAGGGAAAAGAAGGAGATGCATAGCAAGAAAACAATCATGAAGAAAATGTGACAGGTGAGGTGTTACAAGATGCTTTGATTCTTTCTTTTGAAAATATTACTGATTCCTGAGTGGTAGATTCAGGGGCTTCATTCCATGCCACACCTGATAAGAAATACTTTCATGACTATGTTCAAGGACAAGTTCGTCTGGGTGATGATAAACCCTATAAAATCGTTGGAATGGGTAAGGTTCTTGTAAAACAGTAGAATGGAAACCAATGGCTATTAAAGGAGGTAAGGCATGTTCCAGATCTAAAGAAAAATCTGATTTCAACAGGGCAGTTAGGCGGTGAAGGTTGTGTGACAACTTTCACAGATAAAGCTTGGAAGGTCACCAAAGGAGCCTTGGTAATAGCAAAAGGCGAAAAGGTTGGTACATTGTATTTATGCAATGGTATTTCTAACTCTGTTAATGCTTTAACTTCCAAAGGAGCAGATGCAACATTATGGCATCATAGGCTCGGACACATGAGTGAAAAGGGGATGAAGATTCTTCACTCAAGGAATTTGTTGCCGGGTTTGAAGAATGTTGATTTGGACTTCTGTGAGAATTGCATTTATGGAAAACAGAAGAGAGTAAGATTTCTCAGAGTTTGGAAAGAAAAGAAGAATGAAAAATTAGAGCTTGTGCATATAGATGTATGGGGACCTGCTCAGGTATCATCTCTTGGTGGCTCTCGTTATTATGTTACTTTTATTGATGATGCAACTAGAAAAACTTGGATTTATTGTATTAAGAATAAATCTGATGTATTTGATACTTTCAAGAAATGGAAAGCTTTGGTTGAGATTGAGACAGGAAAGAAATTGAAGTGTCTTAGATCAGACAATGGAGGTGAATATTGAAGCAAAGAGTTTGATAGGTACTGTTCAGAGAATGGAATTCGCAGAGAGAAGACAGTTCCAAGAACACCACAAGAAAATGGTGTGTCAGAAAGGATGAACAGAACAATCATGGAGCGTGCAAGGTGCATGAGATTGCATGCAGGATTGCATTTACAGTTTTGGGCAGATGCTGTAGATACTGTTGTTTATCTAATAAACAGAGGGCCTTCAAGTTCCTTGGATGGTGGTGTTCCAGAGGAAGCATGGATAGGTAAAAAGGTAAACTACTCTATTTTAAAGCCTTTTGGTTGTGAGGCCTTTGTCCATATTGATAAAGAAAATAGAACAAAGCTTGAGGCAAAGTCAAAGAAATGTACCTTTATTGGATATGGTGTTAATGATTTTGGTTATCGCTTATATGATTACGAAAATCACAAAATCATTAGGAGCAGAGATGTAATATTCAATGAAAAGGTCTTGTATAAGAATCAATTGCAGGAAAAGAAACAGGAAAAGGAAAACAAGGAATACGCAGTTTTTGATGAAATCACTGAAAAAGTAAAGGTGCCTGAAAATAATAATAATAATCAACAACCACAACAACAGCAACCACCACAACAACAACAGGCACCCGAAACACCTGAAAGTGGTGTTAGAAGATCTACCAGGATAAGTAGACCCCCTAAACGATACTCTCCTTCATTATATTATTTATTGCTGACTGATTTCGGTGAACCCGAATGTTATGAAGAAGCAATGCAGGTTGAAAGCAGGAAGAAGTGGGAGGTATCCATGGAAGAAGAGATGGACTCCTTAATGCATAACCAGACTTGGGATTTAGTCAGGTTGCCTATAGGAAAAAAGACATTGAAGAATAAATGGGTTTACAGGCTGAAGGAAGAAGATGGAGGAAAACAGAGGTATAAAGCCAGACTTGTGGTGAAGGGGTTTGCACAGAAGAAAGGTATTGATTTTGATGAAATATTTTCTCCTGTTGTTAAAATGACTTCAATCAGAACTATTTTAAGTCTTGTAGCAGCTGAAGATTTGCATCTTGAGCAGTTAGATGTAAAGACAACCTTTCTCCATGGGGATTTGGAGGAAGAGATATATATGCAGCAGCCACAAGGATATGAGGTGAAAGGGAAGGAGAAACTAGTGTGCAGGTTGAAGAAGAGCTTGTATGGCTTAAAACAGGCTCCAAGGCAGTGGTATCTAAAATTTGACAAGTTTATGTCTGAACAAGGTTATACTAGATGTCACTCTGATCACTGTGTTTATTTGAAAAAGCAAAATGATGGCAGCTATATTATATTGTTATTGTATGTAGATGACATGCTTGTTGCAGGATCTGACATGCAGGAAATAAATGTGCTCAAAAGAAAATTGGCAAATTCATTTGCAATGAAGGATTTGGGAGCTGCAAAACAAATCCTTGGTATGAGAATAACTAGAGATAGGAAAAATCGTAAATTAACATTGTCTCAGAATGAGTACATACAAAAGGTGTTGAAAAGATTTAACATGCACAATGCAAAACCAGTTAGTAGACCTTTTGCTAGCCATTTCAAACTTAGCAAGGAAATGTGCCCAAAGACCCAAGAAGACATGGATTATATGTCTAAAGTTCCATATGCATCAGCAGTTGGAAGCTTAATGTATGCAATGGTCTGCACAAGGCCTGATATTGCACATGTAGTGGGAGTTGTAAGCAGGTACATGAACAATCCAGGAAAGGAACATTGGATGGCAGTGAAATGGATTCTCAGATATTTGAAAGGTACCACAAACAAGGAAAATTTTAAGGATAGAAAATTTTCCTGAAGTTTAGAAACATTGGCGAATCTCACTAATCCCTAATATGCAAACTATAAAATGTTTATTGATATAAATGTAAAATTATTCAAATTTATAATGATTTTATATATAGCCTCTATATAATGTTGGCGATTTTTAAGGTAAAATAATTTTATATTCTAAAATTTGGGCGAATCGCCTTTTATAAAATTGGAAATTAGCGAATCTTTTTTGTGGAAAAATCACGGAAAATTAGCCCACTGGGCGAACATTAGCCCCTAAAATTTTCCATGACCACAAATCAAGCATTATGCTTTGGTGGTTCAAACATCTCCCTACAAGGATATGTTGATGCAGATATGGCAGGTGACAGAGATAATAGGAGGAGCACTACAGGATATGTATTTACTGTTGGAGGAACAACTGTCAGTTGGGTTTCAAAAATCCAAAGTGTTGTTGCACTTTCAACAACAGAAGTAGAGTATGTTGCTGCTACAGAGGCTAGTAAAGAAATGATTTGGTTACAAAGGTTTATGGGTGAATTGGGTAAGGAGCATGATATGGGCACGTTATACAGTGATAGCCAAAGTGCCATTCATCTTGCAAAGAACTCAGCGTTTCATTCCAGGACTAAACACATACAGCTCAAGTATCATTTCATACGATCAGTGTTGGAAGATGGAGAGTTGAAGCTGGAAACGATACACACTAGCTAGAATCCTGCAGATATGCTAACAAAAGTTGTAACCAGGGAGAAACTGAGAATATGCTCAGTTTCAGTTGGTCTTCAAGGATGACAATGAAGATGAGAAACAGCCAGGTCCAAAGAGGAGTAATTGTCCAGCAAATGGAGCAGCGGTGGAGTTGCTACAATCAGTCTCCAAGTGGGAGATTGTTGGGTGTGGAGCCTGATTATCTTCTATATTCAAAGGTATCGCCACATAGGACCCCAGCTCGAAATGGGGGTGGCAACGCCGCCCGTAAAATGTTCGCTGCAGGGGGGGTCCAAGGGGGGGCGGCTGGTCATTAGGCAGATGATATGACGGTAGAACTTATGTTTAGTTTAGGTTTTTTTGCCCTGTTAGTTTCAGTCTTTCCAGCCTTCCTCCAGTGATCAAATGTGCTCTTACAAAGTGGTCTCAGAGTGTCAAGGTCAAATTTTGTCATTTCAGTGAGTCTTCAAGCAAAATTTGGTCACTAGGCATTAGGTCTAGGCTTTGCCCAAATGTCAGTCCATGTCATCATTCAGCTGAGCCTATCATCATTCAGAGGGTTTTCATTATCATGTCAGTGTCTAATGAGTCTTTTTACAACTTATTCATGCTTCAGTTATGCCTAGGTAAGGTCATTTCCCTCTCATAGGGTTTTGAAGGCAATTTCTCTTGGACGGTCAAATCGTCGGAAAAACTTGTTTCCTGATGTTCATACACCTTCCCCTATCCTTAAAGTACCTTATCAAACACTTCCCATCCCTTAGATCCGCCAAATTCCTCATTTTTGCACAAACCCTAGTTTCTAGCTACAACTTGGCAATTTTCTAGGTTTGGCCTGTGTTTTTCCCTTTTGGACCACTTCCCCTCACTCAATCTCTGAGATTCCACTTTCTCCTGCTTCCTAACATCCCTCCCCACTCTCAAAAATTTCCCAAAGAATTTAGAAGCCCCCTATCCCCTTCATTTCGCTTCATTTCGACAAAATTCCTTGTTTCACACATCGGGACAAGTTTCACTCAAATGATGTTTTAGAGCAATCAAAGATGAATTTTGGGAAACTGAGAGAGGTTTTTGTCCAAAACATGCCAAGTAAGAAAAAATTCCTTCACTTTTTTCACAGGTGTCATTGTTTGAGAGAAATGTCAAGAATTCCGTTTCCTCAGGAGAATCAAAGACACCTCTGAAGTGACCTTGGGAAAATCACGTTTTCTCCTAGCTTGGTGGGCCAAATGATTTTCTTGGTGGGTAAAATGATAAATAGACACAAATATATTTCCAATGAGCTATCATGAGCTCAATTTGGGGTTGAGGAAGGCATTCAAAAGTTGACTGCAACAATACTCTTCTTTCAGGCAGCCTCATTTGGCACTTTTTGACCAGTCTTGGGAGATTTGATTTTTGACAGGTCAAATCAACTCCAAATTCAAAAATTCCACTTGGGTTTGAAATTAGACTCAAATACCTTTCCAACGAACCATCCTGCGCTAGATTCCAACACCGGGAAGGCCTCCAAAATCCTCCTGAAAAAGTGCGACCGGTTGGGAGGTGCGCGACCCGTTGAGAGCCCTCCTGCAGTGTAAAAAATCAACGTGCGCGACCCGTTGGGAGGGGCGCGACCCGTTGAGGATTTCTTCACAAAAACTTGCCAGTGAGCTGCCAAATGACCACAGACTTGCTCAATCTTCCTCCAAATCATCAAATTTGTTTGAGGTAGGCCTTCTACACTTCAGTTGGTGGTTTGTCATGATTGATGGCTCTCGTGTGCAAAAGTTGAATTGGGCTAGTGGATGAAATTTTAAGTGGCTCCTCAAACATGTCAGACACCGAAACATATGAGCAGAGTGATGACCATTCATCATATTCATAGGTTCAGGTACAGAGGAGGCCACATAGAGGTGGAAAAGGTGGCCATCACAGGAGAGAGGAGCCTACTTCTTTGGCAGGTCTACAAGCTTGTCCTTTGGCAGTTTCTTGCTTTTAGTACATGTCCTGTTATGAGTTCTTTGTCTTGCACTTGCATGAAAGACATGTCAACCTTGCCGGGGTGGATTTCACTTTGACACCCGAGGTGATTGCACAGGCTACAGGGATTCCAAATGTTGGGGAGATATGAGAAAGTCCTTGATGAGCTATGGAGGATTCGAGGAGACCGAATCTTGAAAAGAAGGAGGCCCGGTGACCTATTGCTTGCGGAACGAGAGTCCATGCTCATCCAGGTGAATGCACACTTGGAGAGGCTGTTGGCTAAGGCCAACCAAGACAAAAGGCTGCTAAGGAACATGAAAAACCACTATTGGGCTAGGATGCACGTTTGTAAAGCAAATATGAAAATATTCCAAAGAAGGTTGACCGAGGCTCTTAAGAGGAAGAAAAAGACCAACCCCCTCTGCATCTTGGCCGAGGCTTCTCTCACTCATCATGACACTCACTAGCCTCTTCACAGCACTGAGCACAAAATTTTTTGGAAGTTTTGGCTCATTTTTGGCATTTTTGGGCAATTTACAGGTTTTGGCTTCTCAACGGGTCTCACCCCCGGTGAGACCCTTTGCCATCGTAGCTCCGTTTTGCAAAAACTCAGCATTTTTGGATTTTTCATGCCAAGTTACATATGCCCATGCATTACCTTGAGTTTTCATAGAGTTTTGGGCCTCCAAAAGGTCAAAATACAGCCAAATTTTGACTTTCTGCCCCCTTTTTGAGCTGCAGAAGTAGTCTTGGGAGAAATGACTTTTGGCTAGGCAAATGACCTTCAAATTCAAAAATTCTGGTTGGGTTGGAAAGTAGACTCAGAGACCTTTCTAACGAGATATCCTACACCTCATTCTAACACCGGGAAGGCCTCCAAAAAGGGCTCCAAAGTGTGCAACCCGTTGAGGATGATGTGCGCGACCCGTTGAGGAATTTGTGCCAGATTTGACCAGTTCAGCCAAGAATTTGCAGTTTAGCTCCAGTTTGACTTGCTGAGGTCGATGGTGGTCCTTTTGACTGTACTTGTGGAAATTTTTGGATACTTTTACTCTTGTTTTACTCTTCTAGAAGTTTCTCTCATGTAAAAGGGTAAAATTGACTGTATGAACTGGTTTCCAAGTTTTTAGAGGCAAGTTGTTTTGACTGCCTATTTTGTAGTGCTTAGTTTAGAAGTTGTTCAAATAGCTCCTAGGATAGTGAGCTCAACCCATGGAGGCAGGGAAAGAGGTTATATCATCTATATTATGTACTTTCATGCTCATTTTCATGGTTGGACTCTTGAGGGATAAGCTATCATTGTATATTTTCACTGTATCTCTGCAATTTTTGGCTAAGGAAGACCAGGGTTTTGCAGTCATCTTTGGGATTCATGTGGACTCAGGTGTTGATGGTGTGTTTCTTCATGTTATTGTAAGCTTTGTTATGTGATTCATTTCCTTTCTATACTGCTGCATATTAAACAAATGAAGTGATAAAGTCAGAATTCATGCTTGCCATGCTCTACTTTTAAATTTGTTTAATTTCTATGTTTTCTGCTGTCTAAAGAGAATTCAAATCCATTGTTTGCTCTCTTTAGCCTTCTTTTCTTTCCTCCTAATCATCCACTTCAGCTAAAGACATCAATACAGGTTCCTACCTTGCCCCAAAGACCCCCCTGCAAAAACTGTGTCCAATCCCCGCACCCTAAATTGCAGTTCCTCAATTTGCCACCAAAAACCCCAAAAACCCCCAAATCAACCTTCAAATCAGTTTACTAGCCTAATATCAGTGTTACCTTGATTGGTCATCTCTTCCCATTGGAAATTTACCGAGATTGATCGGAGAGAGCCTTCTCCTGCCCCGTAGGGCTAGCTACGAGGCTGAATGGTTTGATGTAGCTTTTGAGATTTGCCTTTTCAGCCTGAGGTGAAATTTCAAGTGCTAACATGCCCTAGAAGGCAACCCCTCTCTGTTGTGGGGAAAAATGCCTATGCAGGACGATCCTATCCACCTAAGGTGTGACAGTGCCTTAGCAACAAACAGAGACAACTATTCTAGTATTCTTCCTTTACGAATTAAGAATGAAGAGAGATGGATGGACTAACCGGTGTCTTCCGTTTGTCCCTCGATCCAGTTTCTCTTCTCTTGGAGAGTTCCCAGCTACTTGCCTTCTCGCTCGCCCAGCTTCAAGAGGTTTCTGCAAGATCACAAGAAGAGAACACTACACAAGACATGGATTCATATTCATAACTAGTTCAGGATTAGAAATAAACTAAACATACTAATGCAATCATACATCAAAAATACATCAGTATATAGGAGAAACCAAGATAGCTTTATTGATGAATAATAAGGTTCAGGAAGAGATACAACCCAGAGGGCTCCAATCTAGCATCTCCTTCCCAGCAAATGGAATTCCTATCTTCACCCCCTTCAAAGCATTAAGCACCCAATGATTCCAATCTCAAACCAACAGCAATTCTTTGCAATAACAAAATTCCAGCCTCTTGGATCTCATGGAGGAGAGATCCATATATAGATGTTTGGAGAGAGGATGAGTCAGCTTGAGATTTGACTAGTGTCCTCTCCCTCTGTCAGTTCTTGATTCCACTTGGAGGTTCTTGCTTCCACTTGCAGATTTGGAACCTCTTACTCATCACCAGTCGAATTCCCTGAGGCAAGTGTCATTGAGGAAGATTTTGGAAGCTTCCTGGGTTCTGACACCTTGTGGAATAAACTTGCCACATGTCAACTCTCGCTCAGCGCAGGTATCCAGTGTTGCCTTTGACATTCAGGGCAGGTAGCCAGTGTTGGCTTTGACATTCAGTGCAAACAGCTAGTGGAGCCACTGAAATGATCCTGAATTGACTTGTTTTTGAGCAGTTTCTGGTGGAGAACTTTCGTGAATTGCTGTGGTTTGTTAGCCTTGTTCCTCTAGGGGTAGGAAAAACATGTTAAGGGACTTTGGATCCCTTAGATTATGGACATTTCATGCTCAATGCTGTAAGGCACAAAAATGTCTATAACAGTTGCCCCCTAAAGTATGAGGCCGTTTATCGGGTGAAATGCTTTATCAGGGGGATCCGAAGTTCATCCAATGCTGGGAGGAGACCTGTAATAAGATACAATACAATACATTATTTTTCATACTGTTTTCATGATCTAGATGAGGCGGGCATTCCCATGCTCAGCTTTATAAATTCATTTTTCTGTACATAGAACAGACAATCGTCTGATGGTAGACTGATAATTTTGATGAAATTATCATCCTTTGAGTAGGATGATTATCTCCTGCAATGATGTACATGTCAATGTATTTATCTTTCCTGAATATATATCGTAGCCCGGATGGATGGAACTAGATCCAGGGTCTTCAAACTCGTTCGATCTTCACTCTAAGTACAAGTCGATCCATGTGAGAAATGTTCTGAAGTCGAACATGGAAAGACATCGCTTGATTATCAGTCAATGAGGTGAACCGTTAACAAGCGCGAGAGGAATCACCGATAATGATAATGACCCTCAAGGTACTGCAGTACAATTCACGTGGTGTGAAAAAAGGACTTGGCGTCGAACACCACGCAAAATCTTTCGGTCGAAGGTCATTGATGTATACCTGTCGCCGGAAGTGAGAAACTTGCCATTGAGGCATGCAAGCTTCAACGTACTGGAGGGGTTGTTCCTAGATCAACTTCTTGGATAATGAGCTGATGTCGACAAGAAGCGATCCGTCAAAGGAGGGCCTTAATGAATCCCACATCAGTGACACGGAACGGAGCTAATGATTTTGATGGAGGTGAAAACGATCTGAGACATATGATTCAGGGTGGCAGTCATGAAAGGAAGAAGGATAATGTATGGCAGTGGATGGGACACGGTTGACTTTTCTGAACGACTTCTCTTGAACATATGGCGACATTGATGCGATGGATTGGTAGCATTACCCCAAATATGGATGGTATGGTGAGACCATGGATGTGACCGGTGAATGAAACAACCCAACCCGATTGTGGTACGGAGGAAAAGTGTCATGTTCAAGAGCGACTTGCTACCATCAAAGTTTTCTTGAGTTTCTCCCAATTTTTCCCCAGTCATTGCTGACCAGTACCTATTTATTTATGTCAAGCTTGAGGAGGATAACATATGCTTGTTCTATAACCTGCCCTTCGGGCAAGCCCATCGCTATGTTTTAACGAGCCTAGCGATAGTGAAACTCGTTCTCGTCTAAAGACAAGTTTGTCGCTATTTAATGATTTTAACGAGTCTAACGACAAGGATAACTCGATCCTTTTCATTTTTAGAGAGTCTGAAAAGGTACATAAAGTTAACTCCAAAAGTCCTTTTTCGTCATCTAATCCCTTAATTCTGAAAAAGTATAAAACAATACAGAAGGGATGAGTTTTCGATAGTTTTAACGAGCCGAATAAAACAAGCGCTCGATCTTTTTGTGCAATAATCCCTCAGGTCCAAAAAGATTAAAATCTAGAGGAGGGATAGCACTTTTTGTCCCTTTAACGAGCTGGAAGGCCAAGGACTCGACAATCCTTTCATATTTTACGAGTCAGATGAAAAGAGCTTAAAGAAGACTCGTCTTTTGAGGAACGAGTGATAAACAGGGTTAGCAGCTGATTCCAGGTACAGGTTGGAATTTTCCAATCACGACAGTGTCACAAGGATGGCTAGGTGAAATCACTCTTTGCAGTTGTTCCTCAAAATGGGTAAACAATCATATGGAGGTGAACGATCGACCAAATGAAAAGTGGAGGTGATGGTGCAAACACGACCAAGGCTTTAATGGCTGATGATATTACATTCACAGTGGTTATTTACCGAGTAGTTCATTTTTTAACGAGCTTAAACGCGGGTGGAAAAATTTGCTCGATCTTATGTTTATTTTTTAACGAGCATGAACTATACGATAAAACTGCTCGGATCTTGCGTTTATTTTTTAACGAGCATGAACTGTGTGCTAAAACTGCTCCATTAATTTTGCATGCCCCCAGCATAATAACGCAAATCGAGGTGTATGCATATTGGTCACTATTTAAGCATAGTAACGCTTGAGGTACAACCCATTACGGGGTTGCGCCAGTGGAATTCCGTCATAATCCATTAACTCGTAGGCTCCTTTTGCTAACACTCGTTTAACAATATAGGGGCCCATCCATAAAGAATTAAATTTACCTGCTCCCAATGTTGGAAATAATACTGAGAGGGGGGGGTGAATCAGTATTATCAGATCAGATAAAACTTTTCAATTTCATACTCAGAAACATATACGCGACTTCAGTTAAGTGAACCCGCGTGTACACGCGACTGTGTCTAAAGCAACTAGCGTATATGCAGAGATCTTATGATTCAGTTAATCTTATCTTCAGTAAATGCTTCAAGATATTATTAAGCATATTAACAGTAAACAGAATAGATCATCACACAAAAGCCACACACATGAACACCATGATATAAGGTGGAAACCCAATGTGGGTGAAAACCACCTGCTGCAAGTTGTCTCTATCTTTCTTTAATAAGAAACTTCAGTTTACAATATTTTGTACTGGTGCAGCCTTGTACCAGTACGCAGGCTACTACCTGCAGAAGGCTACAACCTTCTCTCGATCTCCAAACTTCCTTGGAAGGGAGCTCCAACCCCCTATGCTCTTGTACTAGCCAAGATACTAGTACGTAGGTGCTGGCCTACAATCTTCTTTCTTTCAGGTATCACTTTTCATACATTTTCAGACTGGATATTCCTGAAGCACATCATTCAATCTGTAGAACCCAATTCATTCAACTTTCATAACAGATCCATGAAGCATAAAACAACCAATACTAGAATTATCAAACTTTGAATCACTGAACCACTGAACCCTGTCAATCACCAGATACCAGAACCCAGAGCAGTCTACAGAACTCTGCAATAACAGTCAGATCCAACTGCAAAACCCAAAAATAAGCTTTAAGAGATATACGCTACTTCAATGAGCGAAACCCGCGTGTACACGCGTTTTTACTTAAGCCAACCTGCGTACAGATCTAAAAATAGATTCTCTCAACTTGCAGCTGTACCAGACATCAGTTAGATCCAGAACATAATATTGCGACAGTATGCAGATCTAGAAATACGCATAATCAACCATATCATAATAGAGCATTTCAAACCATTAGATCCCGATTTGTCCTTAGATCTAGTCTTCCATCCGCCGATGTGATTTCTCCTTAGCTCATATCAAGCAACCCGAACCCTGCATATCAGATCTCTTTCTCTCTTAGATATTCAAGCCTTATCGAAAAGATAATTTTGCCTAATGATCTTCTTCTCCTTATATAGCCTTAGGCCTTTCTCAATACCAAGAGCCAAAACCATAGTAACACAATACCATCAACTTTAAAACTAGGGATCGACACGCCCGTCGAGACATAATGGTCCGAAATCATAGGCACAACTTCCAAGGACTAACCACCATGGACCAAAGGAACCTTTCCACATACACGCGCTTTTTCTGAAACGAACTAGCGTGTACACGCGACTTGGGCTTAACGAAACGGCGTGTATGAGCTTCCTTGGCATGCTGTACTGAGATCTGTCTTCTGATTAAGTTGCCATCACCTGTACCAACCTCTGAGTGAGTTGCCATCAAGGACAACACTTAAGTCATAATGCCAACAATCTCCCCCTTTGGACTTGATGGCAACCACCACACCAAGTCATTCTCCCCCTTTGACATCAAGGGCAAAGGGCTGTGCTCCCCCTGAGGACATGCTGATACCTCTGCTTGGCTGTGCTGACTCGTGCTCCCCCTGACAGTAGGCCAGATCAGCAAAAGATGTTCTTCAACAAGAACCAAGACTTATACACCATAAGGGACCGTCCTATCACCAAAAGACTCAATACATACATCCATACTCCCTACCAAGAGGGGACATATCAGAAACAACCAATTATATTACAGCATTCATCCCAGGCATAGTGGGGAAACCAACATAGGCCGTTACATGACCTTGACACCATAAAAGAAATATGACAAGAGAGATACATGACATAGAGACAACAGATCTAGACCAAGACTTAGGAAAGGCACCAGCAGCATCTGATAAACATCTTGTTAGATCAGCAACCAGGATTTCTTTCTGAGCTCCTTCTCCTGAAACCAACAACCAAAACATCTGAATGCCAACAATGCTTTATGATACTTTTAAGCTGCTCCCCCTGAACCTGTGCCTGTTGCACTCCCTGAAACTGTGCCTGAAGAATTCTGACATTCCCATTGCTGTTCAGAACTCCAGAGTTTTCCCTTGCTGTTCAGAACTTCATATACGCGATTTTTCCTGTATAAAACAGCGTATGTACGCGGATATACTTTTTGCAACAAGCGTCCAACATATACGCGACTTACCCATCATGAAACCGCGTGTATACGCGCATATCCCTTCCGTAACCTGCGTATACCAACTTTTCTGTAGAACAAACAAACTTCAACAACAGGATGAAGCATCAACTACTCCCAGCTTTTGTCTGAGATATTCAAAAGTTTCCCTGGGCAGTGGTTTTGTGAGAATATCAGCAACTTGCTCCTTAGAAGGAACATACTCCAACTTGACCTTCTGCTCAAGCACTTGTTCCCGAAGAAAATGGTACTTGATTGGTATGTGCTTGGTCTTTGAGTGCATGACTGGATTCTTTGAAATGCTGATTGCACTTGTATTATCACATAAGATAGAGACAGGTGGAGTGCAAGTGATTTGAAAGTCCTGCAAGGTCTGCATCATCCAAAGAAGTTGTGTGCAACAAGATGCTGCAGCCACATATTCTGCTTCAGCTGTAGATAAGGCAATCGAACTTTGTTTCTTGCTGAACCAAGATACTAATCTGGAACCCATGAAGAAAGCACCTCCACTTGTGCTTTTCCTATCATCCACACTTCCAGCCCAATCTGCATTGTGTAAGCATGAAGAGTGAGATCTGTATTTCTAGGATACCATAAGCCATAGTTTTGGGTCCCTTGAAGATATTTGAAGATTCTTTTGACTGCCTGAAGATGAGTTTCCTTTGGGTTGGCTTGAAATCTTCCAACCATTCCTACTGCATGTGTAATATCTGGTCGAGTACCTGTCAAATAAAGCAAACTCCCAATCATGGATCTATAAGTGGGTTGGTGAACTGCTGCTGATTCATCATTTGCACTGAGGCTGCATCCTGTAACCATGGGTGTACATACTGGCTTTGACTCTTCCATGCCATACTTCTTCAAGATCTGCTTGAGGTATTTGGTTTGAGACAAGAAGATACCTCCTTCATTTTGTTGGATTTGCAATCCAAGAAAATATGTCAATTCTCCAAGAAGTGACATTTCGAATTCTTTCTGCATAACCAAGGCAAAGTTTTGACTCATGGTCTCTTCATTGCTGCCAAAAATAATATCATCTACATAAACAACAAGAATTAGCAATTTGTTATTTTCAACTTTTATATAGAGATTGCTATCTGCTGATCCTTTTGAAAAGCCTTGTTGGTGAAGATATTTGTCCAACCGATAGTACCAAGCCCTTGGAGCTTGTTTGAGTCCATAGAGTGCCTTTTTCAATCTGCATACAAGGTTTGGGTCATTCCCAAGAATGAAACCATCTGGCTGCTCAATATATACTTCTTCTTCTAAGTCTCCATTCAGGAAGGCTGATTTCACGTCCATTTGAAATACCTTGAAATTTTGAAAGCTTGAGAGAGCAAGGAACATTCGGATGGCCTCTAGTCTTGCCACAGGAGCAAAGGTCTCTTCAAAATCTATTCCTTCTTGCTGTGCATACCCTTTACAAACAAGTCTGGCCTTGTTTCTAATTACTTCTCCATTTTCATTTAATTTATTCTTGAAGACCCATTTTGTTCCTATTACATTCTTATCTTTTGGTCTAGGAACTAATTCCCAAGTGTTGTTCTTTTCGATTTGCTCAAGTTCTTCATCCATTGCTTTGACCCAACATTCATCTTTGCATGCCTCTTTCACATTTTGTGGTTCAATGGAGGAGAGTAGTGCCAGGTAGCTTGAAGCTTCTGCAAGTGTCCTTCTTGTTTGTACTCCTGCTTCTTTCTGCCCCACAATCTGAGTTTCTGGATGATTCTTTTGGACATATCTGGATGGAGTCTTCTCTTCCGTTCTTGTCTGCTCCTCTGGTTCTTCTTGAGATTCTTCTTCTTCTTGAGGTTCTTCTTCTTCATTATTTCGCCTTTGAGAGTAACCTTCATCTTCTTCAATGTCTTCATGATGAACTTGCCTAGGAATATATCCCTTCTCATCAACCACTATATCAATACTGTCAACAATTCTGCCAAGTCTTTTATTGTAGCACTTGTATGCTTTGCTATGTGGAGAATAACCAAGAAGAATGCCCTCATCTGCTCTAGGTTCAAGTTTGCCAAGTTGCTCATCAGTATTCTTGATATAACATTTGCTCCCAAAGATTTTGAAGTGCTTCACGGAAGGAGTTTTACCACTCCAAAGCTCATGAGGTGTTTGAGTGCTGTTTACTCGGACATTTGTTTTGTTAAGAATAATAACAGCAGCATGTGCAGCTTCACCCCAGAAGGTTGCAGGAGTACCTGATTCATCGAGCATAGCACGAGCCATTTGTTGGATAGTTCTGTTCATTCTTTCCACAACCCCATTTTGCTGAGGAGTTCTAGCTGTAGAGAATTCTCTTCTTATCCCATGTTCATCGCAGAAATCGAAAAATTCATTTGATGTGAACTCCCCACCTCTGTCAGATCTGAGGCACTTAATTTTGTGTCCTGATTCATTTTCAGCCAATGCTTTGAAGGATTTGAATTTTTCGAATGCTTCATCTTTGTGCTTCATAAGCCCTAACCAAACAAACCTTGAGAAATCATCAATGAATAATATCAGATATTCTTCTCCTCGAGGTGTCCTTTTTCTAAATGGACCACATACATCTGTATGGACTAGCTCAAGAGGCAAGCTAGCTGATCCTTCCTTCTCTGGAAAGTTAGTTCTGGTTTGCTTTCCAAACTGACAAGATTTGCATATGGTGTTGTCTGGAATTTTGATATCTGGAAGATCGCGAACTGCCTGATATTTGCATGCTTTCCTTATTTGTGAGAAACTTAGATGTCCCAACCTTCGATGCCATAACCAGTGCTCTTCATCCTTGCTAAGATAGCATTGTTGTTGTCCTTCTTCAAATATGTACAGATTATTTGGAGTTCTTTTGCCCTTGAGAACTGTTTTTCCTGTATCAAGATCACGAACAAGACATCCATTCGATCTAAAAATAACCTCGGTTTTTTGATCACACATCTGGCTGACACTTAGAAGATTATGCTTCAATCCATCAACATATAAAACATTTCCAGCCTTGACCTTTTCTTTCAAAGGAGCAATACCTTTTCCTTTTATAGTTGCAGGAGTATCATTTCCAAAAGAAACTTTCTTTCCCTTTTCTAAAGTAGAATAAGATTCAAGTTTTTCTTTATCACCTGTCATATGTTTCGAACATCCACTGTCAATGTACCATAGATTTTCCTGTCCTTCTGCATAAAATGCTATCCCACATCTTTCTGTTTGAGGTTCCTTTATTCTCCATGTTTTGGTGCTTGTGGCTTGTTCCTTTTTCTCCTGAAACCTGCTCCTGCATTCAGAGTCTTTATGACCAAAATTATTGCAAATAGAACATTCAACTTCATTTTCAAGAACCGAAAAGTTGTTATAGGTCCTTTTTGTAATCCCTGTCATACTTCTTTGTTTTTGAGCTTCCCTAGTCATGATTGTTTTATATGCAACACATTGAGCTGCTCTGTGACCAAAGTTGTGGCAAGAAAAGCATTGTCCATTGAAGAAGCTTCTGCGGTTATTGAATCTACCAGCCAACTGATTGTAATTTCTATTTTCATCTATTCTTGAGCCAAACTGAGAAGATTTTACCTGTGGTTGGTTGTAGCTTTTGTTCATCCTTAAGGAGAATTGTCCCTGATAGTTTCTGTTTGTAATTCGTCCCTGCTTTACCTGATTATCTTCATTGTTCTTCCGCTCATTTCTTCTTGCTGCATCAAGATAACTTTTTGAGGTGGATGCTTGAGAGGTTTCTCCATTATAGCCCAAACCTGTCTTGTTTAGAGGAGACCGCTGCACACTGATAATCTCATCCAAAGTTTCAGATCCTTTGACAAATTTAAGATTAATAGCTTTTGTTTTCTCAATTTCTTTTCTGAGACCAACAATTTCACCTTCTAGTTTTTCAAGATGTTTTTCCTTTTCATCAATCTGAAATTGCAAAGTATCAATGATCACATTCTTTTCTTCTATGCCTCTCTTGAGTCTAGTGATTTCATTATAGAGATTATCCACATCTACAGCATCCTCATAATCATCATCTTCAAATGCCATTAACAGCTTATATTTATTACCTTGTTCATCTTCATCACTGTTTGATAAGCCATCACTATCTTCATGGGTGTAGTAACTTTTCTTATTTGCACTTTGTTTCTTGTTCCATCTAGCAGGTTCTTTTCCTTTATCCTTATAAGGACATTTTGCAGCATAATGACCTACTCTCCCACAAGCAAAGCATTTGAAAGGTAGCTTACCTCTGAACCTTCCAGAACCCCTTTGAAGATTTCTGACAAAATTTGATTCTTCTTCCTCTTCTTCTGGAACATGGCTTGCTTCATAGTAATCTTCTTTTCCTGATGCCTTAAAAGCAGCTTCCCTTCTGTCAGATGGACCTCCCTTTCTCATTTCATAAGCGGTTAGAATTCCATGTAGCTGAGACATAGTGAGAACACGGAGATTTTCTTTTTCTTCTATTGCAGATACTTTAGATTCAAACTTGGGGGATAATGATCTTAGAATCTTTTGAACTACTATAGTTTCTCTTATTTCTTCACCCAAATTTTTCATACAATTAACAATCTCATCTACCCGAAGAAAATAATTAGCCACACTTTCATCATTATACATCTTGAGAGTCTCATATTGAATCCTGAGAGTTTGAAGTTTAGCTTGCTTTACCTGTTCATCTCCTTCATAGCTAGTGATCATTTTGTCCCATATTTCTTTTGCTGATTTGAAGTGCATGACCTTCATGAATTCTGTTTGAGATATACTTCCTAATAGAGTACTGACTGCTTTTGCATTTGTTTCATACTTCTTTTTCTCAGCTGGATCTGTAGGAGTAGCTGAAGGAAAAGCATAGCCTGTTTCTACAATGTTCCAAACTTCTGTACCAAGAGATTGAAGATATGCAGTAACTCTTACCTTCCAATAATTGAAATTTGTCCCATCAAAAATCGGTGGCCTGATTGATGCTTCTTTCTCGTAGCTGCTCATGATGAATGATCTACCTTCAAGCGATCAAGCTTCTCTGAAGGACCTGCTCTGATACCAATTGTTGGAAATAATACTGAGAGGGGGGGGTGAATCAGTATTATCAGATCAGATAAAACTTTTCAATTTCATACTCAGAAACATATACGCGACTTCAGTTAAGTGAACCCGCGTGTACACGCGACTGTGTCTAAAGCAACTAGCGTATATGCAGAGATCTTATGATTCAGTTAATCTTATCTTCAGTAAATGCTTCAAGATATTATTAAGCATATTAACAGTAAACAGAATAGATCATCACACAAAAGCCACACACATGAACACCATGATATAAGGTGGAAACCCAATGTGGGTGAAAACCACCTGCTGCAAGTTGTCTCTATCTTTCTTTAATAAGAAACTTCAGTTTACAATATTTTGTACTGGTGCAGCCTTGTACCAGTACGCAGGCTACTACCTGCAGAAGGCTACAACCTTCTCTCGATCTCCAAACTTCCTTGGAAGGGAGCTCCAACCCCCTATGCTCTTGTACTAGCCAAGATACTAGTACGTAGGTGCTGGCCTACAATCTTCTTTCTTTCAGGTATCACTTTTCATACATTTTCAGACTGGATATTCCTGAAGCACATCATTCAATCTGTAGAACCCAATTCATTCAACTTTCATAACAGATCCATGAAGCATAAAACAACCAATACTAGAATTATCAAACTTTGAATCACTGAACCACTGAACCCTGTCAATCACCAGATACCAGAACCCAGAGCAGTCTACAGAACTCTGCAATAACAGTCAGATCCAACTGCAAAACCCAAAAATAAGCTTTAAGAGATATACGCTACTTCAATGAGCGAAACCCGCGTGTACACGCGTTTTTACTTAAGCCAACCTGCGTACAGATCTAAAAATAGATTCTCTCAACTTGCAGCTGTACCAGACATCAGTTAGATCCAGAACATAATATTGCGACAGTATGCAGATCTAGAAATATGCATAATCAACCATATCATAATAGAGCATTTCAAACCATTAGATCCCGATTTGTCCTTAGATCTAGTCTTCCATCCGCCGATGTGATTTCTCCTTAGCTCATATCAAGCAACCCGAACCCTGCATATCGGATCTCTTTCTCTCTTAGATATTCAAGCCTTATCGAAAAGATAATTTTGCCTAATGATCTTCTTCTCCTTATATAGCCTTAGGCCTTTCCCAATACCAAGAGCCAAAACCATAGTAACACAATACCATCAACTTTAAAACTAGGGATCGACACGCCCGTCGAGACATAATGGTCCGAAATCATAGGCACAACTTCCAAGGACTAACCACCATGGACCAAAGGAACCTTTCCACATACACACGCTTTTTCTGAAACGAACTAGCGTGTACACGCGACTTGGGCTTAACGAAACGGCGTGTATGAGCTTCCTTGGCATGCTGTACTGAGATCTGTCTTCTGATTAAGTTGCCATCACCTGTACCAACCTCTGAGTGAGTTGCCATCAAGGACAACACTTAAGTCATAATGCCAACACCCAATTTATCGGATTCTTGGTCATAAAGCAAGACCAAGTCACCTTTTCAGAAGACACAGGGTTTGACATTTTTGTCAAACTGCGCCTTGACTCGTTTCTTATGGGCTTCGTTAGCCAAAGCGGCATCACGACGGGTTTCATCCAATTGGATTAATTCCAAGAAATGGGCCTCTTCTTCTGAAGTTCTGGGGAGGAGATCAATTGCGAGTTTAAGAGACGAGATTTCACACTGGATTGGCAAGACTGCTTCCAGGCCATACACCAGTTGGAAAGGTGTGAACCCGGTCGCATTCCTCACCGATGTTCGGTAAGCCCACAAGGCTGAGTACAGGATTAGGTGCCACCTTCTTTTGTGAACTCCGATCATCCTTTGCAACATACGCTTCAGGACCTTGTTGATCGCTTCAACTTGTCCGTTGGCTTGTGGATAATACGGGGTAGAGCTGTCGTGAGATAGCCCTAGCTTGGCAGCTAATTCAACCATCATGTGATTGCGAAAATGCGATCCATGATCTGTAACTATAGCCTGTGGTACGCCGAACCTGGCGACTACATGATTGAAAAAGAAAAGGGCAGCTGTTTCACCAATGTTATCTAATGTAGGCATCGCCTTGGCCCATTTGGTAAAATAGTCAATGGTGACTATAATATACCCATGGCCCCTGGTCGAGGTGGGGTTACATGTCATGAAATCGATGCCCCATTTGGCGAAAGGCCCAACAACAACTATTGGCTGTAAAGGTGCGGGTGGTCTTCTGGTTTTGCTATCAAAAATTTGACAAGCATGGCAACTTCTGACTGCGGTTATGCAATCTTTGAACATTGTTGGCCAGAAGTATCCCGCTCGTAAGATTTTCTGTGTTGTAGCATATCCAGATTGATGCCCCCCACACGCGCCTGAATGACACTCATTCAGGGCTTTTTCGGCCTCTTCATGGGTGAGGCACCTCCTCAGAACTGTATCGATACCATGACGGTAAAGCGTATCACCGACGATCATGTAGTCTTTTACTTGGTATCGTATACGTTTCTGTTCTGAGTGAGAGGTGTTAGGCCTGAACTTTTGGGTTTGGAGATAAATGATTATATCTCCATACCACTCATTGCTTGTAGATATCAGAAGCAAACTTTTGTCCACGATTGATTCTTCGGATGTTTCATCGTTGGACGACGATGGGAGATCGCACAATAATTCTGCGAAAACTAGAGCTTTCTTTGATTTGGATTTTACAAATTCCAGATCAAACTCTTGAAGGATCACTATCCATTTTGAATATTTTCCCCCCAGCAACTATCACGACAATATATAAGTCATGGGGTTGCAATCTGATAAAATGGTAGTTTTCCGAAAGAGGACATAATGTCGAAATCTTTGAATCGCTTGAACAGCTGCAAGCGCTAGTTTTTCAACATAAGAATATTTTCTTTCTGTATCATTCAAGTTTTTACTTAAATAATATATAGGATGTTCAATTCCATCGACTTCTTGAACTAAAATCATCGCAATGGTCGTATCTACTACAGCCAGATACAAGTTAAAATCTCTTTGATAGTCCGGGGCATACATTAATGATGCTTTTACTAGAGAATCTTTCAGAGCATCAAAGGACGCTTGCGCCACCTGATCCCAGACAAAAGGTACATCCTTTTTCAAAAGACGAGTATAACCTTTAGCAAGTTCTGCGTAATTTGGAATGAACCTCCTCAGAAAGTTTGCTTTCCCTTGGAGTTTCTGAATCTGAAACAAATTTGAAGGTGGAGGCAAATTAATGATTGCCTAAACCTTGCAAGGGTCAAGACGAATCCCATCCTTAGAGACTACAAAGCCAAGTAAACGACCAGAACCGACGCAAAACATAGATTTGTGTGGATTGAGTCTTATCTTGTAGTGTCGGCAACGTAGAAATATCGCTCTTAAATGCTGCGGATGATCAGTCCGCTTTCGCGAATGAGCTGGAAGGTCGTCGAGATATGGTTGAACGATGTTCTTGATGTCATGGAAGGCATAATTCATTGCCCTCTGAAACGTCGCCCCTGCGTTCTTTAAACCAAAGGGTAATTTTCGATAAGCGAATGTGCCCCACGGACAAATGAATGCAGTCTTTGACTGGTCCTATGGGCGGATATTCATCAAGTATCTGATCCGGCACATTCATCAATTATCTGATCGATGAAGGGTGTAGGGTAGTTTTCTTTTGGACAAGCCTCGTTTACATCCCTATAATCGACACACACTCTAATTGTCCCTTGTTTCTTCATAACAGGGACAATATTCGATACCCAATCGGTTAGAGGAACCGAGTAGATGAAACCAGCATGGAGAAGCTTTTCAACTTCTGCTTTAATGGCAGTGGCTTTCTTGGGGTGCACCTGCCGAAACCGTTGTCTTACTGGTTTGACATCAGGATACATCTTAATTTCATGTTCAACGATACTCGATTCAATGCCTGGCATTTCATCATATGACCAAGCAAAGACATCTCTGAATTCGCGAAAAAGAGCGTTATATATTTCCAGTTCCGAAGGAGAACATCCTTTGCCGACATAAATATTCTCTACAACATTTGTTTTAGTCGAGATATTTATGGCTATAGTCTCTTCAATATTGGATAAGTTTCGCTCGGAATCCATCGTACTTACAGTGTTTGATAGGAATTCAAAAACTGAAGGGTGGTAAAGGTCATGTTGAGTATCTTCTTCATAATCTGGAAGAAGGGAACGATGGTGGCAATCATTCCATGGTGCCCCCTCAATCAACATTGATTGTAGGATTCCTTCGTCAGTCCCATGCAATTTCGACCAAGGATCTAATGGGGTACCATATTCTCTAGACCTATCTACCCAAACGCTTGATGAGCGTTGATTTGGGTTCGCCTCCCATGCCTGAAACATTGATTGCTACAATATTTCTATAGGACTTGGGGGCAAAACCATTTCATGATCCATGTTGATATCGTCTTCTGAGATCTTCGTGGAAGATGTCATGTTGCAGGCTCCTACCAACGCTACTTCTCCTATATAGATTGGAGGTGGAAGTGCGAAAGTTCCCATTAATGTGGGGTCTTTCAGTAGGCCTACTCCGATATCTTGAAGCGAATGGGAGCTTCCATGGATCATGGGAATGCTTCCTGTAACTTGTGAACCATTAGGGAGGAAGTTTTTTTGGTCGACGATCGTAATCCCTGCTTGAAAAGGGAATGCGATCTTCCTAAAATAAGTCGACACTACAGCTGCCATGGCATATATCCATGGTCTTCCCAGTAGGATGTTGTAGTCAAGATCCCCATCGATGACTTCAACGTCTATTTCTACTGTTTTTCCCCCTAGTTCAACCTTCAAGTTATTTAGGATACCGTACGGGGTATATGTCCTTCCGTCGAATGCTTTTAATGTTGTCGAAGATCGCGACAAGGTTGGAGATCCTAAAGTTTTCTAGCAATTCATCGACATAATACATGTAGATGCCCCCTCATCAATAATTGTTCGGTGAACAGTTTTGTTGAGGGCTTTCACTTGAATAAGGAAAGCTAGTTGAGCTGGTAACTGAGGATCGTATCCTTTGTGGTCGAAGGATACAAGATTGGAATCCTTAGGATCAACCCCACCAATAGCCGATAACAAAGCCTGCCTTTAGGATGGACAATTTTGTAGTACTTCAAGAGTCGACATAGCGGATGGCGATTGGGCCAAATCTTCCACTATGTTATAATGCTGCGCCGCTCTGGCGCGAGGATTAAATGTCGACTTGTGTACTACTCCCTTTGGTGGTTTTATTGTTAATTCAGGAATGATGGGCGGTACAACTTCTGTCGAAGTTGTTGTCGAACTACTTGGTTGATCTTTACCTTTGTCGTTCGACAGTCGCGGATTCCCGTAATCTTTGTTCCTTGTCGAAATCAAAGCATCATTTTGTTGCTTGGAGATCGACAACATTAGCACTTGCGACGGGGAAGCATTTCCACTATCAACCAGATTTTGACCTGGATTTGGGAATGGATCAGTTAATACAGCTGAGGTTTTTGAACTCTTAAAGAATCTTTTTATCTCAGTTTTGTACGGACATTCTCTTGTCCGATGATCCTCATCACATATTTGACATGGATATTTCAGTTTCCCTTTCCCAGGAGGGTTGAAGAAGTTTTTTCAGGAGATGACTCACCCTGTTTCTTCTTTTTCCCTTTGTTTTGCTTTTTCTTACTTCTTGGTTGATTGGTTTCTTTGCCTTTATCTGCTGATACGGCATTTACTTCCGAAGCAAGAATTTCTTCTTTTGCATTTTGATCTGAAGTCTTACGGGCTTTCTTAGACGAAGCCCTTGTCGATTTTGCGTTTGTCGTGCCAATCACACCATTGCCGGCATGAGAGTCACTATTTGATTTAGGAGGAGGAGGAATTGAGAATTCTGGTCTAGGGGCGTCAGGTATTTTGTCGTAGAGCGTGCCAGACTGAGTGTAGACTAAGTCTAGATATTATGCATGAGCAATAACTTGCTCCTCCGTTACGACTCCCCCCTTGGCCACATCTTCTGTTATGGCAGGAAGTAACGACTTGATAAACCATTCAGCTAATAGCTGATCGGGAATGTACGTTTTCACCATCCTACGACGACGACGCCACTCATGTATATGATTGGATATATGAGTGGCCGTTGTCTACTTGAAGTTGGTTAAGATTTCTGTTCCCGTTTCATACCTTATCGGTAATTGAAAATGGGTTAAGAAAGTCGTGGCTAGGGAGCTGAAATTGTCGAACGAGGCTCTAGGTAATTCAATATACCATTTTGCCGCTGGACCCGTTAACGTCCTCTGGAAAAGGCGAAGCCTTATCGAATCATCGTTTAGGGTGTTTGATGAACACCACAGATGAAAAGTCATCACGTGATTCGATGGGTCTTCACCTCGATTTCCATTAAATTTAGGAATGTCCGAAGGAAGTTTGTGAGGAATCGCTGGCCACCAAGGGGCGTAAGCAATTGGATCGTTGGTTAACCGGTGTAAATCGGGTAACTCTAAAGTTGCCACGAATGGTAACTGTTGATTCAGGTTAGGTGAAGCATACCCAGGGTACGATGGAATCGCCTGAGCAGTGGGCCTTTACATACCAGCATAATGTAATTGATGTTGGTATGACTGATACGGTTGGTGGACTTGACCACTGTAAAGCGGTTGGTTTTGACCGTTTTGAATATATGGTTGTCCACTGTTCGCAAAGATCTGCTGCTCAGAACCTTGGTACACTTGCTGGAATTGTGGTTGTTGGTATTGCACCAGCCATGGTTGTGAAGCCATGTTCTGTTGTGCTATACTAACGTTGGACCAAGGTGTGGGGTAATTGTACCCGTTTGGACCTGTGTCGCCCCACCAGTAGGCGATTGTGGTTGAGTCACAGGGTCAAGGGGCTGTTGCATTACAACCTGAGAAATATGAGGTTGACATACAACAGGCAATGTTTGAACTTGCGACACTGTCACAATCGCCGGTGTGGTCGGGATGTTCGACATAGGTACACACTGTTGCATTGAATATACAACCCTTGGTTGTTGAGGTAGCATAGGTACCCAACCACTTGATGTAACTCCAGTATAACCTGAATACTGTTGTGAACTCCCGTATGGATACCCTCCCGGAGGGGGTAATGAAAGGGCATACTGCCCCCCATACGGTAGCAATCCGGAACTCAAGGGGATTGTTTGTCCTTGGGGACTGGATTGTCCAAATTGACCTCCAAATGGATCAATCTGGCGAGTTTCAACATAAGAGTTGCCGGACATTATTCTGGATGAACAAACTGGAACAGACCACACTGTCGAAATAGTCCCTGGGTGGACTCCTTCTAGCGGTTGCGAGCTAGTTGGGACAGATGGTATACCGGAAAACATTGTCGGAGTGATGGCAGGGGGTTCTGCTGTCGCCGTGTCGTTTGACACAGTCCTAGATGTTGACGGTTGTTCAGACATTTTGAGTCTATCCAATAGATTGCCTAGTGATTCTACAGGAACTTCCACTGGTGATAGACTAACTTCTGATGTAGAAGGAAATAGAGTGACCCCTACTCCAAAATGTGTTGGAGTACTTTCTTGCAGATCCTCTACAATTTCCTCTATCGCAATCAAACCAGGTGGAAGAGGAAGACCGTCAGGTCCGTAAAATATTTCTAGCGCCGAAGAAGGGGTTGAATCGACAACGACAGTTGTTTGAGGAGCAAGACTCTCTGAACCGGTTACAGATGGAACTGGTTCAGTAACGCAAGTATTTGCTCCCAGACTAGGATCAGTGTTACTGTCCCTCTGTGGCTGTTTAACTTCTTCTATAGAGGCAGGGTTTCTAGAAATGTTTGGAGTAACCGGAATCTCAGATGTCGTTGGAACACTTGTTCTAACTTTGATAGGAGATTTCGAACCGGTTAAACGAGTTCGCTTTGTCCGTACTGTTTTCGATTCCGGAGACAAAGACGGTTGACTCGTAAGCCTCCACGAACGACGGGGTTTCAATTGACTTTCTTCCACGATTGCAGATTACTCGATCAACCAAAATACAAAGGAGAAAATGTGTTTCCGAATTAAATGAATTTTTTAGACGCTTTTAGACACAACTTGCTTTTTCAATTTTAAAGAGTCGAGAAAAAGCTAAAGATGACTCTAGCCTCCTTCGATGTTTTAACGAGCCCGAAGTGACAAATGCTCGGGTGGACTTTTTCCGTTATAGAGTCTGAAAAAGGCCAAAAGGAACTGCTCTGGAGTTCTAGGCAGAGGGTGTGCCAAACTTTTCGCAAAACCGCAGAATACTTTTTAGGGTACGGGCGGTCGATCTTCCTGAATGCTGTGTTCAGTGCATTGCGATCAGTAGGGCGGCCGACACGGCTTCCTAAGTATAAAGGTTTTATGCCTATAGGGGTCTCCCAATATATACGCGACGGTACGTGGGAGCACAATCCGTACTGGCGCTATCGTCCCTCAGGAGGAATCACCCACCATCAACGAGATCGACAGTCACCAGGCTTTACGACGCTGGAACACGTCTCTAGCCTAGACCTCTATGTTGTGCGTTATGTTGCAAAGCGTTGTTAAGTTCATTAAATTTATTTTAGGTTGATCTTTTTAGAAGTTTGCCTTTTGAGGTTCACCACGAGATGTATGATACAATTCCTAAATGCAGTCTAAAGATGATAAGCAAGCTTTATATCTTTTCAACTTATGAAAATCCTAGCTACAAAGGGAAAAGAAAGACACCATCTTTTCTCAAAGAGCAATCAACACACTCTAATGCACTTTTCCTAAATCAAACATGCAAACTATCAAAATGCAAATGCACAATGCAGGTTTTTGTTTTCCGCTTTCTTAGTATTGATGCCTACAAAGAAAGCTTTTTGTACAACTTTGAATTTGCTTTTAAATGACAAATACAAACAAGTTTACTTTTTCGAAATCAGAGAGGGTAGAAGAGATTACAACACTTAACGATTTCCGAAATGAATACTTGTTTCGACATTTAAAAGAGACAAACTCAAACCAAAAGCAAAAGTAAATGTATAATCAACTGTAAACAGCCAATGAACTCTCTCCTAAGATCACAATCAACAGATCTGAATCAAGGGCTACAGGATGACTATTTCACTCTTGCAAAGGAAAACTGTAAATGACGCCACAAACACATAAAAACACTCACAGTCTTTTTGTACAAAAGGAGGCGGAATTTAAGCAGAGAAAAGGAGTTATTAGACTGGTACCTATGCTGGTTACAGGCTGCAAAAATCAGAGATCAAAACAAGGCAAAACAGAGCAGAGAACCCCAGTTGCACAAGGCCTAACTGGATCAGCGCAACCTCAACACAGGGGTTTTGACATTCAGTGCAGGTAGCCTTCACGGGACCTGCGTTGAAATGCAGAACCTCTTCATAGGGTCTGCGCTGAAGGAGAAATGAGAGTTTCTCACTGGGTTCTGGGTCACAGATTGCTGATTAATCTACGGTTTCAGGCCAAATCAAAGCAACAAGCAAGGTACAATCAAAGGGATGCTTTGAGGGGGTACTAAGATCTATCACAAAGGATCATCAAATCATTTGTGAATCCATTGTTCAGATCATAGACAAATACAGTGATTGGATCAAAGCAGCAACTGTCTACTTTGCATCCGAGAATAGCAGATGCAGTTTGATTGTTGCTGTTGAGTCTATGAAACAAACAATGATGGAAACACAAATAAAATGACTAAACAGATCTCCCCAGCGGAGTCGCCAATTTGTTGTGGGGAAAAATGCCTATGCAGGACGATCCTATCCACCTAAGGTGTGACAGTGCCTTAGCAACAAACAGAGAGAGCTATTCTAGTATTCTTCCTTTACGAATTAAGAATGAAGAGAGATGGATGGACTAACCGGTGTCTTCCGTTTGTCCCTCGATCCGGTTTCTCTTCTCTTGGAGAGTTCCCAGCTACTTGCCTTCTCGCTCGCCAAGCTTCAAGAGGTTTCTGCAAGATCACAAGAAGAGAACACTACACAAGACATGGATTCATATTCATAACTAGTTCAGGATTAGAAATAAACTAAACATACTAATGCAATCATACATCAAAAATACATCAGTATATAGGAGAAACCAAGATAGCTTTATTGATGAATAACCAGGTTCAGGAAGAGATACAACCCAGAGGGCTCCAATCCAGCATCTCCTTCCCAGCAAATGGAATTCCTATCTTCACCCCCTTCAAAGCATTAAGCACCCAATGATTCCAATCTCAAACCAACAGCAATTCTTTGCAATAACAAAATTGCAGCCTCTTGGATCTCATGGAGGAGAGATCCATATATAGATGTTTGGAGAGAGGATGAGTCAGCTTGAGATCTGACTAGTGTCCTCTCCCTCTGTCAGTTCTTGATTCCACTTGGAGGTTGTTGCTTCCACTTGGAGATTTGGAACCTCTTACTCATCACCAGTCGAATTCCCTGAGGCAAGTGTCATTGAGGAAGATTTTGGAAGCTTCCTGGGTTCTGACACCTTGTGGAATGAACTTGCCACATTTCAACTCTCACTCAGCGCAGGTAGCCAGTGTTGCCTTTGACATTCAGGGCAGGTAGCCAGTGTTGGCTTTGACATTTAGCGCAAACAGCTAGTGGAGCCACTGAAATGATCCTGAATTGACTTGTTTTTGAGCAGTTTCTAGTGGAGAACTTTCGTGAATTGCTGTGGTTTGTTAGCCTTGTTCCTCTAGGGGAAGGAACAACATGTTTAGGGACTTTGGATCCCTTAGATTATGGACATTTTATGCTCAATGCTGTAAGGCACAAAAATGTATATAACACTCTCTTTGTATGAGGGTATTGTATTTGAGGCTGTGTGATAGATGTGTATTCTGTGAGCGAGAAACAGAGAGGTGAGACTGTGAGAGAAAACAGAGGATATTACAGTGGATTTGCTGTAGGTTGTGTCTCTTCATTTTGCTGGATAATAGAAAGGAAGGACTGGATGTTCGGGGTGGACGTAGCCCAAACTGGGTGAACCACGTATATCTGTGTCTCCCTTGTTTTGTGCGTTTTCTGTGTTTATATTTCTGCAATATTTTATGTGTTCCATTGCTCCGTAATATATAATTTTCTAACACTTTGACCATGGAGAAGGTGAGATGGTCCAGTTTTGACCAGTTCTGAGTAGTTTTTCATGGAGAACTTCTGGGAGAAGATGTAATCAGTTGACCTTGTTCTTTTAGAGGTTGGAACAACACTTTTAGCGACTTAAGAGCCCTTAGTTTATGGAAATTTATGATTGGGGTTGTAGTGCCCAAAAATGTCTATAACACATGGAAGATGGTGGACCCTCCATTTGAAACCCAACAAATTGGTTGTAAGTGGGTCTTCAAGAAAAAGTATAAATAAAATGGCTTATTTAACAAGAACAAAGAAAGGCTCATAGCAACAGGATTTACACAAAATCAAGGTGTTTATTCTGAACATACCTTTCCCCCACCACAAAATGGGCCACCATCCAGACTCTCATTGCCGTAGTAGGTCATAATGAATGGAAAGTACATCAAATGGATGTAAATACTTCTTTCTTTAATGGAGACTTGATTTTTTTTTTATGTCTCAACCAAAAGGTTTTTTTGTGAAGGGACAAGAAAAAAAGTATACAAACTCAAAAAATCCTTGTATGGCATAAAACAAGCACTGCAACCCTAGTATGAAAAATTTATTGATCATATTCTGAAATTAAATTTCAGAAACTTTAATCTTCATGGGGCAACTTTATTTTTCAAGAAATCTAGAAACATTTTTGTATATATTTTTGTATTTGTATATGTAGATGATATATTCATAATAGGGAATAACAAAAGTTGTATTACGCCCATAAAGAAAGAATTGAAGAAAGGATTTGAGATGACGAATTTGGGACATGTTCATTACTATTTAGGCATTGAAGTGACCTAAAATTGACCAAGATATATATTCCTCTCTCAAAAGATGTACATTGAAGAATTTTTTAACATGTTTTGCATGGTTGAATGAAATCCTTTTGTTGGCATTATGATACAAGTGTTGTCCTTGATGGCAACTCACTCAGAGGCAGGTACAGGTGATGGCAACTTAATCAGAGGACAGATCTTAGTACAACAAGACAAGAAAGAGATATACGCAGGTTCATTAAGGAAAATCGGCGTATACACGCAGGTTGGCTTCAGTAAAAGTGCGTACATGTGGAAAACCTACCTTTGGTCCGTGGCGGTTAGTCCTTGGAATTTGTGCCTATGGTTTTGGACCATGGAGTGTCGACAGACGTGTTGATCCCTAGTATTGAGTTGATGGTATTATGTTACTATGGTTTTGGACCGTGGTATTATGAAGGGCCTAAGCCTATATAAGGAGAAGATCATTAGGCCAGATGGGTAGTGTGAGAGTGTGTGAGTGACGAATATCTGATGAGGTGAGAGATCCAAATGCTGGTTATGGGTTGGTGATCTGAACCAAGGTTTCACTCATGTGGAGGATGATGATGAACGATGGAACAGGATCTCAAGGCTTGGAATGATTATCTTCATATGGTTTGACTGTGAATAGACTAGATCTATTGACGCATGTTTATTGTTATGATCTGGGTATGTTTTGATGTCTGATATAGCTGCGGAGTTTTAAGTTTGAATTTACAGATCTATACGTGGGTTGTCTTTGGTAAAAGAGCATATACACGCAGGGTGGGTTCATCGAAGTAGCGTATACAATGTGAAGTATGAAGATGGAGTTGGATCTGGTTGTTGTTATGTTGTCTGTGTTCTTGACAGGGTTTCAGTGATTCAGTATTGGGTGATTCAGAGATTGATGATGCAGGTTGTACTACAATGGTGATTGTTTCATGGATCCAGTATGAAAATGTATGAAACGTGGTCCCGGGAAGATTGTAGGCCGGCACCTACGTACTGGTAAACATGTCAGCCAGTACAAGAGCCAGGGGGTTGTAGCTCCCTTCCAGTAGCAGCTGGAAAACGAGTAAAGGTTGGAGCATTATGTAGGTAGGCACCTACGTACTAGTAAATGGATCGGCTAGTACAAGAGCTATGAGGGTTATAGCCCTCTGCAGGTTGTAGCCTGCATGCTGGTAAAGGACTGCACCAGTACATTGTAAAAGAAGTTTCTTATTAAAGAAGAAAGAGACGAATTGCAGCAGGTGGTTTTCACCCACATTGGGTTTCCACCTTATATCATGGTGTTCATGTGTGTGGCTTTTATGTGATGATCTGTTCTGTTATACTGCACCTGTTTACTATTAATGTGGTTAATTATGTTCTGATGCATTTACTGAAGATAAGCTAACTGAATCATAAGATTTCTGGATATACGCTAGTTGCTTTAGACACAGTAGCATGTACACGCGGGTTCACTTAACTGAAGTAGCGTATATTTTTCTGAGTATGAAATTGGAAAAGTTTTATTGATCTGATAATACTGATTCACCCCCCCCTCTCAGTATTATTTCCAACAATTGGTATCAGAGCAAGGTCCTTCAAAGAAGCTTGATCGCTTGAAGGAGATTCGTAGAACAATGGGGAAGAAAGCGCGTCAGAAGAAGAAGACAGCTCAAAGGAACAATGACAACCTGCCGTTGAGTGGAAGCAAGAATTCAGATCCTGAATCACCTTAGAATGAAGATGGACAAACAAATGAAGCATCAGATCAAACCATAGATCAGCAAGATCTACCTAGCAAAAAGGAGAATGCCCTCAAAGAAGAAATCATCAGATTAGAAGATCAGTTGGAATGTGCCTCCAGAATTCGACAAATGCTGCTAGCGCTGAATAAAGAGAAAGAAAACGAGATCCTCAAACTAAGGCATCAGCTGGATGAAGGAAGGAAAGCTGAAGAGACCTTGAAGAAGCAATGTCTGGAAAAAGAAGAACAACATCAAGTTGAGGTAAAAATCTTGAAAAGTAAATTAGAAGAAAAAGATAAACTATTACGATTTCAAGATAGTACTAAGATCTTGGATGATATTCTTAGTAGTCAAAGGTCCCCTGCTATCAAAACTAGTCTTGGTTTTCATGAGTCTATTGAAGATGAATCTGGTTCACAAAGTAAGACAAGAATCTCTAATGCAAAATCTAAAAGGCTCAACAAGGAGATGAAAGGACAACTCCATCAACAATCAAGGAAAGAGACTCCTCAAAGAAAATCTTTTACTCCTCCCATGAATAATGTTGAATGCCATGTATATCATAATCTTGGACATGTTGCAACCATATGTAGAAGAAGAAGGTTTCAAGACCATCATGCAGAAAGATCATCACATTCAAGGTACTTTAATGGATATTGCTTTTCTTGCAATATGTTTGGCCACAAAGCTGTCGATTGCTATAGGAGGAATATGAAACATGTAAGATGCTATGCATGTAACAAGTTTGGACATAGAGCAAAAGATTGCAGGAACAAAGCTTAGGATAAAAAGAAATCATCAACATGCTTGAAGATATGGAAGAAGAAGGAAGTTCAGTCAGAAAGATGTGGCACAACACAGGGTACTCAGCACAGCACAAACATAACAAACTCAGGGGGAGCTGAAAGTGTCAAACTTCAGTGTTCTAATTCTCATACGCGAGTTTCATGAAGGAAATCTGCGTATATAAGCGATTTTCACACTGCAAAATCGCGTATATGTCAGTCTGAAGAAATGCAGTGGGGATAGGCTCAGAAAAGGGGTCTGATATGATTCAGTCCAATATCTGCTCTCTTGGTTAACGATTACAGTCTGCTGAGGATGTTTGGAAATGTTTTGATACTTGTAAGATGTTAGAAGTGTTTAATCCTAACTTGATGATGATGAGATCTTGATGCTTATTACTGATGTATGCATGATCAGATCTAACTACAGATGGCACAGGCTCAGGGGGAGCATATACTTCAAATAATGCATTGTTGGCATTATGGTTAGAAGTTGTTGATAAAGTCTATGAAGCTAAATGATACATCTTGCTGTTTTATCAAAGGAATGGTATTGCAGACTGTTGCTTATGGTACATATCATATATGATGAATGATAGTCATGGTCTTGAATGAATGGCTGGTCTTAGAACTTGCATCTGCTCAGGGGGATCATGGATGGATTGATACAACTTGGCATATACAAAGGGGAGCCCAATCAGAAATTTCAGCATGTACTCAGGGGGAGTATGGATAGCAAAAGGTATACCAAAGAAGAGAATATCTTGGTCCGCCCTTTGCCCTTAATGTCAAAGGGGGAGAGTGACTTGGTGTGGTGGTTGCCATCAAGTCCAAAGGGGGAGATTGTTGGCATTATGATACAAGTGTTGTCCTTAATGGCAACTCACTCAGAGGCAGGTACAGGTGATGGCAACTTAATCAGAGGACAGATCTTAGTACAACAAGACAAGAAAGAGATATACGCAGGTTCATTAAGGAAAATTGGCGTATACACGCAGGTTGGCTTCAGTAAAAGTGCATACATGTGGAAAACCTACCTTTGGTCCGTGGCGGTTAGTCCTTGGAATTTGTGCCTATGGTTTTGGACCATGGAGTCTCGACAGATGTGTTGATCCCTAGTATTGAATTGATGGTATTATGTTACTATGGTTTTGGACCGTGGTATTGTGAAGGGCCTAAGCCTATATAAGGAGAAGATCATTAGGCCAGATGGGTAGTGTGAGAGTGTGTGAGTGACAAATATCTGATGAGGTGAGAGATCCAAATGCTGGTTATGGGTTGGTGATCTGAACCAAGGTTTCACTCATGTGGAGGATGATGATGAACGATGGAACGGGATCTCAAGGCTTGGAATGATTATCTTCATATGGTTTGACTGTGAATAGACTAGATCTATTGACGCATGTTTATTGTTATGATCTGGGTATGTTTTGATGTCTGATATAGCTGCGGAGTTTTAAGTTTGAATTTACAGATCTGTACGCGGGTTGTCTTTGGTAAAAGAGCGTATACACGCAGGTTGGGTTCGTCGAAGTAGCGTATACAATGTGAAGTATGAAGATGGAGTTGGATCTGGTTGTTGTTATGTTGTCTGTGTTCTTGACAGGGTTTCAGTGATTCAGTATTGGGTGATTCAGAGATTGATGATGCAGGTTGTACTACAATGGTGATTGTTTCATGGATCCAGTATGAAAATGTATGAAACGTGGTCCCAGGAAGATTGTAGGTCGACACCTACGTACTGGTAAACATATCAGCCAGTACAAGAGCCAGGGGGTTGTAGCTCCCTTCCAGTAGCAGCTGGAAAACGAGTAAAGGTTGGAGCATTCTGTAGGTAGGCACCTACGTACTAGTAAATGGATCGGCTAGTACAAGAGCTATGAGGGTTGTAGCCCTCTGCAGGTTGTAGCCTGCGTGCTGGTAAAGGACTGCACCAGTACATTGTAAAAGAAGTTTCTTATTAAAGAAGAAAGAGACGAATTGCAGCAGGTGGTTTTCACCCACATTGGGTTTCCACCTTATATCATGGTGTTCATGTGTGTGGCTTTTATGTGATGATCTGTTCTGTTATACTGCACCTGTTTACTGTTAATGTGGTTAATTATGTTCTGATGCATTTACTGAAGATAAGCTAACTGAATCATAAGATTTCTGGATATACGCTAGTTGCTTTAGACACAGTAGCGTGTACACGCGGGTTCACTTAACTGAAGTAGCGTATATGTTTCTGAGTATGAAATTGGAAAAGTTTTATTGATCTGATAATACTGATTCACCCCCCGCCCCCCTCTCAGTATTATTTCCAACACCTTTTTCCACTCTGTTATGCTCCTATACCAATAGGTGTCATATATCATGATTGACTTGATGAGCTATGTAATATGTTCATACCTTTACTTGTTGCGAAGGTTTTCCATATTGTCAAAAAATCAAAAAATTTAAAAAATGTAAAGAGGGTATACCCTAAAAGAAAAATCAAAGGGTGAAAAGAATATAAAAGATGGTCAAAAAATGAAAGAAAATGAACCCCACCAAAAAGAAAGACCAGGAAAGTGTGCAAGTCTAAATGCCACTTCTTTTTACTCTTGTTCAATAAACAATTGTGTGCAGTTTGTCATCTATGCCACAATTCATGAACAGTCAAACAACTTAAGCTTGGCTAGTTCATATTTGAATTTTATGTTTTAGAAATAGAGAATAAAATCTAACCAAACTGTCTAATCTTGGCAGATCAGTAGATAGGTAGAGTAAATAAGAGGAGCTCAACAATTTAATCTGAGCCCTTGGATGTAATAAGGCTAGATTTAGATAGATATATCCATGTAAAAGAAAAGAAAATCTGATAAGGGTTTGCCAGTCTAAGTGCACCCAAATAAAGAAGAAAAAAATGTTAGGTTAAAGTAGGTAGGGTAGGTAGATGATGTTGCAGAATTATATGTGATGAATAATGACTCTAAATGTGTTAATTTTTACTTTCATCACAAGTACAAGGAAAACATTACACTAGAAGCATTCCAAGCAAGGCAATGTCAAATACTTAATTTCCCCCCTCATTTTTCCCTAAATTCTCACTAATTTCCCCTAAGTAATAAGGCATTTGCTAAATTAGAGGGGCTTAGAGCATTTCTCTAACTTCTGGAGGGACTGGACCCTTGATCCAATAGTTTGTAAAGCCTAAAGCACTTAAAACTATTCATAATAACACTCATTCACCTTCATAATTCTTTTCCTAAGTAAAATCCTATTTTACTTAAGAAAATTGTAAAAATCTCTAATACAAACCCTTTTTCATCCTAAGCCTAAGTTTAACTACACATGTAAAATGTTTTACACTTAGCGCTTTCATTTTATTGTCATATTAACTTTTAATTTATATTGTATAAATCCCTTACAATACTTTCCCCTTTCTCGTATTATTTAATATATTAAATATTCCTGAAATATTACATATCCCACCTTGGTTGAATACAACCATAAATCCACGTTTAAAAGTGGATTAATGAGTTAATCTATAATTCATTAGGAACCTTAAACCTCCCCCACTCAAAATGGAATTAATTAGCCCCAATGGTTAGTTAATAACCTCATTAGCCAATCCCGCCACTCTCGATATGATTAAATTAACTCTTAAATCTATTGGGCCTGCCTTTGTTAAAGCCCCGCATATCACTTCTTGCGTCAACCGTCCGATCAGGTCCTCAAGATCTAACGGCTATTACCAATATCGCGCGACCCTTTGTGACCGCGTGTTAGCGCGTGATCACAAAGCGGTTTTCTCCCAGCACCTCCGCCACGTGTCAAATGATCTATGGAATCACTGGCTCAAGGTCCATTACCACCTTTCCCCAAAAGCGGTGTGATATGAAACCACTTACCGCCCTTTCGCATACGACAAAAATGTCACATCTCTTATCGTTGACGTCGTCTACCAAAATCTGAAACCCCGCCAACCTTTGAGTTTGTAAAATAAAACAAAAGGTCACTTTCATTGCTTCATACTGTAAACCTATGCACCCATGCAAAAGAACGTCAAGGTCAACCAATTCAAATTCCAGACGTCAACTTCCTCTAAAATCTTGCAGTCGACACCAACCAGAACCCTCCAGCCACGCCCAGCACCTACATTTCATGACTCATTTCCCAAAAGAGGTATTTATCAAAATTCCCAGCTAAACCCTACAAATACTTCTTTTTCACTATTCATTGACGAAAATTCCAAAATTCATAGTAGTTCAGTCAAGATTTTCGTCACTTAAGTCTCCTACAACTTTCGTGTTGCCTATTTTCACATAGAAAATTACTGTTTCTGTCTGAATCCACAAGAACCAGACATGGAAACCTCTTTAGCCCTGAATGTTACACCCCTAAATGCTCCCCACAGAGATTTAGACTATCTGCCTTTAGCTGATAGGGACTTCCAGATAAAGGACCTCATCAATGACAAAAATCACATGAGAGTCTTTTGCCAAAGTAGAAATAACTACCTAAATGGCTCTGATATCCTAAGACTATGGGAATCCAACCTTCCTATGTATTTTCTACCCTCAATTCATGTTTTCCTAGAAATAATTCATCATTGCCATGCCAATTATGACCCCAATTGCTGAGCAGTCATGTCCCAGAGCCAAACAATCCTTTTTCCAATAACTGCCTAGTTAATTAATGAGATGTTACAATTTCATCCCAGTCAAGCCCTGACTTCCCTTTCCATGGGAGATTTACTTGAGAAATCAACTAAATTATCCCAAGACGAACTCAATCGCCTCTGTCAAACTTTCATGTCACCGAAACATTAGCCTGATGGCCCACCTCCTTACATGCAAACTTTCTTTACAGATATGGGACAACTCATAATCAACATGATATCATCAATAATGGGTTTCAATACTAGTAAATTTTTTGATGAGTTAACTCTAGTCATGTTGTCAATTTTTACTCCTGGGCAGCCCCGTGCTCTCAAATATGACTTTGCCTCCTACATTGCTGACAAGATTCATGACCAGTTCATGAGACTGGAAAATGAAAGAGTTTTCAAGTACACCACATTTATATACCATCTTATGCTCTTTTATCAGTCAGACAATTTCCCATTCCCTGTCCTGAAACTTGACACCAGAGGAAATCCAAGGTCTGTAATCTTCTGGTCTGCAGTCTTCCATGATTCCTTTGAAACCCCTTACTCCTATAATGAATTCATTGACCTATTCATTCATCCAGCAACTACCTTGTTGACAAGGATTTCCCTTCCCAGAATTAGTGGTGATATTAGAAAGACCCTTCAACTTTCTAAATAGTACAGTGGGAGATTGGTATCTATACTAGAACTTCACCAAATTCAGGGTATATGGTTGTGAGCTTGGCCCTTTCAAATTACCAAAGTATGTTCCAATGCGATTGTTTGCATTGGAATACTATAAGCAGATGTGTAATGTAGATTTGATCCATTTTACCAAAGCCAAAAAGAAAGCATAGCTCACGATCAAACATCAAATAGGCCCTTTCGTCTGCAACAATAGAGAAGCAGGGGATGCAGCAGAAAGAATTCCAGAAAACTACCTTAGATTACAAAAAACCTTTGGTTCGGCCCCATATGATCCTCATGGCTTTATCTGTGATAGAAGAATGAAGAATAGGTTGTCCCCCTATATGCATCATAGGATCCCAGAAATTGAACAGTTTTCCAACATGGATGAATGGAGAGAGGGACCTTAGTAGCTGCTGATAGTGAACAGGTGAATATTGAAAATGTAATGAGATATATTGAAAATACTCTTGACTTAGATTCTTTTGGGCAGGTACATTATGATAGTTCTCAGAGATCAGCATCAGGAATAAGTGCCTCAACAGCTGGGACCTCTGAAAGGCACTCACAGTAGACCAATACACCAGCCACAGAGACCTCCAAGGGTAAACAAACAGAGACCAGTACACAGGATACTGAAAAATCTATAATGTCTAAACAACCTGAAGCACCCAAAGAGCAGGCAAACATCTAGATTCCTCCAACTCAAGTCAATGTGGTAGACCCACCCATCTTGCAGACTCCTTTGAATGAGGAAAGGACTAAAAAGAGAGACAGGGAATTAGCTACCCCTGCCAGTATACCCTCTGAACAGCCCAGTGCTAAAAGGCACACACTGAATCCTCTTTCAGAAGAAGAATTCTATGAAGAAAATACTGATAGCCAAAGAAAAGAAGGTGTTGATAGTCATTAGACTTTCCTGGTAGAAGAGACACGTTCTGGCTCACAAAGACATGAGTTGGAAATACAGCAGAGTGCAGAGGTGCCATCCTCCAGGCTTCCAGGAAACGAAAATCTAGATATTAAGAAGAAGTTCAAAGAAATCAAATCCAAAAATGAGCCATTAGGGATCCAAGTTTACAATCAATATTTGAAAATGGCTCCCACAAACCAGAACAGGTTGATGTCAGCCTATGACATCAAAGAAGGAAAAATGATTATGAGTTTTTCAAGCCCGAGGTGCAATAGCCTCAAACAGCTGTAGATTACTTCAAAACTAATTTTGAAGTTATGGAAAAAGACATCCATCCCCTGGACCATATTGAATTGTACAAAAAGACAGGAGAAATGGTCCACTCTACACTAACATGTAAGGCCATGATGGCCCAAAGGCTGGAAAATTATCTAAACAATACAAATACCCAACTACAACTAGAGAAAGCCTCTTCACAGGCTAAAGACAACATGATTAAAACATTTGAAGAATTGATCATTAGGTTGGGTCATGATCCTAAAGATGTGAAGGCTGCAGAAGCCTTAATTAAAAAGAAGGATGAAGACATCACCACTTTGAGAAAGCAATTGAAATTTCCACCTTCATGGTACCCACAAACAGCTGAGGTTATGCAACAAAGAACTGAAGAAGAGCCGATGGATTTAGTTCAGAAACTTAATGAGAAGCTAAAGGAGACTTAACAAGAATTAGAGAAATCATTGAAGGATAAGCAGGTAGAGTCGACCTTTCAGCCTCCCAATGTGATTCCAATAGTTTCCACTGTAGTCCCTTCCGCCCTTGGAATAGCTCTGGCACCTAATGTGCCAGTGGGCACAGCAGACATAGTAACAGCAGCAACAATAGCAGGTACAACACAAGCAGGAATTTCAGGTCTTAGCCCAGTTGAATTAGTAAAATCAATGGAGGAATTGAAGCTCCAAGTTACAGAGCTACAAAAGGTAAAAGAACAATTTGCTACCTTGGAGCAAAAGTATGATCTCTCAAAGATAAATGTTGCAGAAAAGACAAGGGAAATTAAAGGATTAGAACAGAGGGTGAAATCATTAGAAAAGGATCTCACATTTGATAGACCCTTGACAGAAATTAAAAAGATTCTTTGGGCCAACATCACTCAGTCAATAAATGATGTTTGCCATCAATCCAAATAATTTTTGAACAAATTGATTTAGTAAATGCAACCTAAGAAGAGATTCAAAGGACAAAAGCAGAGTTAGGAAAGATGCCTGAGGAAGCCACCAAGCTCATAAATTTTTTGAATACCAAGAATAAGTACCAGCTTGAAGAACTGGGCGTTGAAGACAGAACAAGGACAATTCTGGAAGTCAAAAGAGTTTTAAATAAAAGGACTCTGATGTAAAATTTAGAAAGAAGATGCCATGACATGCAGGAAGAAATTAATGCTTTTATGGAGAAATTTGGTATTTTGCAAAGTAAAGGATTGCCTAGTCCTTTAGTTATTAATGAGGCATATAGATTATGTGGACAAATTGAATCAATATATAGGCAACCAGGAAAGTTCATCAACAAGTGCATCAACATCAAAAGCATTGCCTACAAGTAGAGTTCTCTATAACAGTCTAGAGAACTTATTCTATGTTGAGCATGAAATAAAGCACTTGTTTCCAATTCAGCCTACCATTTTCAGGTACACCAAAACTGACGAGACCCTGAGAAAACTTCAAAAAACCAGAATACCACAACCAAAATGGTGGGAAGAAATGTTAGAAATTTTGTAAATTATCCTTGGTAAAAGGTAAATTTTGGTTATTTACTACAGTAAATAATGGTAAAGAGGATAAACAGAGATCAAACAGGTCAAAGAGTATCAGAGCAGGTAAAGAGTATTAGTGAAAATAGGGCAGCCAGCACAGAATTACAAAAAAGACAGCAGCATGCCAAATCATAGGGCCTGGCTCTAGCACATTCATAAGAATAGGAACATCACAACATCATTTTGCCTTCTCTTCTATCTACAAGACCATCTGTCTCTATTTTTCTTGTAACTTATTGATAGTCATCCTAAAATATATATCACTTTGTTATGAGATATTTGTTGTAAGTTTTTTGTATAAATACTCCCTCAATTGGAGTATTGTGGGTGGATTCTTAGACATTGCTGTAAAACTGATTACTTTGGAATAAAGTGTTGCAGGACAAATTTTGTATGGCTAGTTGGATGAAGAATTAATGCAAAGGACTTTTCACAGGATTCATGTGTCAAACACCAGATCAATAAGTATTCTATATCTCATGTTTTAAAGTTTTCTTGTTTATTATATCAACTGTGTTTCATATCTGAATAGTAAAATGAAAAAGAATAATTCAGAAAGTGCTTGAGTGCAATCTGTTTTCAATCGTTTTCATTCTTAATGTTTTCCTCTAAACTAGCATAAGCAGTGAATTCTTAATTGCTCTTGTTTCCTAGTTTACTCACTTTGATTATTTAGTAAAGAATTTTTAATTTTTCTTTATTGATAATCATTCAAGTTCCCTCTCTTAAATTATGTTGAAGGATTCTTAATTTCCCTTCATCCCTTTTAAGTCCATTACATCTTTTAAAAATCTCTATTTTCTCCCCGTTTAGCTATCTTTCCCTCTGAAACCATCCCTTGTTGAGAAACCAAATCCAGTTGAGCCATCTTCTTTGACTCCATTAGCCCAATGGCCTAAAATATTCAGTCCTACCCCTCTGCTATTGAATTCCACCACCAAACACAATCAAAACCCCCAAGCTATCATAACTAGCCTAATATCTTACAAAACAAAGCTAAACTTTAAAGAGAGAGCCCTCTCTAGATACAAATTGGCTAGATTTTGTATCTAAAAGTTGGTTTATGGTTACCGCGGACCCCTTTCCTCTTCCCAACAACTTCTAGGAAAATCTGAGGGATAACACACTCCAATGGAACACAATCTGAAGCTTATATCTAAAGAAGAAAATGAATTTGAGGATGAAACTAAGTATAAACAACTTGTGAGAAGTCTTATCTACCTCACCACTACCATACAATATATATCATTTGATATTGGAATCCTTTCCAAGTTTATGAAAAATCCTTTTGAGGAGCATTAGTATGCTATAAAAGGAGTTTTGAAGTAATTGAAAGGAAATCAAGATTCTGGACTCAAATATTAACTGGTGTATTAATTCATCTTGATTGGATATTCTAATTCAGACATTAATGGAGATAAAGATGATGGAGTGTCTATTTCAGGTTGTATTATGAGTCTTGGATCATGAGTTGTATCATGTAGGTCACACAAATAGTCAGTACCAAATGATTCAAAAAAAAAGGAAAAATATGTGGTAGTTGTTGAAGCAACTAAGGAGATTGAGTTGCTCAGGAAAAATATTGAAGATTTGTAGGACAAACTAGTGAACCCTACTACTCTTTGATTGACAATACTTTTGCAATTAAATTGGCCAATAATCTTAGATTCCATGATCAAAAAAAACATATCAACACAAAGTATCATTTGATTTGACATCATGTACAGGTCAAGACTATTCACTTACGACATTGTTCCACAAATGTGAAAATTGCATACATATTCACCAAAGAAATTGGAAGAGAAATGTTTGAAGATTAAAAATGATGCTTGGACTCAAATGTAGGCTTTAACCCCGTACAGAAATTACCTGCATACGAATTCTAAAACACAGAAAATAAATAATGTGAGAGCAAAACACATAAAACACATATACACAGAGATTTTCCGCTGGATCCCAAAACCGGGACTACCAGCTTGATTTTTCATTATGTCCCTTTCAATGTTATAATACATATTTATACATGCCGAAGCATCCAATACCATGGACCGAAAACCATTGCGTCCAATACCATGGACTGAAAACCATCGCGTCCAAAAAACATGTGCGAAAATCATGCACAAAACCATAGGTGGGTCCACCCAACCTAACATAGGGTCCAAAACCAAAGTTCCCCAGACCCCATAAAGTGGGGTTACAGGTGCCCATTAAACCTCGTATTAATTATGTGGAAAGAATATAACACAACCCAACATTCTCCCACTTGTTGTTTTCTTTCCACAGGGAGCCACAAGAGAGCTTAGTCATTTTTCCAACCCTGAAATGCCCATTGTCTCTCTACACCAAGAGAACTTCTCAGAGCTCATAGATTTTTTCAATGCATCTGCGGTATTCTTCAAAGTGTCCACCTTTACCAGCAACACATTTTTGTCTTCTATCATTTCCCTCACAAAGTGATACTGAACATCAATGTGCTTTGTCTTTGAATGATATGCGGGGTTCTTTGCCAAGAAAATTGCACTTTGGCTGTCACAGTCTATCCTTATAGCTTCCTATACTAACCCCATACTTGAACACAATCTCTACAACCAAATTGCTTCCTTTCTTGCATGAGTGGCTGCCATGTATTCTACCTCTGTAGTTGACAGTGCCACTATATACTGTTTCTTACTCATCCAACTGACTGCACCTCCAAATAGGTTAAACACATACCCACTTGTAGATCTTCTCTGATCTAGATCTCCAGCCCAGTCTGCATCAACAAAGCCATGAATATACAACACTCTAGCCAATCCTGGTCTTCCTTGATAGCACAAACCATAATCACTAGTGCCACGCAAATACCTGAAAACCCGCTTCACTGCTGTCTAGTGCTCCTTCCCTGGTTTTGACATAATCCTGCTCAATACTCCCAATGCATGTGCAATGTTTGGTCTAGTACAAACCATTGCATACATCAGGCTATCAAATGCACTTTCATATGGAACATGGGACATGTCCTCTTCCTCTTCTTGTGTCATGGGACACTGTTCAGTAGATAACCTCACACCTACAAGAATAGGAACTTTCACCAGTTTACTATCCTACATATTAAACCTCTGCAATATTGTCTCGACATACTTCCTCTGGTTTAACCAGAGCTTCCTCTTTGCCCGATCTCTTTTAATTTCCATGCCCAAAATATAGTTTGCAGCACCAAGATCTTTCATGTCGAATTTGGAGGACAATTGGGTCTTCAAATCCTGGATAACTTCTTTGTCATTTCCAACCAACAACATATCATCCACATACAAGACCAGATAAATAACACGGTCACCAATTAATTTAAAATACACACAGTGATCTGCTATGCTTCTGGTGAAGTCAAGTCCCTGTATAAATGTATCAAATTTCTGATACCACAACCTTGGTGACTATTTTAACCCATATAGAGACTTCTTTAACTTACATACCAGTTCTTTCTTACCCTTCACCGCAAAGACTTCAAGTTTCTTCATGTAGATCTCCTCTTCCAGATCCCCATGAAGAAATGATGTCTTCACATCCATCTGTTCTACCTAAAAATAAAAAGCAGTAGCAACAGATAAAAGTAATCTAATAGAAGTTACGTTGGCAACAGGAGAAAAAATATCACCAAAATCAATTCCCGACACCTGGGAATAACCTTTTGCTACCAATCTAGCTTTGTGTTTCTCCACTTTTCCTTCTACATTTGTCTTCTTTTTGAACACCCATTTGCTGCCAATGGGTTTCCTTCTAGCCAGCAACTCCACCAGATCCCAAGCCTCATTTTTGTGCAAAGATGCCATTTCATCAACCATGGCCTCTTTCCAGAGTTTTGCATCCTCTAAACCCACTGCTTCCTTCACAATTCTGGGATCATCATCAGTAACAGACAAAGCAAAATTTGAATAGAAAGCAGATGAACTATACCTTTCTGGCTGCCTTCTTTCTCGAACTGATCTTCTCATAGCCGAAGTTTGTGGCTCTTCATCTTTTGATTCCTCCTCCATTGTAGAGTCTGATTCTTCCTCCTTTAGCTCAAACTCTATTTTCTTAGGTTCCTTTGGTTGGACTTCATGTTTAATAATATCTTTCACCTCTCTGAACACCACATCTCGGCTATACATAACCTTCCTTGTTACTGGGTTCCAAAGCTTATAACCCTTTAAACCATACTTATACCCAATAAAGATGCACTTTTCAGATTTACTATCCAACTTTGTTCTTTTCTCCTTTAGAACATGTACGTATGCATCACATCCAAATACCCTCAGATGTGAAAGAGAGGGTTTCTTACCAGTCCATACCTTTTGTGGAGTCTTATCCTCCAATGCTGATAAAGGTGACCTATTGACCAGGTAACATGCAGTATCCACCGCCTCTGCCCAGAATTCCTATCCTAACCCAACACCACTGAGCATGCTTCTTGCCCTTTCCATCAACATCTTGTCCATTCTTTCTGCAACTCCATTTTGCTGAGGTGTATATGGAGTAGTCTTCTGCCGTGATATACCACACTTCTTGTAGAATTCTTCAAATTCCTTACTGCAAAACTCTCCACCATTATCTGTCCTCAGTGCCTTTATCTTCTTCTCTGTTTTTCTTTCCACTAGAGCCTTAAATTCTTTAAACCTATCAAAGACTTCATATTTCTTCTTAAGGAAATATATCCATGTATTCCTTGAGAAGTCATCTATAAATGATACATAGTACACAGACTTACCCAGTGATGGAACCTTCACAGGTCCAAACACATCACTGTGCACAAGCTCTAATATATGTTTCGCCCTCTTACCACTAGAGGGGAAACTCAACCGATTCTACTTCCCATATACATAATTTTCACAGAAATCAAAATCCAGAGAGCTATTACTCATACCTTCTACCATACCTTTACCATGAAGTATTTGAAGGCCCTTCTCTCCAATATGTTCAAGCCTTGATGCCACAACATGGTATTTTCTCCAGAGACCACTAGATTTCTGCTCCACTTTCACGAACCACGGAACTGTTGCACCCATCAACAACAGTGCTACCTTGCAGCTTGTACAGAGTTCCAATCTGAACTCCCTGCATCAATACTAGTGCTCCCCGAACCATCTTGCAGGTATCCTTCTCGAACACTATTTTTACACTTGCATCATCTAGCTTACTAACAAAAATTAGATTTCTGGCTAATGCAGTAATATGCAGAACACCCGGAAGTGTTCTAACCCTTCGACCTTGCAGCTTCAACTTTACTTTTCCATGACCAATGATTCTAGCCTTCCTGTCATCCCCCAAGAAGACATCACGACCATCATATTTCTCATACTCACAGAACCACTCTCTATGGGGAGTGAAGTGAAAGGATGCACCTGAGTCAATCAACCATGCCTCATTATCTACATGTGTACTTGAAGAAGCCAAGTACACATCCCCACCTTCATCTGAGGTGGTTTTCGTCTCTGCAGAAGGAGCCTCATCAAATCCCTTTCCTTTTTCAGGAGCTTTAGATTTATAGTCCCTTTTGAAGTGGCCTTCCTTTCTGCATTTCTTGTACACCACCTTTACAGGTTTTCCTGGAGATTTAGATCTCCCTCTAGATTTAGATATGCCACTCGATGACTTATTTTTGTTTATGTTCTGGGACCGTCCTCGTACAAACAAGGCATCACCATTTTGGCTCTCCATATTTTTCCGTCTCATCTCCCCTGTCAACAAGGCTGAGACTATTTCATCAAATTGTAAGGCAGTTGCATTGCTATGTATTGCAATAACCATACTATCCCACGAATCTGGTAGAGAACACAACAAACTGATGCACTTATCTTCATCTAAAATTTTAATATCAACAGATGCTAACTAACTTACCACAGTATTAAATGCATTCAGATGCTCTGTCACCAAGTCTCCATCTTTCATCCTTAGGTTATACGGTTTTTTCCATAGGAACAGTTTATTCACCATAGACTTAGATTGGTACAAAGTCCCTAACTTGTCCCACAAAGCCTTTGCTGTAGCTTCCCCTGATACATTCAGCAATACTAAATCTGAGACACACAATCATATTTTGCTCTTTGCCTTCTGATCCAACTTCTTCCATTCTTCATCGGACACTCCTATTGGTTTAGTACCCGGATCTACCACGATCCACTGATCTTTATCGACCAACAGATCCTCCATCTTGAGTTTCCACAACTCAAAAATTTGACCATTAAATTTCTCGATCTTCATCTTTCCACTGCTTTCCATCTCCTTTCACAACCAGAATCAATCTCATAGATCTCCCACTGAACAGGGTCTACCACAGGCCCGAGCAAAAACCCTCAGCAACAAAGGTGTCCCCTTGAAGCCAAATATGCTCTGATACCAAATGTAGGTTTTAACCCCATACAAAAATTACCTGCATATGAATTCTAAAACACAGAAAACAAATAATGGTAGAGCAGAACACATAAAACACATATACACAGAGATTTTCCCCTGGATCCCAAAATCGGGACTACCAGCTTGATTTTTCATTATGTTCCTTTCAATGTTATAATACATATTTATACATGCCGAAGCATCCAATACCATGGACCGAAAACCATCCCGTCCAATACCATGGACTAAAAACCATCGCGTCCAAAAAACATGTGCAAAAATCATGCACAAAACCATAGGTGGGTCCACCCAACCTAACATAGGGTCCAAAACCAAAGCGCCCCGGACCCCATAAAGTGGGGTTACGGGTGCCCCTCAAACCCCCTATTAACTACGTGGAAAGAATATAACATAACCCAACATCAAAAACATATAATCTTTGAAGATTGGGAAAAATATATAAATGGAGTTAATAGAGTAATTTGAATATACCTTGGAATTGGAATCCGAAGGGTCACCACTCTAATGCATATAATGACAATCATATTAATCGAAATTCACATTGGGAAGTCTACTTTGTGATTCCTTGGCCTAACATAGCCATTAATGTTGTTATTCTCACTTGTACTTAATCAGTATAACTAAGCATTAAAAACCTTATAATGTGAGGTACAACTAATCATGCATCCCAAAGTGCACCTTTCACAATTTTTATAATTTAATGACACTGATGTTTGTATTAAAATTTAGGTAGATCGTTGCATAATTGATTTCTAAAATGGTTTGCAGCTCCACCCTTTTTATAATTTAATGGATCAAACTCATGTTTCAATTTCAATTAATCAACAATCTTAAGACCCAAAAGGACACTTGAAATACCTTGTCATAGATTAACTGAAGGATATTCTACATGGATTGCAATTCATGAATGTAGTTTTGAGGAAAAAAGAAATCATAGTTCTTTTTGTTACATGTTTTGAATGATCATGATTTTTAATCTTTCCTACTCTATATGCGTGATGTTTAAATGAAAAAGAGTAGTTTTGTTTTAAATCATAAGCATCGAAGAAAATATCCACCATCCATAAGCACAAATTTTCACAGACCCCTTTCTTGAAATTTTGGGTGGATCTACAGCAATAGCAAAAAAAAATTGATTTGATTATGGGTACCCGTAATGATCATAATGTGTCCAAATAAAGTTTGAAGGTTTCCATATTCTTCATGTCCCACATACCATGGTCAATATTTGGTTTGCATTTAAAATTTTGAAAATAATCAACAAGCATTATAAACCCTTTTACAAAGTATATGAATAAATCCTTAAACTAAAAGTTCTTCAAACCTTTTGAGAAAAAAACTAAATATAACTTTTTATGTAGCTAGATGAAAAATAACATAAAAACATCAGCAATGATAGACCAATGACTAGATAATAAGAAACTTCTAGGGGGAAACCTCCCTTTACATCACATAAATAAAAAATTCTTGGATGATTCAAATGATAAAACCTTCTTGGTATATATAGAAGTCTAAAGGGTCAAAATATAATTAGGGCCTACATAACAATAATAATGGAAGGGCACAACAATAACAATAGTGTGCTTCTATGGGGCACAACAATAACAATATGGGGGATAAACTAGTATTATAGGGACCTACCATGCCCCTATCCTTCAAAAAAGTGTTGTCCTCAATACCTGGGTAGTTCTGGATGCTTTTGTATAGATTACTCATCCTCCCATGTGGAATCCTTATCACATAAGTTCTTCCACTTAATGGGATATTATCAAATTGATCATTTATGTAGTTGTCAGATTCTTATTTTTGTAATTGCTTCAAGATCCAATATGATTTTTCCTTCCTCTTTAAGTTCTAGCAATATAGTTTGAACAAGGATCTTGTCACTGATAAACTTATTTAAGGATTAAACATGGAAAACTAGGTGTACTTGAGAAGATGTAGGTAGCTCCAATTTGTATGTCATAGTACCAATCTTTTTCAACACCTTGTAAGGGCCATAGTAATTTGGTGATAATTTATTATCCTTATTAGCTTTCTTGAGGGATTTTTGTTTGTATGGTTATAGCCATAAAAATACCAAATATTCCATGTCAAAACTTCTATCATTGCGATTCTAATCTACCTATTTCTTCATTCGATTATGAACCATAGTCAGGTTATACTTTAAGATTTGGAGAACTTTTTTTTTAATTCTTGATATGATCTTCCACTACTTTAACCTTAGAATTCTCTCTTAAAGACGATGTGATGAATGGTGGATGATATCCATAAAGTTCCATAAATGGGACCATTTTTGTTGCGGTATGGAAAGAAGTATTATACCACCATTATTCTAGAGGTAACCACTTGACCCATTTTTTTTATTTATCAGATACAAGGTAAATAAGATATCCTTCCAAACATTTTTTCACTATCTTAGTTTTCCCATCAGATTGAGGATGATAAGATGAGCTATTATCTAATTGAGTACCAAGAAAAGAAAATATTTTTGTCCAAAAATTTCTAGTGAAAATGGGATCTCTATCCCTTACAATAATCTTTGGGTTTCAATGTAGCTTTTGAATTGTTTCCACAAATGTAACAGTGGCTATAATGGCTTGGAAATGATGAGATAGTGAAAAAAAGTGTGCATACTTGGTAATTCTATCAACTACCACCATATTGACACTCTTTACTTTGTACTGGGGTACACCTGTGACAAAATGCATCGATACCTCCTCCCAATGCTGACTTGGAATGTAGAATGGTTGTAAAAGACGCATGTTCTTAATTATCTAAAATTTATTTTGTTGGAAAAACATAAATTATTCCACAAAAATTTGAATATTCGATTTAAGGCCATCTTAGAAAAAATCCTTCTTGACCCTGTGGTAAGTTTTTAAAAATCCTAAGTGCCCTCCTATAGAAGAGGTGTGAAATTCCAAAAGACTGATTTTTTTTATTTGGGAGTTCTTACATAGATATAAGCAATCTTTGTACCATTGTGAACCATTTTTCTAGATAAATGTATCAAATGCACTTGGATCTTGTTACAACTTTTGAATAAGTGTCCGCACTTCTTTTTCATTCTTCCATTCCTCCCCTACTTCAGTTATCAAATCAAGTTGAATAATAGAAATGTCACAAATAAATGCCTCCCCATGCTCATCCCTTCTTGAGAGTGCATCTACAACAAAGTCATAACCCAACATCTTTGTGACCCATTTTTGTTTCTCTTATGAAGATAATCTTCATTGCAAGAAGTATTTAAGACTATCATGATCTTTTTTTACCTTGAAATGTCTTCACATTAGGTAAGACACCATTTCTTTAGGTCATGTAGTATTCCTAACATTACCTTCTCATAAATAGCTTTATTTAAATACTTTCCCTTGATTGGAAAACTTCCAAAGAAATGAGTTTCTCTTATTGCATTAAAGCAACACCAATTCCATTTCCCGAGGCATCACATTCCATAATAAAGGTTTTTGTGAAGTCTTGTGTAGCTAAGACTCTAGCTTGGCACATTACCTCTTTAATATGTTCAAATGACTTAGTTGCTTCTGGAGTTCAAAGAAATGCATCTTTCTTCATTAATGTTGTTAGAGGTACTATATTTTCCCATAATACTTAACCAACTTGCCATAATAACCTATCAACTTAAGAAATCCTCAAATATGCCTTAAGCTTGTCAGGATTTTCCATTCCTTTATGGCTTTAATTTTGTTAGGGTCTACTTGAACACCCCCATGAGATACAATATGACCTAAATATTCCACTTCCTTTACCCCAAAGAAGCATTTGGAGGGTTTTGCATACAATTATATCTCTTCCAATAGTTTGAGCACCCTATCAACATGTTGAACATGATCTTTCCATGACTTGTTGTAGATTAATATATTGTCAACAAATACTAACAAATTTTTTATAAGAAAGGTTTTGAAAGTGGAAGGTGCATTAGTAAGACCAAAAGGCATGAACAAAGATTCATAATGGCCTTCATGATTTCTAAATGTTGTTTTAGGAATGTCTTTTGTCTTCATCCTAATTTGATGATACCTTGAATGAAGATCCGAATTGGTGAAGTAAATTGTTCCATGTAGTTCATCCAGTAATTCATGAATGACAGGAATGGGAAATTTATCTTTAAAAGTGAGATTGTTGAGATCTCTATAATTCAAAAGCATATGATATGCTCCATCCTTCTTGTGCACCAATACTACTAGAGAAGAGAAATAACTTTGGCTAGGTTAAATTATATCGACCTATAACATTTTTGTAACCATATGTTCAATTTCACTCTTCTAGACATAGGGATATCTGTAAGGTGTGATGTTTGGAGGAACACTTCCTGGAATGAATTGAATAGCATGATCATGATCACGAATAGGTGGGATTCCTTTGAGAGTCTCAAATACTTTGTAATGATTGTCAATGACTCTTTTGAGATCTTGAGAAATGGATGACTTAGATGTTTGAACATCTAGCGAGCATAAATTGTGCAATTACTTCTTGTTTTTCCTTCTCCAAAATATTTGTCATGCCATTAGAGTTTCTTATTTTACTAGGTTTCCCTATGACATCCCTTAAACCAATTTCCTTTCCCTCCCAAAAACATTTCAAGAAAATTTCTTGAAAATTAAAAGTTATCGTCCACAAAGTTTGTAACCATTAGACTCCTAATACAACATCGTCACTACCCATTGGAATGGAAAACATTGGACTATTTAGTACATATTCCCCCATGGTTAGATTGATATTATGGCACTTCCCTAAGAAATTTATAGATCCTCCATTAGCAACCATCAATTGACATGTTGGTGTTGGATATAGAAATAAATTTAAATCCTTGGTTGTCTTACACCCATTAAGCCCTTAGAAATCTCTACTATGGAGCATGAAGAAGAAGAAATACAACATGATATATCAAAATTACATAACCAAGTGCAACAAATTTCGCTCTCACAAGGAGAAACCTAAGATAAACTGAAAGATATGATGAATGGATTAAAAGAAGACATAACAATAGAAATAAAAGGGGAAATGGAAGGTCTAGAAGAAAAAATAAAAAGGGACATGGAAGGTTTAAAGGATGGCTTAAAATAAAAAATGGAAGGTTTGAAGAAAGGTTTGATAAGGCTACTACAAAAAATGTTTCCTAGTGGTGACAAGGTATTCCATGAAACTCGTGATGAGAACAAAAGGAAAGTGAATCATGATTTTAGAGACTCTAAATTTTTGTACTATAAATTATGGGCACTCTAACTTTTGGGGGGAACTTTGGAACCAATTAATCATATCTATACTTCACTATGCCCTTTGAAGCATTTCAAACTGAATTTTCAACCAAACGTTATGCAAATTAAAAAATACACACCTTTTAAGAGCTTGATTTTGAGCTTCGTCCTAGTTGACCTTGAAACTATTGGATATCTATGATTTTAGCCTCCCAATCTATAAAATTTTGTCTTTATATAACTCTCTATGTGATATTTCCAATGCCACAAGTCATAATGAGATTGGACTGTTCAAGGTAAAGTTATGCTAAATCTCCCAAGATGACGTGATTATGTATGGATTCATTAGATAAAACCTGTACAAAATTCCATGTGCCCTTGTTTCAATATTCATCACTAAAAATCCTACCCGAAAGACTACAATAAGTCTATTTTAGGTTACTTTTTACAAAATTCATATATGATGCTTGAAGAGATAATTATGACGATTTTCCCTGGGACACCTATTTGAGACTGAATTCAGGAGCATACAAAAAGCCTAATTTCCTTGGACCATATCTCCAAAAATATAGTGAAACAAGGTCTGAAATTGTAACAAGGTGTTCATAAATATTTTACCTCCACGTGGTAGCAATTTCATGGTTTGAATCTTCACATAAAAAAACTATAGTAGAAATTCCATAATGACTCGTTTGAGGAAACAAAACCCTAGGATCAAGAGCTCTAATTCCTAATGTTATGTATTCAAATAAAAAATAGCACAAACACATAAGAAAATATAGAACAACGACTAGATAATAAGCGACTTCAATGGAAAAACCTACCTTTACATCACATAAATGAACAATTATTGGATGATTCAAATGACAAAACCTCCTTGGTATATAGAGGAGTCTAAAGGGTCAAAATATAATTATGTCCTACATAACAATAATAATGTAAGGGAACAAAAATAACAATAGTGGGCTTCTATGGGGCACAACAATAACAATATGGGGGATAAACTAGTATTATAGGGACCTGACACAATTTCCCAAATGCATTAGAAATTAAGTGCAACAAGGCTTCTATGTTAAGCTCCTATCTCCACACATCCTCCAAACCATTTCCAAAAATAGAAAATCACCTTTCCCTTTGCTATAATAAACCATAAACAATGCACTAATTCTTTGGTCAACCACCTAAACCCAACTTCATTTTCAAATGAATATGGAATAGATTTTAATATAATGAAGAAATTAGTAAAAATATCTATATTGGATAAAAGAATCTAATTTTTTTTTGTATGCCTAATTTCATATTTTCTTGGTAGATGGTCATGAATTATTGGTATATTTGAGCATTTTTTATGGTTCTTTATGTGTGGCTATAGGTAGAGACATGAGAATGTTGGTTGTATTTTGTGGCATTTTGGAATTTCCTCCTTTACATGTACTTATTTCTAGTATTTCAAATGGGTGAATTATTAATTGTAGATCACTAAGAAGGTTAGGTCATTAATGCCTAAATTAACATGAGTAGATCACAAATGTTGGGTGTTATATATATGGGTGCAAGAGGTCTCTTTTTTGCCTTGCATGGGTAGTTAGGGTTAGAAATCAAGAAATAGAATTGGAACACAACTTTATCTCCCTTTTATTTTTTCTTTAAATTTTAGGCACATATCCATGGACTATGTGTACATAAACCCCAAAAAATGACATACAATTATTCATATTATAAGCAATATATAGGTAGTTAGCGATTTAATAATTAAGGAAAAGATCATCTTTCTTTTTTCAATTTATGTTATTATAATTGGGATAGATGTTAATTTAGAAAAGCATTTTCATGGGCTATTGATCCTCATTCTTTTACTACAACCTCATGAATATCGGGATTTGATCTTTTTCTCCTATCTAGAGGCATCAATTTACTTTTTATTTTAATAGCTACATCTAAAAATTCCAATTGTAGGTCCCGATTGCACATAATTCCTATCTTAATTTAGGTTTTCGTAGCCCAATGCTATGAGTCAAGAAGTATTTTGGCATGTTTGCATCTACTTTATTTTTTGAACTACTAAAAGAGGGGCTAAACAATGTGCAAATGAGCACATCATTATTCATGATTATGTGAATGCGTCATACAATCCACCTCAAGAAAATATATGCTAAATCTAAGAAAACATTACATACCATATATAGTTAGGATTTCGAACTTGAGAACATGTTAGTCATATCATTTCCTTAAAAATACAGTAAGGCATAATACAAACATATTTGAATGAATTTGGGTATGTAATATTTGTATGGAAAATTGAAAATAGTTACAAAATAGAATGCATCAAAAATTTTCAAACCTCTAATGGAAGCATCCTGATCAATCCTTCTTCAAGTACATCATTCCAATAGTAAGATCTCTCAAGTTTCTAGTAGCATGAGAAATTATACTTTACACAAGAAATGTCTCAAACTTACTCATTCCTTCTTGAAAAAATATATTTTCTCAACCTTTGTATATAGATTTACCATGTCAATAATATCTCATGAATCATTACCATAGAATCAAATCTCTCATGGATCACTACCCCCACGGAGTTATCAAGCCTTGAAGATTCAAGGAGCGTGTTACCGTGTTAAGAATACAATGTAAGCAAGACAAGGAATTGGTGAAAAAGGATTTAATCCATTTTCATTATAATCTCCATTCCAATGATACATGGATATAACCAACTCATCAACTAAAATTATTATCACATTGAAATTTCATAGAGAGATAAGGATAGGAGGAAGAAAAATAGGATTCATGCACACATAAGAAAAAGTATGTAGCCTGATTTGGACTTTAAGACCCTAACTTCAACAGTTAATAATTTTGGTCGAGGAGGCCATTTCTAGACTTCCACATACCATTGGAAAACTCTATTAGAGAACTAACCAACTATTCTAATTATAGGAGTATTTGAGTTGGTATATTAAGGAAGAGTCTCCTCTAAAGTGTAGGCCTCCCAAGTACCATACTCATACTTTTAGTTCTTCTCCAGTAAGCCTACTATTATGATGATTCTCAATAAGATACAACAAAAACCATATGACTACTCCTGAGTTATGACTGAAACAAGCCTAACCTATTTGACATAAATACCAACACACTTGCAGCCACTAGCCATCCATATAATTCCAACTATCCAACAATCTTCCCCTTTGGCATTAATGGAAACAACATAATCTCCCCCTAAAATAAGACATGTCTTCTTGATGGCTTGTCTAATGCAGTAGTAATCTTCTCCCCATTTTGCAATAATGGAAAAGGATGCTTTCAAGAACTCCCCCTAAACCACTACAACCTACTCTTAAATTGATCCCACATGCTGAGTGGCTTCCAAAACACACCAAAATTAAGTTATTTGGGAGGATTAATCACTACTCCTATCTACTACCTGAGATATTCAAAGGGTTCTATTTCTAGTGTCTTAGTAAAGATATATACAAGTTGTTCTTTAGTGGCTAGATAGTCAAGTCTAACAACATTGGCTCTAACCTATTCCCTTAAGAAATGGAACTTGATAGGGATATTCTTGGTATTTGAATGCATGACTAGATTCTTAGAGATGTTGATGGCACTAGTATTATCACACATGATTGGAATAGGATCATTCAACTCTATCTTAATTTCCTTCAAGGTCTGCTTTATCCATAGGATTTGTGAGCAACAAGAGGCAACTACAGTATACTCTGCTTCAGTTATTGATAAAGAGATGGAGGCTTGCTTCTTGCTAACCCATGACATTGAGCATTTTTCCAAGAAGAATGTTGCACCTGAGGTGCTTTTCCTGTCTTCAATACTACTTGCCCAAACAACATTAGTGTAGGCCTTCAACTTAAATTCTCTCCTCTTAGGATACCACAGTGCAAAATATGATATTCCTTGAATATGTTTGAAAATCCTTTTGACAAAGATAACATGACTTTCACGAGGGAAAATTTGAAATCTGGCCACAAGGCCCACCGCTTGCATGATGCCTGGTCACAAAGCTATGAGATACAACAAGCTTCCTATCATGGATCTATATTTAGTCTGATTTACCAGAAGTGTTTCATCTTCTTTACATAATTTACAGCCTCTAACCATAGGTGTGCTAACTGGTTTGTAATCTTCTAGCTCAAACTTCTGTAGAGTTTCTCGTAGGTACTTGGATTGGGAGATAAACACTCCATTATGACACTTAGAAATTTGCAATTCCAAGAAGAAAGATAGATCTCCAATCATGGAAATTTTGAACTCTGTGTGCATATTATTTACGAATTGATGTCCCAATTGTTCCATGTCGCTGCCAAAGATTATCTGATCCATGTATACTACTATAATCAGTAGATGATCACCTTCAGACTTGATGTATAAATTGTTGTCTACAATACCTTTCTTAAAGCCCTGTTGCAAAAGGTATCGATCCAATCTTGTGTACCAAGATCTCGGAGCCTGTTTGAGACCATACGGGGCCTTTTTTAGTTTGCACATGAACTCCTTATCTTTGGTGAGTGTGAATCCTTCTAGCTGCACAATATAAACCTCTTCTTCTAGATCTCTATTTATAAATGAAAACTTTACGTCCATGTAATATACCTTGATATTTTTGTGACTGGGAAAGGCAAGAAACATTCTAATAGTTTCCAGTATCACTATTGGTGCAAAAGTTTCCACGAAGTCTACCCATTCTATTTAGGCATACACTTTGTACACCAGTCAAGCCTTGTTCCTAATTACTTTACCTTTCTCATTTAGCTTGTTTTTGAAAACCCATTTGGTTCCAATGAAATTTTTATCTTTGGGTCTTGTAACAAGCTCCCAAGTGTTATTATTTTCAATTTGGTCAAGTTCCTCATTCATAGCTCTCACCCATAACTTGTCCTCACTTGTGTGATTTATATTTTTTGCCTCAATTGGAGACAACAAAGAAATATTTGCACAACTTGAATTTCCAACAAGTTTCCTCCTAGTCTAAACACCATGTATTTGATCTCTAGGAATCTGACTATTGGGCTATTCCTTTTGTGCATACCTGGAATGTGTTTTGGGCCTTGGAGTTGTGCTCATTTCCTCACCTTCATTATCTGAATCTATTTCTTCTTAATCTGAGGGTTCAATATCTGAATTTTCTTCTCCACATAAGTTCATGGTTCCTTGGGAGGACCCAATTTGTGAAGAAATTTCATCTACTACTACATCAATGTAATCTTCAACCCTCTTTTCCTTTTCTTATAGCACTTGTATCCTTTTCTTCGAGCATAGTACCCAAGTAATATTCCCTCATCAGTGCATGAATCAAAATTTCTAGTATTTTTATCAATCCTTTTGATAAAGCATTTTCTCCCAAACATATTGAAGTGTTTCATTGATTCAAGTCTTCCCTTCCACAACTCATAAGGGGTTTTATTATTGTTCGGCTTGAGTTGAGTTATTTTTTTATAGGTACACTCCTTCTTGAACCGCTTCTCCCCAGAAGATGAGGGATATGTCTACTTCATCCAACATAGCTCTAGCCATTTCTTGTATTGTTCAATTATTTCTCTCCACTACTCCATTTTGTTGTGGACTTCTAGCCACTGAATATTGCCTCCTAATGCCATGCTATTCACAAAATTCTTCAAACTCTCTTGAAGTTTATTCTCCTCCTCTATCTGATATTAAGCATTTTATCTTTAAGTCTTTCTCAATTTCTACTTGAGCCTTAAATTTTTTAAAATGCTTAAATGTTTTTGACTTTTATTTTGAGAGCGTGATCCAAGTGGCCTTGGTAAAATCATCAATGAGTAGCATGAAATATCTTTCTCCTTTTGGGGTTTTTATCTCGTTGGGACACAAATATCTATGTGGTTTAGCTCCAATGGTCTAGATGAGGAGAACTCTTTTGACTTGAAATGAGTCGTAGGCTTCTTACCAAGTTGACATGACTTGTAGATTGAGTTATCAGGCCTTGACAGTCTTGGTAATCCTCTCAGAGCTACCAACTTGCTGACTTTTATTAAACTGTCAAAATTCATATGGCCAAGCCTCCTGTGCCACAACTGTGCTTCATTCATCTTGCTTAAATAGTATTTTACTATGAAATCATCAAACATATATACATTATTGTGAGTTCTCATTGCTTTTCTCACCATCTTTCCATTCTTCACAATTCAAATCTCATAGTGGATTGAAAGGTCACATCATAGCCATTATCACACATCTGGCTAACACTAAGCAGGTTATGTTTGAGACCTTCCACATACAACATATTTTGTGCTTTTGTCTTTTGATCAAGGCTGACTATGCCTTTTCCTTTAATTCTTGTTGGAGCATTGTTACTGAATGTGACATTGTTCCCTATGTCCTTTTATTTTAGCAACATAAACTTACTCTTATCCCCATTCATATGCTTGGAGCATCCACTATCTTCATATCATCTATGTGGCGCAACCAAAATTGGCCTAAATTTTTGTAAAGACTCCACATTTTGAGGAGCAGAGTCTGCAGTGGAGAAAGCAACGGAGCGTGAAGTGAACTACATAGTAGAAGAAACAGAACGCCAAGTGGACCATGCATCAGAGCAGATTGAATATATCACGTGGTATAAGGACTTCGTGTTAGGGCGAATCCCCTTCTTTTTGTAATAATGTAAAAGATCAATGGGTTTTGGGACCATAGCTACTTCTATTAGGGAGTCCATGGTATTTGGGCCACGATATTTTAATGATGTAACCCTCGATGTAATAGTATATATAGAGTCAAATAATAAGAATAAAAGCATCAGTTGTGATCCATATCTATGTAATGATCACATTATTGTGATATGTAGTTAGAAGAAGAGGAGAGGCTCTATGGCTGAGTGCACAGACGACTTGCAGCTTATTGTGTAGGTCAAGAATTGTTTGTTGTACCAAGAATAATTATATTGGTAATAGTTCTTGTGGAAATATCCCAACATTGGGGTGAACCATGGTAATTTCGTATCTTCATGTGTATATTTTCTTATTATCTGTTATAGCATAGAAGTTTGTTACAGTTGCACTTTATTTCAGCACAGTGATGGTTTATGGCTTTATATGATTTGTTTAAGTTGTTAAATGAATGTGGAGAAGTAATTTATGAATGTCAGGAATAAGAAAACATAAAAATACCACATCCCCACATCCTTCAAGGCTGCAGAAACATGGTTCCGCATCCTCCCATAGTCACCTCGGGTGAGACTGCGATCTGATTGCAAGTCGTTGCCGAAAGGGCCAGTGTTTGAGGGTTTTTTTGGTGCGCAGTATAGATCGAACCTCGATTAGCCAAAATCATAAATCAAATCCAACAGATGGTTTCATTGCTGGGACCGATATCTATTTGAGGAATATGTGGATGTGGCACCCTTTAAAGAAGAAAATTCAAGACTACTTAGAACTGAAAGAATGAGAATTTGCAGAACAAGAGAACATAAATCCTCATCTAATGTCTAAATCTTGGTTAAAAGGTATATTTTCACATATCAATATGATTTTTTCTTCGCATCATTTCCTATTGAACTGTATGAGTGGATGTCAAGGTTGAATGGAAGAAAGACCTGTTTTAAAGGTGGAGAACCTTGGGTCTGAACTCCTGAACTAATACAGCAACTCAAAAGCATTGATTATAGGATTTCAAGGGCTATTGATTTCTGGATTGATAGCATCTTGGGAGGATTCATTATTGAGTTCACAGTAGACTCTACTATTTCCTACAGCAAAGCAGAATGAAAATTCTTCAAAAGACCATGAGGTAAGTATTTGAAGTCTTAGAAACTTTGGATTAAGATGCTTCTATGTGAAAAGGGAGTTTTATGGATGTAATCAGATTGCTAGTCTACTTATGTTTGGAATAAGAGAGAATTAATCCTAGCCAGAGACCGTAATAAAGTGAAGTGGAAAGAGATATAGAGTAGATACCAGAAATAGAGATCATGGAAAATACCCAAAGACCTTTGTAGAGACTCAGTATAGTCCTCTTTTGAGTGAATCTGAAAGTGAAAGAGAAGATAGCCACCCTTATAAACCCCAGGTAACTTTGCAATATTCACCTTCCCAGCCTGAGAGTTTGCAGAAGCTAGAATCTAGTAATAGGCAGGGTGTTTTTGGCTCTCCCCCGCCCCCTCCCCATTCTCCCACTACTCCTGCTACCCCCCATCCCCCTCCCCTTACTCATCCCCATCCTCCTCCAAAAAGAAATATGGCTGATGATATTAAGCTATCTATTTTCAAAGGAACTGGCTTAGAGGATCCAATTTTTTTTTGGTTTTTATGTGAAGTTGTATGGACCGTGAATAAAATCAATGATGAAAATATAAAGAAAGTGTAGCTTATTATGACGTTTTGAGATAGATCATTGACATGGTATATGAAGTATTCAAATAATCATAGCAAAGCATTTGCAGATATTAAAGTAGCGTTGATCAGAGAATTTAAGAAGCTGAAGTTTGTGTCGCAGTGCATCACTGAGTTGAAAGAAATTAAACATAAACCTACTGAGTCTGTTTGGGAATTTGATCAGAGATTTAAGGTATTGTTGGATCAAGTGAACTTCGGCATAGCTCCACAACAACATTAAGAATGTGTTATAGATATGTTGTTACCGCATATAAGATTACCATTGAAACAACAAAAGGTAACAAGTCAAGCCGAAGCTCTACATATTGTGATGAAGTTGGAATCTTCGCCTATGGGAGATACTAACGTAGGTATGCAATGGATTTAGATTCAGCTGGCGAAACTAACCCTATAGATACAAGATATCAATAAAAGGAAAGAAGCCAGAGAAGAAGTATGGTGTATGAAGTTCATATCGTAGGGCCATTCTAAAGAATTATGTCCTATCCTCATGGATGACATGGCTAGTGGGGTGCCAAATCCATTAAATTCAAGATCCAACCTATGGTGCGAGATATGTAAGACCAAAGGCCAACATCGCTCAAAATGTTGTTCCCTGTTACAAAAATATGTGCAGACTCCAAGGAACCTATATTGAAAATTTTGTAAATTAGTAAGACATAATGAGAATAATTGCTGAGCTTATGAGCTTAGAGTGTAGTGCTGACACTTATAGAATGAAAGAAAAATAACATGGACATGAGGAAAGTGGACAACATGGTGGTTGAGGAGGATACCAAGGAATAGGTCGAGGTGTTGGAGCTGTTCGAGGGCATGGACAGATCATTTTCTATAACTACGACCATGCGGGTCATTTTGGGAGAGATTTTCAGAACCCTATAATGACATGTAAGTACTGTAAATCCTTTGACCATGTAATTGAAGAATTCCTTATACTTATGGAAAAGATGCAAGAGAAACTAAATCAACAATCAACACAGAATATTTAAATTATGACTGCTAAAAGGAGGATTGACGAACCTCGAGTTAGAATTGTTAGTAGAAGTGGAGCTACAACTAGAAGCAATAAAGCAGATTAGAATAGATAATATGAAAGTACATGGGTCAGAAAAAACTGTTGAGAAAGTTCACGTTTTTTATATGCAAAAAGACCCAGTTTCAGTAAATCAAGCAGGCATTTTAAAGTCTTTTTTATAGACTTGTATGAAATTATTAAGAGATCATAAGGATGTAGAAGGGCTTCACGAGATGATATATTCCTATGCATCCAAAGAAACACTGTGAAGTGAGATGTACACAGTCAAAAAATTGCATTGAAAGAAGAGATCTGGAAGAAAAATGAGGCTTAGTGTGCAGATAGGAGTATATGAGATGGATCAAGTTATTATGGATCTAGGATCTGTTGCTAATGTATTAACAAAGTAGGCATGGGAATTAATGGTTTGACGAAGGTAAAATCGTCACCTATTCAGTTAAGGGTGGAAAAACAACAAAAGATCTTCCCTCTAGGAAGACTACTAGGTGTCACAATGAATATTGAAGTAGTTCACACTACTGTTGATTTTAAAGTAATAGAGATCATTGATGAACATAACCCTTATCCTACATTTCTTGGAATTGATTGTCCAATTGACAATATGGTTATACTTAATTTGAAGAAGAGACAAATGATATTTGAAGGAAATAATATGAGAGTAATTGTTCCCTTAGATCCATCAGAAGGAGTAAGATATATAGAACTAGTCAAAGAAGAATACTACACAGCTGACATAGACAGTATCTATCAACTGACAACGAAGGAACAAGATTGGATTAACCCTACTGTAGAAGGCAAGTTGATTTGGGAGTATGATAGATCTTGTACTTACGACTCAAAAGAAGAGTTGGAAAACTGGAAGAATAGGTTGCATGAAGTATCCACAAGGTGATGTGAAAAAATTACTCAATCAGTTCGTTGTATGATATTCATGGTATGTAACCCATCTTCTTATGATGTTTTAGGTAATATAAATAAATTTTGTTGATGAATATGAAGAACAAGTTCTAGAAAATAAAAGGTTTCCAGCATTAGATATAACCCTGAAAGCTACCCCTACTAGATGGTGGAATGCACACAAGAAAAATATAGGAGGTTGGAAGGAATGTTGAAGATTTATGTGGATAAGGTTTAGACAGACAGATACAGAGATAGAGATAAAATATGATGGTGAAACTAATCCTAGGAAGCATATCCAGTTATGCACTACAACATTGAAGGAGATTCCACAACAAGAATGGGGACATGGATTCATTCATAAATTAGAGACAATCCCTATAAACTGGTACCTAGAAATAGAGCTTCAACATGGTACAGTAAACTAGGCAGACATGGTTGATGGCTTCATATTAACGTTCAACTTTGAGCATGATTGCCCGTACATAGATTTGGCCCTTTAGACAGTCAAGAAGAATAATTTTGAGAATGTAACCCCACTGTCACGGCAATAACCTGATTGGGCTACGCAGATATAAAATGCACGATAATGTTATAACCTTACTGCAGATGAAGAAGAATATCATTGCAACGTAGACATAACAGAATCAGAAGGATACAACGAAGTAACTAGACTTGAACTAGAAATACCAGATCTAACAAAGCCACTGAAGACTAAGAAGGTGAACATAAGATCAGAGAAGGAACTTAAGTTTGCAATAATAATAGACTATTGGGATGAAGAAATAGTCAGTCAAGTTACAGAGTTACTTTATCAATACCAAGGACTATTTCCCACCAAGGTTTCAAAGATGAAGGGTATAATAGGAGATCTAGGAGTCACGAAGATTCCCCTTAACCCTTATGCAATTCTAGTCAAGAAAAGACCTTACAAGTTGAACCCAAAGTAGAAGGAGAAAGTAAAGGTAGAGCTTGATAAGATGATAGCAGCAAGAATTATTGAACCAATAGAAGAATCAGAATGGGTTAGTCCTATGGTGGTGCAAGAGAAGAAGACTCAAGGAGAAACTAGGATACGTGTTGATCTGAGGAAGTTGAATGATGCATGTTTACATGATCCCTTCCCTGCCCCTTTTACAGATGAAGTTGTAGTCAATATAGGAGGTTAGGAACATGGAAAATTTTAGGGTCTAATATTGGCAAGTGGGCTAATTTTCCATGATTTTTCGAAAAAAAGATTCGCCAATTTCCATTTTTTATAAAAATGATTCACCCAAATTTTACAATATAATTTTTTTTTACCTTAAAAATTGCCAACATTATATAGAGAATATATATAAAATCACTATAAATTTGAATAATTTTACAAATACATCAATATCATTTTCTAGTTTGCATATTAGGGACTAGTGAGATTCGCCAATGTTTTTAAACTTCAAGATAATTTTCCATCCTTAAAATTTTCCCTAGTTAGGAAGCTTACTCATTTACAGATGGATTTTCATGTTCATCAGATTAGGGTTGCACCTGAAGATCGGCATAAGACCACGTTTTCTACAGAATGGGGTTCATATCAATACACAGTAATGCCTTTTGGATTAAAGAATGCCCCTGATATATTTTCTAGAGTGGTGGTTGTAGATTTTAAGGAATATATCGACAAATTTTTAGAGGTATATTTTGATGATTGGAAAATATTTTGGTTGCTAAGAAAACATATTGGAAGTTTAGTACTTATGCTCGAAACATGTAGACAATATTAGATATTTTTGAACCTAAAGAAGTGTATCTTTTGTGTACCTTTTGGCATATTGTTGGTATATATTATTTTCAAGCAAGGAATAATGGTGGAGCCTACCAAGATTGCTATCGTTGTGAACTTGCATCCACCTAAGATAGTAGGACAACTTCACACTACATTGGGACATATTGGGTGTTGGGTGTGGTGTTTTACCTATTTTTTGCACATCCTTTCCCCAGTTTTGACCCTTCTATCCTCCAGGCCTTTGACTTTACATGATCAATTCCCTATTTTCTCACCTTTATAACCTATTCTACTATCATGTTACTTTGTCGTATTTTACTGAATAATACGATGATTTATTCCTCTTTGTGGCTAACTGGGAGAGTATTGAAGAAGTATTTTTGGAAACTCTTCTTCTTTTTAGCTGATTGCTCGCGAGAAAAAAGCTATGAAGAAGATAGGTAGCATAGATTAACTACAAAGAAGGGTAGAACAGTTCGATGTTACACCCTGGATGTTGTCACAAGATGTTGTTACACATTGGATGCTGTTACAGTCTGCTTTTATAGGATGCTGTTACACTACGTGCTAATACAACAGTCCGCTGTTACACCAAAAGTGTTATCGCAAGTGATGTCATGACATCCCGAACCACTATTCACTCGATGTTGTTGCACCGAAGATGCAAAATGTGGGTACTATTCCACATAATAGCTGTCAGAAATATGGATTGTTTATTTTGGAAGCAACAGACCCAAGCAATTGCAATCCTAACTACTGTATATTTGTATTTAGAAATAGGTTGTAACTACTTTTATTTTTTATCAACATGAGAATCATGAGATTCTCATGACCGATCTTTCCCTAATTTCGGGTATGTAATAACTATAAAGGAACTCGATCTTTCACGTACAAGAACACGACATATAGAGAAGTACTGTGACTATGCTTCTGTAATTCTGAGTTTATTTTTAATATTAATCAGCACGGTGATGCTGTTACTACTCTTCAGCTGAATCATTAATTACTTTTGTGTTATTCCTGTGCCTTGATAAGGAGGAAGGGCCCCCCTCTTCGGAAGGGACTGTAGTGATAGAGGTAGTGTACATTCTATTTTAGCTACTTGACTTATGGTTGTGGATTATATTCACTATTGTTTCCATTGGTGTTATGCTATTACACTCAGTTAATCAACAAAATGGTAGTAAATAGTTGGAGTAGATATTAGTTCTGGTGTGGCACGCCTTTAATTTGATAGTTGCGAAGTGTGATTAATTCTATAGAGTGTTTTTTATGACTACATGAATGTTTTGATTTAGCAATTTGGTTCAATGACATCTTTTAATATTTTCTGCATTTCCTTATTCTTGGCTGGAGTGTATCAGCACAGATAGTACGAACTCCATTGAAAAATCAAGACCTAACCTGGGTTGACAATTAAATGTTGCAGACTCGGTCAATTAGAATTGATTAAAAAAACACTACATTTTGGTGCCATTGCCAGGGATGGCAGTTGACGATACAGTCAACGAAGTTGTTTGTTTGATGTAGAATGTTCCTAGTCCACAATTTTTGGGTGGTAAGACGAGACGTAAGAACCTGCACATCACTCTAACATACTTGGGCAGGCTCGCCATTGTGATCACTAGGGAACTTAGGGAATTTTGGTGTTTTGTTTAGCATGTCTTTAGCTCTTCAGTCCTTAGGCGGTAAGATGAGAGGTAAGAACTTGTGCATCACTCTAACATACCTGGGTGGGCTCACCATTGTCGAAGACTCAGACACTTAGGGTGTGAGTTAATACACATAGGGTCCATGTGTGCAACTGTAGGAATTATAGAGATCTGAAAACTACCCCACTCTAATTATTCATAGGAAAAACAGGTCGTAAAAAGGAAAGGAAGAGTGTAGATTTGGGAAGGAAAACATTCATCTAGGAACTAATGTCCATGGCAGAAAAGGAAGAGTCCAACACTCAAGGGGATGCAAGGAAAATAGGGCTTCAAAATTCTATTACTCCCATAGGAAAGGTAGAAAACTTTGATTCCTCTATTTTGGGACCATATCATTCTAAAGCTAGCACCCATACCTGCAAGACCAAGAATCTGATTTAGAGGCAGGAGGGGGAAGCTAGTAGCGAGAACTTGAGGATAGAGGGACAGGGGAAAATTGAGGGGGAAAATCAAACACTTGAGAGGGAAGAACACCTATTGGTTTATCAATACCCAGATACAGGTAGTTCGGTGAAACAACCAGCCCTAAGAACACCTGAGCCACTTATCACATCTACAAGACCATCACAAGAACAGTTTGAAGGATGTCTGCTACAGCAAGGGTTAGAAGGATTAGTCATGGGGGACAACAATGACAAAAATGCTAAAACATATGCTAATATCACTACCTTTGAGTTCCCAATCGAGGATACCAGAGGTGAAGCTCCTATGAAAAATATTCCTCTATCATCCTTGCCATCCTTCCAGGGGATGAATATGGAAGATCCAGACACCTTTTTATTTCAATCTGATGTCTTATGCAGAAGTTATGATTATACCTTAGATGCACAGAAATTAAAATTATTTCCTGCTACCTTAAAAGGGGTAGCCTTGAGATGGTTCACGGGATTGGGCTCCGCTTCTATTCGAACATGGAATGACATGAAGGAGACGTTCTTATCAAAGTACCAAGACTATTGCGGAACCAGGGACTTAAGGGAGGAGATATTTCGAATGACATGAAAGGAGGAAAAAGACTGGAAGATTATGTGGAGAGGTTCCACTATAATCTGCAAAGGTCTAAACATAGCGATTTAGACCAGAAAATCTTGAAGACTATATTTATTAGAGGAATGAGGGATGATTGCCTTGATACCCTGAACCTATTAGGGAAGGGGGATATATCGCAAGAACCATTCGCTGAAATTATAAAGCTTTGTCTAAGATGCTCTAGAGGATCATCTAAGGGGAGGAGCACAGTTTGAGATTCCTTTGCCCAGATACAAAAATATGTAGGAGGGGCAGTAACCAGAGTAGAAATTGGGAATTTGTTTGAAAAATTCAAGGCCGATATCCTCAGTACTCTCTCTGCCTAGATGAAAACAATGTAGATCAAGAAGACACAAGTAGAAGCTGACACACCTCTAGCTGTGTTTTGTCTGAATTGCCAGAAGAAACATCCTTTGAGGGAATGTGAATTGAACAACATCAACTTGTGTAATATTTGCGAGCTGGAACATTCGATAGGACAATGTCTGAAGCTTCCTAGACTGAAGGCAGTACTCAGAGAGTCAAGCGAGGAAGTGTAGTCCTCTTATTTCATCGCACCAAGGAGACCATGGCAACCACGACCTCTATGTATGTCTCAAGATTTTTCCTCTTTTAATTCATGGAACAATGCATATAATACTAAGCAATATTCGTGGTAATATCCTACTCCACCTCCATCATAGTTTCCTTCACTTTGGAACCAATGGTCTCGATCTCCCTCTGTCCAATATCCTCAATCTCAACCATATCCTTGGAACCAGAACTGGAGGGGAAATTCCCAAAATTCAGGCCTGGATTACCCATGCAACAACAGCTGCAGTTACCGCCTTTCCAAACTCCTACTCCTCCACCTCCTGTGTGACGCTAACTGCCTATGCAACCTAACCCAAACCCAATCAATACAACAGCTTAGGGCATAGAGGCTCTAACTACCTTCCAAACCTACCTTATTACCCCTGTGGGACTTAATGAAATACACTTGCGATTAGGTAAGGTAATTAAACCAAGTCACTCCCCTATCATTACGAAGGAGGAATGTGAACCATGTAGAAGAGATGTTGGAGGATATGAGATGGCTATTGTTCCTACAACAACTGATATAGAGGAAGTTGTTACATTTGTAACAACCAACCTGCAAAGGAATTTTACTACTGTAACAGCCAACTCAGGAAAGGTTGATACACCTGTAACAGCCGATTCGACTGTCGTAACTCAGGACCCTTCGTATCCTCAGAGATTGGCTAAACCTGGGATGACTTTGCAACCTGAATCTGATTTCCTTAGGGAGTTGCAAAAGTTTCATGTACGAATTCCTCTAGTAAAAGCCCTTAAGGAAGTACCTATTTATGCTAAAACAGTGAGAGATTTGTGCATCAAGAAACTTGGGAGGAATCCTAAAGACCCTGCCACCATACATGTGATAGGGAAATTATCCAAATTAATGTCTGCTCACCCTCTCCTAACTAAGTATAATGATCTAGGAAATCCTACAGTTACTGTCTACATTAATGATCAGCCCATAGCTAACACATTGATCGATCTCAAGGCTACCATTAATGTGATGACAAAGGACCTCTTTACCACTCTCAAGCTACAGGGACTTAGACATACTCCTACTATACTTGAATTGGCGGACAGGTCCCTGTGTCAAACCCGAGGGGGTGTTGGAGCGTATCGTGATTGCAATAGCTTCCTGGAGGTATCCAATTGAATTTCTTATCTTGCAGCCCAAATCCAATTTGGGGAGACATCCTTTGATCCTAGGGAGACCCTGGCTAGCCACTACGGATGCATTTATAGGCTACAGATCAAGATCTATGGTGATCTCGGATGGTTTACGCCCCAAAACCAAATATGGATGTATACAACCCTTGGTGGGATGAGTTTGAACCTGAGTCAAATCTTTCCCTACCACTCCTCACTCTTGGGAAAGCCCAATATTTCAAGGATGAGATAGAATATGATGTCATTAATGGTTTTAGTAGTAACTCGCTTTCTATTGCTTCTACTAAAAATGTGAACAAGGAAGAAGAGGTGGAAGATATAGATTTTGAACAAATGAGAATTGTTTCGAATATTGATAGCAGTTCGATTGAGATAGAACCTGGAAAGTCTTTGAATATTAGTCCCAACTTGACTACTGAGCAAAACCAACTACCGTTACAGCTGTAACAAAAATACAAAAAGGCATTTGCATGGGACTATATGGATATGAAAGGGATTCACCCTAACCTATGCACTCACCAGATTTATTTGAAGGATGGCTGCAAACTAGTCAGACAACCACAATGCTGCATGAACCATTCACTGAAGGAGGTGGTAAAGGAAGAACTACAAAAAATCCTAAGTGCTAATTTTATTTACCCAATATCTGACAGTTAGTGGGTGTCCTTGCTTGTCATCCTTCCTAAAAAGAATGACAAGTGAAGAGTCTATGTAGATTACAGAGAACTCAATAAAGCCACTCAAAAGGACCATTTTTCCCTACCATTTATAGATAAGGTCCTTGATACCCTTTCCAGAAATAAATTATTTTCATTCTTGGATGGATTTAGTGGCTACAATCAGATAAAAATTGTCCCGGAGGATCAGGATAAAACAACCATTACTTTCCCTTGGGGAACCTTCACATACAGGGTACTCCTTTTTGGACTCTGTAATGTGCCAACAACCTTTCAAAGGGGAATACTGGGAATTTTTTTTTACTTGTTGAATGACTGTCTTGAAATATTCATGGATGATTTTACACCTTATGGAGATGCTTTTGAAATGGCATTAGTTAATATGGAAAAAGTGCTAGAACACTGTGTACAAACTAATGTTGCTTTGAGCATTGCAAAATTTCACATGATGATGACTAAAGGGATCGTGATTGGACACTACATTTATGCTGAAGGAATCAAGGTAGACCTTGAAAAAATAGAGGTAATTTTGAAAATCCCAACCCCCAAAATGCAAAAATAGGTACGTAGTTTCTTGGGACATGTAGGGTGTTAAAGGAGATTTATAGAAAAATTTTCAAAAGTTGCATTGCCATTATTTTCCTTACTCATGAAGGATGTCGAATTTTTGTGGACAAGGAAGTGTGAGTAGGCCTTTTTAAAATTGAAATGTTGTGTATTAGTAGCTCCGGTCTTATGAGGACCTAATTGGGAACTGCCATTTCACATAGCTACATATGCATCTAATATTTCGGTAGGTGTTGTTTTGGGCCAAGTAGAGGATAAGAAACCTTATGCTATTTACTACATGGGCAAGAATCTAACCCCGACTAAGCTCAACTACACAGTGACTGAGAAGGAGTTCTTAGTAGTCATGCATGCCATCAATAAATTTTGACATTATATCACCAGGTATCAAGTATTTGTGCAGATTGACCATTCTGCCATTCATTTTTTAATGAATAATCCTATTACCAATGGTAGGATTACATGTTTGTTATTGCTGTTACAAGAATTTGATATCAAAATTATCGATAAACATGGTTAAGATAATGTTGTAGCTGATTTTATTTCTAGGTTAACTATTGATGACAATTGCATTCCTACTGAGGATTCTTTCCTAGATGAATATCCTTTTTCTATTTCTACTTACTCACCTTGGTATGAAAATATAGCTGAATTATCTTGTTGCAAGGAAGTTTACATAGTATTTGTCCTCCAAGGAGAAAAGAAAGATCATACAACAAAGTTATACATTTACCTGGATAGATGGGAACCTCTATCATACTGGACCAGATTTCCAGATCAGACGTTTTGTTAGAGAAGATGAGGTATTTGACATCCTTAAAGCCTATCACGAAAAACCTTGTGGAGGGAACTTCAGAGACAAATGGACATGATACAAAGTCCTTTCAATAGGGTTTTATTGGCCAACAATATTTCAGGATGCCAAGAAGTTTGTGAAAGGATGTGATAGTTGTCAAAGGATGGGCCAACCACTGCAATCAAATAAGATGTCGTTATAGCCCCAAATCGTCTTAGAACCTTTTGAGAAGTGGGCTCTAGATTTTGTGAGACCAATTAATCCCTCATCTAGAAAGAAATCTTACATCTTGGTATGCAATGACTATGTCACAAAATGGGTTAAGGCAAAGGCACTAACTAGAGCCATGGATTAGGTTGTCTCAGACTTTCTGTTTGAAGACATCTTTGTCTAGTTTGACATACCTAGGGAGATAGTCACAGACAGAGGGACCCAGTTCACATCTCATAAGATCTTGGAGTTGGTTGAAAAATATAAAATCCATCATAGAATCAAAACACCTTATCATCCACAAGAAAATGGCCAAGTGGAAAGTACTAATAAAGTCATTGAGGGGATCCTTACTAAGACTATGGCCAGTCACCAAAGAAATTGGGCTAATAAACTTCCAGAAGTGTTGTGGGCATACAAGACTACATGGAGGAATACCACTATATTCTCACCATATGAACTTGTCTATGGTAAAAACCCTTGATTCCCCATTGAATTTGAAATCAAGACACTAAGAACAACATTGCAGGTCAATTTGAATTTGGCTACAACAAAAAAGTAGAGATTGAACCAACTCAATGAATTGGAGGGGAAACGGTTAGCTGCTATCCAACAAACAAAGATTATCTAGCAGCAAAGAGTTAAGTGGCATGATAGATTCATCAAGAAGAATAAGTTCTAGAAAGGAGATTGAGCTCTCTTATACTACTCAAGATTTAAAGTCTTCAAGGGTAAACTCTGCACTAGATGGCTAGGCCCTTATGAGGTAGATGCAGTCTTTGACAATGAGATTGTAAATTTGGTGATCATTGATAGTGCGAGGACACCAATGCTTGCAAATGGGCACCATCTTTTTTTATATCACAAACCTGCTTCAAGGGATTCATTGGTCAACATTGTCACAAATTCAAATCTTTAGATAACAAGAAGAGGGGAAAGCCCCCCTGTGCTGCAAAAATTCTATTTTTTTCAATAAGTGTAACAATTGAAAATCAACTATGGCTAGTGGATGTTACACCTTCAAACTCCTTAATAATAATAATAATAAATTTGGCTGTGAAGACCTTTCCTGGGCACAGACAAACACTTTTTGTAGCAGTTGAAAACCACCTTGTGGTCGTTGTTACACACTCTGTAACAACATATTTTATTTCAAACCATACCTTACGATAAGTGCTGCTACATGATCTTTTATTCTTTATTTTATGGTAGAAATCAAAATAATATATATATATATATATATTAGTCATCTTGGTTGTTACACCTGTAACAACTGATGAATTTTAAGAAATGAATGAGATATTTTATTGTAATAAATAGCAGGCATCATTCCACCCATGTACATCCTTCCACCCATGACTTCTCCCCACATCACCCAGGTACGTCATCAAAAGGTAATATTGAATTCACTTTATTTGGTAATTATGGCAACTTAACATGAATTTTAACTGTCGAGGACGATTGTGACATTTAAGCTCGAGGGGGGGGGGGGGAATCATATTGCGACATGAACGTCACATGATTTGTGATTATTCAAAAAATCCTATAATTAAGGCATGATGACTAGTATTTATTGTTACTTAATACTCGACCATACCAAAAAGGGGAAGTGTACCTTCGACGAGACCTCCCATGACTCACCATTAATAAGGAAAATTTACTATGCAGTATGAACCATGAGTGCAAAATACTAATTCAAAATCCTCACTTGTGCCACCCTACCATTTACCCCTACTGGAAGCACTGAATCCCCATTTAGAGTGCTCGGAGAAGTGGAAAATAACAGTGCAGGTTAAAATAGCTAGGTTGTCTGCCGACTACCTCGGAGCGTCTAAAGGAAAGGAGAAGGAGGTGAAACAACACTGAATTTTCATAAGCAATGGGTGGAGTAGCAATACGGCATGAGCCAAGGTCCACAGAAGCCTTGGATAATTTCCTCGAAGCATGCCAAATTTTCAAGGACGCGGGCTTGTTTGAATTCTTCCAAAGGTTGGAGGGATCAGATAATAGTGTTTCCATGGAATTTTCAAAGAATTTGGAGAGAAACCAGAAGGAGGTCAGAGGGTTGAAGCTGGAGATCATGGAAGAGGTGATTGCTAGAGTGACGGGATTACCAGTGGAAGGAAAGAGGTGGTTCAACAGGAAGGTTAATGACCCCTCCCTAAAAGGGGATTTCCTCCAAGAAGAAGAGTCGCTGGTAAAGAAAGAAAGGGGAATTGATAGATTGTCACTCCCCCAGCCATGGGCTGATGTTGCCCTCTACCTAATCAAGTACATTACTTGCAAGGGAAGGTCAACAATTGTGTTTAATTACCACTTTCCATTGCTAAACCACCTCCGACATCAGCAGCTGATCAATCTTCCTTAATTCTTGCTAGGAAACATTAGGCATATGGACGTGGTTGTGAAAACAGTTGCACATCCAAAAACGTGCATCACCAACCATGGCCTTATGAAGCTCATTGTGCTGGACGCCTTGACCCACCAAGGTAGGAATTGGGAAGAATTCATGAGGAAGAAGGCCAAGACCACCCACAAGAGGCAAACTGGGACAGCTGAGGAGGCTCCAACGGTGACAAAGGAGCAGCCCTAGCCCTCGTCAATAAGGGTTTGTAAGAGGCCAGTTGATAAACCAATTGGTGACAGGCGGTCAGAGCAGAGGATAAGGGTTAGCGGGCACCCAGTGTTCCCATCCATGTCAAGGAATAGTAAGCAAGCAACAGAGTAGAAGGACGAGGAGCACGCTCAGCCAGAGGAACCTTCTTCACCTGGTAATAGCAAAACCAAATCCTTGCTGTTAAGAATTGAAATTTTAGAAAAATAAAATAGAGGGCTAAGGGAATAGCTAGCAGAAGGAAAGGCAGAACCAAGAGCCCTAGGGCTAGATACTTTGGCCGAGGCCATGGACAGGGCCAGAAGGGGAGATGTTTTGGGCACTGTGTGCACAACCTGTGCTGAGAAGTTAGTGGCAGCAGGATTTAAAGTCTGTGTAGTAGACACCATCTCGAGGGAAACCCAAACTGAAATCTAGGAAGTTGACACACAAGAACCCGTTGAGGATGGTGCTATTACACAAGAACCAACAACCGAGACGACAAAATCCATAGAAAGTAATCGGGTAATCGATACATAGGAGCCCTTGGCTGACACTGTTGTTTCACCAAAACCAGCATTGCAGGAGGAAGTCAGCCAAGGCAAGGAATGAGAAGCTAACACCCACGAGCCTATGGTCGACATTGTTGTTACACAAGAACCAACAGTGGAGACAAAAGCCTACTTAGGGAAAAATGATATACAGAAGTATGTGGATAACACTGCTATTACACAAGAACGAGCAATGGAGATGAAAGATGACCAGGAAGATAAGGAAACTATGACAAAATCCACTAATGAAGTTGCTATTACATAAGAACCAATAACTGAAGTGGAATAGTTTCACCCTCAGGAGGCTATTACACCCTCAATTGATAGTGCATGTGGGAGAACATCAGGTCCTGATGAAGGATGGTGTTCTAAAAATATGTTGTTGTTACCAGAGCTACAAAAATGGAAGTAGTGGGTACTCTCTCTACAAGAGGGGGTAATCTTGCTCCAGGCTTACAAGAAAATGATGGATTCCCTTAGAGAGAAATGGCTAAAGGAAGAATGGGAAAGAGAATGGGAAGCACGAAAGCACAAGGAAGCTATGAAGAAGAAGGATGAACAACTGTATCAGCTAAATCGATAGGTCCTGGACCTAACGTATGACAAGACCAAGCTCCGTGACCTTGCCCTAAACTTGATAGCATGCAGGCGACCGTCCTTGTCATATCCGGTGTTCCTTTGGGAATGTTATTATTTATTTCAATTAAAAGTCGTTTTTGAGAATAGGTCCTATTTGGGTTCTTAAACTCGTACTTTTCTTGAGATTTTTCACTCCTATGACTTTAATGACCAGAGCTTGTTGTGCGAGCTGTTTCTGCATAATATCATGTGTGAATATGTTAGCACGAAGATGGTAGCGAGTGTCTTCTCCTATATGGGAGATTTGTAGTTGCGGGCCTTCCTTTCATTTATGAGGAATCAGATTGAGTGGCATCTGGCCATGAAATCAGCAAAAGCTAACAAGGAGAGAATAACATTGTGGGTCAGAGATGAACCAAGAATGGTTTACGAACTCAGGCATGAGTTTAAGCTATTCCCAAGCACTCCATAAATGAGAGAACAATCGACCATCTTTAGGAAAAGGATCGTGAGGATCTGCCTCAACTTGTATGAAAATATGAAACGTCGAGCACTAGCAGGATGTCTTCAATGCACTAAGGCCTGTAGCATTGAGTTACAAGAAGGGGATAATTTTGAGTACAGGAACTTTTTGGTTTCTGTTACACGGGTGCCTGAGTATGCTCAGATCATGCACACCTTGGTGACATTCTAGACGGGGCTCAGATTCAAATTTCCTTTGACTTGGTTGCCAGTAGAGGAGTATCAGCCGGACTACCACCTATGTGACTATGAAGAGGAATCTTGGCCATGTTAGTTGTTGGTCATTCAAGGGTACAGAGCTCTGGTTGAAGATCCTACTGGTGCCTACAATTTCACATATTTGGATTGGGGGTACAATAGGAGGAGTTGAGATTCTGCATGGGGACATGCAGTTGCTTCAGTTGGGGGGAGATGTTGGGTGTGGGTTTTTACCTATTTTATGCACATTCTTTCCCTAGTTTTGACCCTTCTATCCTCTAGGCGTATGACTTTACATGATCAATTCCCCTGTTTTCTCACCTTTATAACCTATTCTATTGTCATGTTACTTTGCCATATTTTACTAAATAATACAATGCTTTATTCCTTTTTGTGGCTAACTGGGAGAGTATTGAAGAAGTATTTTGGGAATCTCTTCTTCTTTTCAAGTGATTGCTCATGAGAACAAAGCTATGAAGTAGACAAGCAGTGCATATTAACTATAGAGAAGGGTATACCAACTCGTTGTTACACCCTAGATGTCGTCAAAGGTTGTTGATACACATTAGATGTTGTTACAGTTTGTTGTTACAAATTGGATGTTGTCACACTACAGGTTGATACAAGAGTCCACTATTACACCAAAAATATTGTCGCTAGTGATGCTGTGACATCCCAAACCGTTATTCACTTGATGTTGGTGCACCGAAGATAGAAAATGTTGGTACTATTCCACATAATAGCTGTCGGCAAGAGGGATTGTTTATTTTGGAAGAAACGGACCCAAGCAGTTGCAATCCTAACTACTGTGTATTTGTATTTAGAAATAGGTTGTAACTACTTTTACTTTTTATCAGCATGAGAATCATGAGATTCTCATGAATGACCTTTTCCTAATTTCGGGTATGTACTAACTATAAAGGAACTCGATCTTTCATGTACAAGAACACGACATATAGAAAAGTACCATTGCTCTGCTTATGTAATTCCAAGTTTATTTTTAATATTAATCAGCACGGTGATGTTGTTACTGCTCTTTAGCTGATTGGTTAATTACTTTTGTGTTATTCCTGCGCCCCGTTGAGGAGGAAGGGCCCTCCTCTTTGGCAGGGATTGCAGTGATAGAGGTAGTGTACATTCTATTTTCGCTAATTGATTTATGGTTTCTCGTTGTTGTTGTACAAATTGTGTATTACATTCGCTATTGTTTCCATTTGTATTATGCTATTACACAGAGTTAATCAACAAAATGGTAGTAACTAGCTGGAGTAGATATTAGTTCCTGTGTGGCACACCTTTACTTTGATAGTTGCAAAGTGTGATTAATTCTATAGAGTGCTTTTTATGTCTACATGAATGGTTTGATTTAGCAAATTGGTTCAACCACATATTTTACTGTTTTTTGTATTTCCTTATTCTTGGCTGGAGTGTGTCGGTAAAAACAGTGTGAACTCCATTGAAATAGCAAGACCTACCCTGGGTTAATAATTAAATGTTGCAGTCTCGGTCAATTAGGATTGATTAAAACATCACTACACTGAGTATTACAGGAAATTCATCAAGGGTTATGCACAAATCATTGCACCTACGGAGAAATTTTTAAGGAAGGATGTAAATTTTCAGTGGAATGAAGAATGTTAGAAGATCCTTGACATGTTGAAAGCAAAAATGGTAGTTGCACCTATACTAGTGTTCCCTGATTCGAATAAGGAATTCCATGTCCATGTGGATGCCTCTTGTATAGCTTTGGGAGTAGTATTGGCACAACCTGGTGTAGGAGAAATTGATCATCCTATAGATTTTGCAACTAGAAAGTTATCTAAAGCAGAAAATAATTACACCACTATAGAAAGGGAAGGAGTGGCCATGGTGTTTATTTAAAATGTTTACAAATCATTATGCACTGAAGTATTCGGTTGATAAGCCTATCTTAGGAGGAAATATTTGTAGATGGTTACTGTTATTCCAAGAATATTATTTTGAAATCATTGTTAAACCAGGAACACTAAATGCAGGACTTGATCTTCTATCAAGATTTGAAACAGGGGAAGAACCAAACAACATAGAGGATAATCTCCCTAATGTGCAGTTATTTTCAATTAGAGTTGAAAATGACCATTTGCAGATATCATTCACTTTTGACCACAAGGATGGCTACTTCAGATTATACTACAAAGTAAAAGAAAGAATTAGTGGTTAAGGCAGCTCACTTTTCATTAATAGTACGATAGTTGTATAGGATGTGACTAGATGAAATATTGTGCAGATATGTTCCTGAACATGAAAGATAGATGATTCTAGCAGAAGCTCATGGTGGCACAACTGGTGGACACCATGTAGGAAATGTTGTTGCACAGAAGATTTTGAGAGCAGGATTGTGGTGGCCTACACCACATAATGATGTGAAGGAATACTGTAGAGAACGTGATATGTCGCAAAAATGGGAAAAACTTCAAGAAGAGATGAGATTCCATTGGTACCACAAGTTACATTGTAGGCCTTTCATAAGTGGGCTATTGATTTTGTTGGATCCATCAACCCACCTGGAAAAAGGACTGGTGCAAGGTACATAATTATAACAACTAATTACTTGAAAAGATGGGCCAAAGAACACCCAGTAAGGGACTTCAATGTGAAGACTGTTTTGAAGTTTATTTTTGAGTATATGTTGTCTAGGTTTAGATGTCCAAAGATTTCGATGAGTTACTAAGGTTCACATTTCCTAAATAAGACTATTGAAGCATTCATTGAGGAGTTCCAAGTTTATCATCAGAAAAGTTCCCCTTATCATACTAAGGCAAATGGAACAGTAGAAGTATTTAATAATATTTTGAAGAATGCACTCACTAAGGTATGTAATGTGAATAGAGATGATTGGGACCTTAGTATTCCAAAAATTTTATGGGATTATAGGACCACATGAAAAAAATTGACAGGTCAAACACCCTTCATATTAGTTTATAAGAAAGAAGTTATGATGCCCATGGAGTACATTGTGCCTAGCTTTAGGATTGCAACTTTTACAGATATGGTATACCCTGACATAATGAAGGAAAGAATGTCGCAGTTGATTGCTTTGGAGGAAGACAAATTTATAGCAGGATTTCATTAGCAGGTACAAAAAGCAAGAGAAAAGGTCTGGCATGATAGACATATTAAGCATAAGAAGTTCTAAGTAGGAGACCTTGTTCTCCTCTATGACAATAAGTTTGTAAAATTTCCAAGAAAATTCAAGATGCATTGGTTGGGCCCATATATTATCAAGCATATTACTGATGGAGGCACAGTTCAATTAGCAAAGTTAAATGGAGAATTGATTCAAGGAAGAGTAAATGGCAGTAGGATGAAGCTGTATAGGGATAACCTTGACCCTACAACCTCTCTCTAAGAAAGAAATGAGAAAAGTCTTAGTGCCACCTATAGTTGAAAGTGGGCACTAGACTATAAACTACACTAGAGAGAGCTTCAATGTAGGAAGTTACTTCGCTACATGCTAGAATATGTCAAAGTTTGTAGGAGTCGCGACATAGGATGGGATGTTTGCTACAATATGGATGTGTCAAAGTTCTCTGCAAAAAACAAAAATATGACCCTTAAAAGGGAAAGTTAACGTTAAAACATGCATAAAGTTGCATTTATGAGAATAAATTGGCAAGAACAAGGGATAGATATGTAGCTAATGAACACAATCTAAACACAATCTGAGCTAATGATGAGGTTAGAAAATTAAAATTACTATAAAAAGTCGCGCCCCGCCTAGATTTGGCACTTTGCTGAATTGTGAATTCAAGTGTTGTTGTTGTGAAGAGATTGCAGAAAGTTTCGCTATCATATGTCATTTGAGCGTCCTTGGGAAGAAATTGTTCATAATTTTCATGGGAAGGGCCTACTTGGGATCATGGAAGTAGTTGTAGCAACCGCTGATATGCCCATAGCATCATCCATAGCAAAATCACATGCAACAGTGTCATTACCCACACACTGGAGATCTCCATAAAAGAAACCAACTAAGGAATAGAGAAAAGAGAAGAAACAAGATAAGAAACCTGTCGAGCCTCAGAAACAACCAGAACAAGTTAGAGACAATGAAGAAGAAGCAGAGGATGTGATGGAAACAGATGGCGTAGGATTTCCATTGCCTCTACCACCATACATTCCACTGAGAAAGCCAAATACCAAACCTGTAAAAGACTCAAATGATGCAAATTTTGGCACCTTCGCACCCCGTTATTTCCAGAGAAAGTACCATTTATTAGGGAAATACTTGGGAAAATATCGCAGTTGAAGTTTGTAGGCTACGAATTCAATGACAGAAAGAAATACCCACAGTTCACATCGGACCGATATTTGAAACAAGTAAACTACCCGGAGAGTGGTGTGATTAGGTTAGAGTCGTAGAATTGGGCAAATGAATTGGCATAGTCAGTATTGATGAACATGTTGAATGTGCCACACTTCGGTAGATGTCCGTGGAGCACGACTTGTGTGCAAAAATTTCTCGTGTTGGTGCATGATGGATGCTTATGGATGGGAAATAAGATCCCTATAGATCTAATGTTGATATGCAGAATCACCAAACTTCCATATCAAAGTGTGGAACCTCGCAGAATAATTCGTTGGAAAAGATGAGGACTGTGCCACAATTGACAGAATGAAGAAGAAATTCAGTATGATAAAAGGAAAGAGGGGATATGATATAAAATCAATCAGTGACCATAAAATTTACTTCATACCACACATATTCCCTGGGAAGATCATGAGAAAGTGTCGGGCTAATCAAGTCCCTATAGTGGTAGTTTCATTAGTTGCGCAGTGCGTCAATGGGGTTCAGTACAATTGGGCCAAATATCTTTGCAAATAATTTCTAGACCACTGCTGTGAGGTCGAGGAGAAAGGCACCACATTCCATTATGCATGGTTGATATTGATAATTGCAATGCTAGCATGGAGAGATATGGAGCATTTGCAGTTCCCTCTAGTAGCTTCAGATGTTTGTGAAGCTGTGCAGTATGCCTCACTGTGGTATAACACTCAACCGTTGCGAGCAATGGAGAACAAGATGTTTTTGGAATTATATCATATGGACCTACATATGTTAGTGAACCAACATCCTCACCTTTCACCGAGCTTATACGAACAATATACCATTGTTCTAAAGTTTAAGGCCAATTTCCACAAAGTATATATATAGGTTTGCAGGGACATAGAGAAGAAATGGCATCCACTCCCATACTTAGTAACAAAAGATGATCTCCTTGCATAGGTACAATAGTGGCCCATAGAATGGATGACTATGCTAGAGATAGAGGAAGAAGATATTGCGACAGAGGAGGACACATCGCAGCATGGTGAAGCAAGTGGAAAGGACAAAGATAAAGATGAGGAAGAATTAGAAGAAGAGGAGCAACATGGCGAGGGTCAATAAGATCCTACTGAAGGAGATGAGTAGAATAAGGAGTCTGAAAAGACAGAAATAGAGCAATTTGTCGTAGAAAAGAGGAAGGCAGAGGGCAAAGATGCCAAAAAAATCAAGAAGAAGTATAATGAAAATAAGACAAAGGATATCATGCCAATGGTCCTTACTGATGGGGAGTTGGAAGAGATTTGGGATAGGATTCAAGAGGTGATAGTAGAATTATGAAATAAGTGGGAAGATCCCTATGGTGGACTTCTCACATGTGTATAGGAGTGGATTGCAGAACTTAAAATTTTGGCACAGATAGTTAGACAACCCGCGCAGGTAGTGGAGAGGATTGGAGAATAAAGGGAAATAGAGCCTACACTTGTAGCAAGGATATCATCGATACTTGTGGGAGCGCTATAGTTTGACTCCACTGAGGTTCAACAACAGGCAAATGAATGGAGGAATGTAAATATGAAAATTGTAGTGGTACCATTGCAAAGACTACACAAGATGCACATGGAGGTAATATAGGATCTGAAGTTGCATGAATAACATACCTCATAGTTGAATATTGAGGTAGAAAGAAGTGAGCTTCATTGTAGCAGAAGCTTGACCAGGTGATCCAGGAAAGGGATCAAGAATTTTAGTAGAAATAGAAGATGAAGGAGGTGGTTGAAGCAACATTTAGAGAGATTCCAGACCTTAATGTCTGAGAAGAAGAGCCAACAAAGGACAAGGTCGCGAAGCTAGGCCTTGCAATTAGAGGATACAAGGAGAAAATCATCACAGTAAAGTTTAAATATGAAATGCAGATCAGTGAGTTGCAGATGAAGCTATAGCCAACAATGTCTTTGGAAGTAAGAGAAAAAAGGGAGAAAAACCTAAAGGCTGTAGTTGGAAACATATCCATAGTAGTGGAAGACTTTGGGAAAATTTGAGATGAGAGTTTACAGATTTGGAATTTGCTGCAGCAAGATCCAAATTTACAGAAAATGTAGGAAGACATTCAACAGAGGTAGGAACAGTTGGAAGAGGTTCAGGTAACTGCGAAGACCCTACCAATCTCGCATAAGCTTGCCAAAATTAATGAGGGAAAGGCCCTCCAAAAGAATATTGAGGAACTGAAGAATGAAGAATAGGTTTTAACAGAGAGGACTCAACCATGGCAGGATGAGGCTCTCCAACTATCACAGGCAGTAGATGAGAAGATTCAAGAGCTTTGACAAAGGGAGACATCGATGGTGCAGAAGGTTGCAGAACATGTGACAGAAGCACTGCTGGAGGAAGTGCACAATGAAGAAAAGTAGGTAACAAAGATTCTGCAATAGTTCAACAAGGCCCACAACAACATCGCGAAAAATATCAAAGGCAAAGAAGCTAAGTGACTTAGGACGAGTCACATGTGAGTGTTGGGGACCTCTTGCATGCAAGCCCAACTTTGCCTAAATTTTGGTAAAGACTTCGTATTTTGAGGAGCATAGTGTAGAGTGGAGAGTGCAGCAAAGCACGAAGTAGACTGTGCAGTAGAGTAGTTATACCGCACAGTATAAGGGCTTTGGAATAGGGCACAGCCCCTTCTTTTTGTAATAATGTAAAATATCATTGGGTTTTGGGACCATAACTGCTTCTATTAGGGATTCCATGGTATTTGGACCATGGTACTATAACGATGTAACCCTTGATGTAATAGTATATATAGAGTCAAATAATAAGAAGAAAATCATCAGTTGTGATTCATATCAGTGCTATGATCGAATTCTTGTGATCTGTAATTAGAAGAAGAGACGAGGATCTGTGTCTAAGTGTGCAGAGGCCTAAGTCTACAGCTGAGTGCGCAGACGACCTACAGCTTAGTGCACAAGTCAAGAACTGTTTGTTGTACCAAGAATCTTTATATTAGTAATAGTTCTTGTGGATGTAGCCCAACATTGGGTTGAACCATGGTAATTTTGTGTCTTCATGTGTATATTTGCTTATTATTTGTTGTAACATAGAAGTTTGTTACAATTGCACTTTATTTCAGTACAATGATGGTTTATGGCTTTATATGATTTGTTTAAGTCGTTAAATGAATGCGGTGAAGTAATTTAGGAATAAGAAAACATAAAAGTACCACATCCCCACATCGTTCAAGGTTGCAGAAACCTAGTTCTCCATCCTCCTATAGTCACTTCAGGTGAGACTATGATCTACTTGCAGGTCGTTGCTAAAAGGGCCAGTGATTGAGGGTTTTTTTGGTGCACAGTATAGATCAAATCTAGTTCATCCCAAATCATAAATCAAAACCAACACCATATGTATTCTTGTTTTTGTGCTGATAGAGAGTGTCCAAATTCCATGTTCTTTCCAAATTTTAATTTCCAATTCTTCTTATCCTTTCGAACAACTGACCACCAAGTTTTCTAAGATCTAGATGGATACTCTATCCTTCTCCTACACTCACTTGCCTTGTGCCAAAAATTATTATATTTAGAACATTTAACATCACTCATCAGGGGAGATAAAGAATTTCGATATTTGAGGGTAGAGTTTTTAGATGTAAAATTTTGATACTTATTGTATCTGCAATTTTCATCTCTTTCAAATTTGATCCTTTTAAAATCAACAACCTTATGTCCAAGGATGTAACATTTATAACAATGACCATAGAATAAATGAGATTACCTGAAGTTGGAAGTTCCATGAGTTTGTGCATGAAGGTATCTTTGTTGTTTGGTTGATTGATTCATCCTCCACTGGTGTGGTTCCTTGGGGTAGATGAAGTTATTATTCTAGTGAAGAGATCCTCTCTGGTTTGCTCCCTTTTTGTCTCCATTGATTCTTTCTTGATGTAGCTTTGCATTGCTATGAGGTTCCTCAAATCCTGCGGACCTAAAGTTCATATTTCCCATAGAATATTCCTATGGTCTGGGGTAACCAGGCCTATTTTGTCTCCTAAATATCTATGAATTCTTAGAATATGATCTAGCTTTCTTGTTCCTTCTGCAAATTTCTCATTTATTCCTTTTTCGATCTTTATTTTCTCAAGATCTGTTCTTAGAGAGACAACCTCTACCTCGAGACTCTGGCAGTTATCTTCCCGTTTATGCATCAAATCTTGAAGAACCTCTTCCTTTCATTTAACTTCTTCTAGTTTGACTTTCAAGGACATAATTTCATCTTTGCATGTTTTTGAGATCATTTGCTTCTTTACCTTGGAAAAATCTCATTTTAATCACTTGTTCTCTTCTTCTAGTTTCTCACATGTTCATTTTTTTTATTCTAGTAGAAGAGATAAACTATGTTTTATTTTATTGTCTTCTTCAAGTTTTTGTTTTTGATAAACATATCCTCATTGTTAGTGTTGTAGATATTGTTAGAGCCTGGATCCACGTCAGGCTGAAGGGAAGCAATCCAAGGATAACTACAAACCACGCTTAACCTAGTAGCTAGCCCTACCAAGTCGGGAGAGGGCTCTCTCCTTATCAATCTCAGTTAAGATGACTGCAATTACAGTTTGAGATGACTGAATAGAAATTAGATTTTAGGCTAGGTATATTAGCTCTAGGGTTTTTTGGTTGATTTTTGATGTTTGGTTGCTAGATCAAATGGAACAGGCAAGTTGGGTCCGAGAAATCAAATCAGGGATACAGACATGTTCTGTGGGGCGAGGTAGACAAGGGTTTATGTACTAAAAATGGGTTGAGATGGTAGTTTAAGATAGCTGAGGAGTTGAGGAGGGCATAAAGAAACTATGAGTCCTCTTCAAACAGTTGAAATCATTGAAAACCAAATGCATTCCCAAGACAAAGCACAACAGTTTATTTTGCCTATTCACCTTGATTCATTTAGTTTTAGAAGAGAAAGATAGATTTGGATACATATAAAACATAAGAAAAACTCATTACAAAGAAGAAACAATACATAAACTCACTATCATAAGAATCCCACAAAAATAGTTGTGAAACATCGTTTTATTCCTTACCAAACTGTTGTAGAGATATACAATAAACTTCAGAGCTTCCACAACAGTCCAACCTTTACAAATGAATCAAAGAGTACATGATATAGGCAAGGAAACTACTCAAGCTAGCTATCAGGAGTCGAATCCATGAGAAGAGGAGTGGTTTCAACCATATCTAAACTAGGAACACAAAAAGTAGGCAGTGGAACAGCTTGCCTCTAAAACTTAGGAAACCAATTCATTCAGGATGAAACCCACTTGGAACTTGATGTATCTACCCTATGAGGTGTTTTACATCCATATTTACATCAAATACATTATTTATCATGCATACATTTACCAAGGAATGAGGAAAAAGTCAACTTCCAAGGAAACTAGGAAAAATCTGGAAAGTTAAGCAAAACTGGCAGAATCAGTTTAATGCACAGTGCCCAAAATGTAATGTGCATTGCCACTTTAGGGCCAGTTTTGGAGGTATTTCTGGTATCCAAATCAGGTGCAAGATGGCTTGTTGGAAAGCCCTACCTGTCTAGTTTTTGGAACAATTTTATTTTTTGGATTTGGAGCTCATTTTCCCCTCCAAAAGTTGATTCTCCCAAGACTACTTCCTGTGTGGCAAAAAAGTGGCAGAGAGGGCACATTTTAGGTGTTTTTTACACTTTTCAAGGCCAAGACCTTATCCAAAACTCCTCAAAATTTTTGATTTTTCATAATTTTTTATGCTAATTCCAAAAATGCAAGCCATTTTTCAAATGGAGGTCCCCATCAAAAGCGCAACACTAGTGGCACTGCACACCTATTGGAAAAACTTATTTTTCAAATTCCAAAATTCAAAAATGACAAAGATTGCTCAAAATTTCGTGAAATTTGGCATGAGGAATCCTTGTTAGGTGATTTGTTGGGCCAATGATGCTTCAGCCAAGATCTTGAGTTTATCTTTCTCTTTCTTGTTCCTCAAAGCTCTTCTTAGCTTGGCTTTTAGCCTCTTTGTCCTTGCATTACAAATCTTGTTCTGGGTTAGGTAGTGGTAGGCCATGTGGTGAAGAATTTATTTCTCTTTGTTTGCCTTCTCAAGTAACCTTTCCAAGTGCATATTCACCTTCTCCAACAAATACTCCTAGCCATTCTCTATTTCTTGTTCAATGGAGGTCAACTTGACCTTTGCCCTCTTAAACCTTTGCCGGTTTTCTTTAATGATTTGTAGCTCCATGAGGTCTTGTTTGACGGTAAGCTGCTTGTTTTCTTGCTCAAGGTAGCTAATGATCCATTTAGCTCTCTCAAGGTTAATTGATAAGGCTTTTATTTCAGCCTCCTTCTCTTTGATAATCATGTCCTTGATTCTTGAGCCTTGAGATCCCAATTCAATGACATCCTACTCAATCAAAATAAAATCCCTGTCTTGTCCTTCAGTATGGCCCTCCCCATGCATCTTCTGTTTCCCTTTGTCTCTATAATTTGACTGCTGGCCAACTTGTATAGCTGGAGAAGAAGGCAAAGCCCCTTCCACCCCTGGTGGAGATAGCATTTTCCTGTGATCTAATGAAGAATGCGAGACCCCTTCCACCCCTGGTGGAGATAGTACTCGCCTGGCAGCAGCAAAAAGACTCCTTGTGCCTCTCTCATAAGTGACAAATACTGGCACACCTGTAATCTTGGTCTCATGGACACCTGGCTGTCCTTATGGTCCTCCTTCCTCCTAGGGCACTGATGAAAACACTTGAGGGTCTTTGAACATTTCATGGGCAATAAAGGTCTCCCATGGCATGTTCAGCAAGTTTAACTGGTGCAAGACAACAATCTTAATCAATGAGAAGTGGTAAATGCTGTTGAGCTATTGAGGAAAAGGTTTTCTTTTAACATAATGGGCCATCTTCTCATTGTTCCTGTATATAAAGTAGGGGAGGTTCATCATCCTTACCCTAGTAAAGTGCATCAACAACCTGACATGATATGCATACGAGTGGGAAAATCTTCCCTCACAAGTGAAATATTTGATAATGATCTTCATAAGAGCGAAAACCTATCCTCCAAGTACTTGAAATGGAACACACCGCTAATCTTGTTGTGATATCTAGGCTTAATATATGGCTCATAATACTCTCTGTCCACATACTACCCTTTAATCCATTGCTCACCTACATTAGGGATGCCTGTTGCTTCTGAGATGGTGGTAGGCAACAAGGTGAAGGAGACACCAGCAAGGTTCACTTGGCCATTATGTAGATGGGTGACAAACAACCAGGCAAGCTCATGATGAAACTTTACCCTCTCCACCATTTCACAAAACTCATAGCAAGAATGATGTCTAAAAAAAGATATAGCAAGAGGACAAGCAAGAAACTCTGTGAGATAGATAGGTTCCTCCGAGATGATCTTTCCCCCTTTGTATGGCTTTCATCGCACATGTGCTTCTCTCGAAGTGTCACTGAAATTTTCCTCCTCCCTCTCATAGTCTATGTCTCTCTCCATGGGTTTTTCGGTGATGTGATAGGTGATGTTAAATGAAGGTTTGTAGTGATAACAAGATGAGTATGAAGAGATTTTTAAAAATATAAGGTAAGTGAGGTGTAAGATGAGGGTGTGAATGCTTGAGGGAGTTAGGGTATAGAGTTTGATAAGTGAATGGGGGATAGTGGGAATGTAAGAATTGGGAATTAGGGTAAGTGAATAGTGTATTAGGGCTAGGGTTTGATGTAGAAAGTAGGGTTTAATGGAATGAAGCTTGATGACTGATGGACAGTGAAAAAGACTTGGTAAACTAAGTGTAAATGAAGGAGACGAGCAACAAATGACCCTTGGTGGCTTATGAGAGGTAGTTTTAGATTATTTAGAGTTTATAAGAGAAATTTTCAGTGCCAATAGGGTTTTCTATGAAACAATGCCCAACACACTCAAGAAATCAAGAACAATTAACTTACTTGGCACAGGCATCAAAGTGATTTTTGAGAAGTTTGAAGGCGATTTGCAGCAATTTGGTCTTCCCCAACAGGTGCGCAGTGCCATTTTAATGCACAACGCTTGAGTAAATTAACACCTCCAAACTTGAATAGGTGCGCAACACACTTTTAATGCGCACCGCTGGGGAAATAATGCACAGCACCGGTGAACTTCAGTAGAATTTTCCCTGTTTTTCCTTCTTTGCTCATGAGGGTTAGAAAAACACGCTTTAGGAGCTCTCCTTGGTTTTCAAACTTGCAAGAATGAGAAATGACTTGAATGAATGAGGTTTTATACCTTTTTTGTTTTTTATTTTTCACTAAACCAAACCCACTTTCTTAATGTTTTGTCACTTTTTTAAAGTACTCTAATTTTCTGAATTTAGACTTTTTGACTTTTTGACTTTTTTTGCAGGTGGACTTACACTTACTTCATGGAATTTTTGCAGTGGAAGGAACTGGCATTGTTTCCAGGTCACTAGGAGCATACCTATTACATATAGGAATAATAAAATTACATAAAATTACATCAAATGAACTCATTAAATAAAAATGCTCTGTTTTACCTCAAAACAGAGTTTTGAGGTGAAAGAGCTTTATTCAACATATCAGAAGTAAAATCATGACTATATGAATCTTTTTTATCCCCCTCATGTGTCTGTCGGACCTTTTATTCATTCTGAATGACCATGATGACAAACCCTAAGACCTAATGAAACTAAACCCTGAGACTAGTTTTTATAAATGAAATGAACTGGAATGACTATGAATGACTGAAAATATGTTTGAACAAGTCAGCAAGTGTATGACATGAGGGAAACTGAAACGAAACCACCACCATCAGTTGATCCATGACCTAATGGAATGTAGTTGATCGAGTGAGACACCTAACATGAATGCAAAAGAGCAATTTGATCACTGATGGAAGTGTGAAGACACTAACACTAACATTGGCTCTAATGGGGATGGTAGCTCCTTGGAGGTGCCAAGAACACCGTAGACCTAGTAGCCTTATCCATTGGGCAATGGAGTCAAAAACTCAAACTGAAATGCATGACTCAAAACTGATGACTTGACGACACAAACTGACTCTGAAACTAACTTGAAATTATTGGAACTAACTTAAAATTGACTCAAGACTTACTTAACTGAAACAAGTACTTACTAAGATTTTTAATGGTAGCAGACCATCGAGATTTGAGGGCTTCAAATCATTATGACAACCACCTGCCTACTAATGAAATATGTACAATCATGTGAAGTGGGCCTTCCAATGTAACCAATCTAGCAGATGACTACTTACTAAAATCTAGCTCTCACTTTCCCCAAGCAGGTAGAATGATGTACATGTAGGCAACTCACAATAACAACTGAAACAAAGGTTTATGCTAACGAACTAGGAAACATTCATCTTCTCTAATGCTTGCAAAATAATGCCGAAGGGATCTTGAAAATCCTGAAGCACTAGGTTGTCTTGAGATCCAGCAGCAAAAATACAAGTACTCCCTTCATTCTAATCTGAAAGAATAGTTGGTTGCTGATTGATAGTAAATTCCTCGACCATGAGAAATTCTGACTTGAATTTTGGCATACTGTCTCTCTCAGGCTCATACTCCTCAATTTCATAGTCTAAGCCTTTCTTAAATAGAAAACAATCTTCAAGATTATCAAACATGATAGCCTTATCATTTTCATGAAGGAAAACAATATCTGTTCGTTGATCTATAAATCTAATTTCAAGACTGTCCTCACTTTCAAAAGTGGAAGAAGCTTCACTTCCACCATCTTGACAATGCAAAAACTGCAAGCCTGCATTAGCTTGGGCTATAACTTGACCTTTCAGGAGTTGATCTATCTCATCTTCAGATAGAGGAGAAAGTAATTTTTGTTCCCTTTTGCTAAAACAATTATTTTCTTCTTTCCCTCCTAAAGATTCACAAGGTTGTTGAATATATTTGTTAATTTCAAGCAAAGGAGAATATAAATTTTCCTGAGACTGCTGATTTATTTCATGTGATTCATGTTGACTATCAAGATGTAAAATTCCTTCATCTTCAAGAAAAGAAGAAGCCACAGTATCTTGACTATGATCTTGTGTAACAAAGTGACTGGCTCTTTGAGACTATTTTTGAATGGAAAAATCAGAGAAAGCTGCAATGATTTCTTCATCATCACGATCTGAATCTTCTTCGTCATCACGATCTAAATCTAGATCTGGGATAACCAACTTGACTTTATCACAATCTGAAATTGGAACTTGATTTTCCTGAATATTGTCTTCTGCTATGATCATATCTAAAATAAGACCTTGTCTTCCATCATTTTCAATTATACTAACATGTTGAAATTGCTGCAAATTTTCCTGAGCATCTTGACAAGTATCCTCTAAGCTCTCTTTATGCTACTAAAATAGATTTTATACAGGGCTTCCATGATCTCATCATCCATGAAGTCATCATATTCATAAACTTTCTCAAGATTTTCAATAAAACTATAAGCATGTCTACAACAGTTCTGAACTAATATTGAGGATGGATAAGATTCTTTATACCTTTCAAACAGTAAATACTAGCAGGCGGAAAAATTTCATACCAAGATCGGGCTTCACCTTCTAGAGTGGCCATGAATATCTTCATCAAGTAGTGTTTAGGAAAATCAACCTTCAACTTGCGAATATGCATGTGAAATCTAACCGGATGTAAAGCAGCATCATTCCTGTCATCATCTTTAAACATAGGTAAATTCCTTTGCCAATCTACCTTTGGAATTTTATTTGGGAAACCTGGAATATGATCTCAGATCATGGGAGCATACCTTCGATCCAGTGAATCCATTTTGATAACAATGAATTCACCAAGATATTCTTCAGGCTACTGGTTCTTGAAGAGTAGAGTTTCCATAAAAATTCTGAAGCTTGGGATTTTTCTATACTGGAGTTGCTAGGTGAATGATTTCAGCCTTCCGGTGTCTGGTCATTGTCCACCATCAATAATCAGATCTGAACTTGAAACATATTGCTGAGGAACATAAAACTACGTTCCCCAATATGGTCACCACTATGTTAGGGCCTAGATCCACCGCAGGCTGAAGGGAGGCAATCCAAGGATAACTACAAACCATGCTTAACCTGGTAGCTAGCCCTACCAGGTCGGGAAAAGGCTCTCTCCTTGTCAATCTTAGTTAAGATGACTTCAATTATAGCATGAGATGACTGAATATAAATTATATTTTAGGCTAGGTATAGTAGCTCTAGGGTTTTTTGGTTGATTTTTGATGTTTGGTTGCTGGATCAAATGGAGCAGGCAGGTTGGGTCCGGGAAATCAAATCATGGATACATACATGTTCTGTGGGGCGAGGTAGACAAGGGTTTATGTACTAAAAATGGATTGAGATGGTATTTTAAGACAATTGAGGAGTTGAGGAGGGCATAAAGAAACTATTAGTCCTCTTCAAACAGTTGAAATCATTGAAAACCAAATGCATTCCCAAGACAAAGCACAACAATGTATTTTGCCTATTCACCTTGATTTATTTAGTTTTAGAAGAGAAAGATAGATTTAGATACATATAAAACATAAGAAAAACTCATTACAAAGAAGAAACAATACATAAACTCACTGTCACAAGAATCCCACAAAAATAGCTGTGAAACTTGGTTTTATTCCTTGCCAAACTGCTATAGAGATATACAATAAAGTTCAGAGCTTGCACAAGAGTCCAACCTTTACAAATGAATCAAAGAGTACATGATATAGGCAAGGAAACTACTCAATCTAGATATCAGGGGTCGAAACCATGAGAAGAGGAGTGGTTTCAACCATATCTAAACTAGGAACACAAAAGTAGGCAGTGGAACAGCTTGCCTCTAAAACTTAGGAAACCAATTCATTCAGGGTGAAAACCACTTGGAACTTGATGTATCTACCCTATGAGGTGTTTTACATCCATATTTACATCAAATAGATTATTTACCATGCATACATTTACCAAGGAATGAGGAAAAAGTCAACTTCCAAGAAAACTAGGAAAAATATGGAAAGTTAAGCAAGACTGGTAGAATTAGTTTAATGCGCAGCGCCCAAAATTTAATGCACAACGCCACTTCAAGGCTAGTTTTGGAGGCCTTACCGGTGTCCAAATCTGGTACAAGATGGCTTGTTGGAAAGCTCTATCTGTCTAGTTTCTGGAACAATTTGAATTTTCTGATTTGGAGTTCATTTGCACCTCCAAACGTTGATTCTCCCAAGGTTGCTTCTTGTGTGGCAAAAAAGTGGCAGAGAGGGCATTTTTTAGGTGTATTTTACCCTTTTGGAGGCCAATACCTTATCCAAAACTCCTCAAGCATTTTGGGCTTTCATAATTTTTTAATGCTGATTCCAAAAATGCAAGCCATTTTGCAAATGGAGGTCCCCATCAAAAGCGTAGTGCCAATGGCGTTGCGCACTTATTGGAAAAACCTGTTTTTCAAATTCCAAAATTCAAAAATGACAAATATTGCTCAAAATTTCCGGCATGAGGAATCCTTTTTAGGTGCTTTGTTGGGCCAATGATGCTTTAGCCAAGATCTTGAGTTTATCTTTCTCTTTCTTGTTCCTTAAAGCTCTTCTTAGCTTGGCTTTTAGCCTTTTTGTCATTGCATTACAAATCTTGTTCTAGGTTAGGTAGTGGTAGGCCATGTGGCAAAGCATTTTTTTCTCTTTGTTTGCCTTCTCAAGCATTCTCTCCAAGTGCATATTCACCTTCTCCAACAAATACTCCTGGCTATTCTCTATTTCTTGTTCAATGGAGGTCAACTTGACCTTTTCCCTCCTAGACCTTTGTCAGTTTTCTTTAATGATTTTCAGCTCCATAAGGTCTTCTTTGTCAGTAAGCTACTTGTTTTCTTGCTCAAGGTAGCTAATGACCCATTTAGCTCTCTCAAGGTTAACCGATAAGGCTTTTATTTCATCCTCCTTCTCTTTGATAATCATGTCCTTTATTCTTGAGCTTTGAGAGCCCAAGTTAATGACATCCTCCTCAATAAAAATAAAATCCCTATCTTGTCCTTCAGTATGGCCCTCCCCATGCATCTTCTGTTTCCATTTGTGTCTGTTTTTTGACTGCTGGCCAACTTGTATAGCTGGAGAATAAGGCAAAGCCCCTTCCACCCTTGGTGGAGATAGCATTTGCCTATGATCTGGTGAAGAAGGTGAGACCCCTTCCACCCCTGGTGGAGATAGTAATCACCTAGCAGTAACAAAAAGACTCCTTATGCCTCTCTCATAAGTGACAAATACTGGCACACCTATAGTCTCAGTCTCATGGACACTTGGCTATCCTCATGGTCCTCCTTCCTCCTGAGGCACAGATGAAAACACTTGAGGGTCTTTGAACATTTCATGGGCAATAAAGGTCTCCCATGGCATGTTCAGCAAGTTTAACTGGTGCAAGACAATAATCTTAATCAATGGAAAGTGGTAAATGCTGTTGAGTTGTTGAGGAAAAAGTTTTCTTTGAACATAGTGGGCCATCTTCTCAATGTTCCTGTATATAAAGTAGGGGAGTTTCATCATCCTTACCCTAGTAATCTAACCCAGAATATTATAGATCTGATATGAAAATACAAGACAATGAAAATAAACCCAGAAATAATATGAAATGATACTTTATTGATCAAACCCTTATGGTAGGGCAACACCATACATTCACTCCTTAAGGAAGGAGAACACTCCACAAGCCATATGCCTGTTCATACAATAATACTTCTCTTCATCTTCATATGTGGAGTCTCTAGCCTTTATATAGGCCTCATACATACAATACCATGCATCATTACCATGGTTTCCTCATACCATCAACTAATACCATGGGCCCATTACATTATTATTAACTACTTGTGGTCCCTTACATGACATGGGTTAACCACCTTATTTATTACTATGGCCCATCCCATTATTACATTATTACCTTGGGTACCTCCCTTGGTACCCCATATTATCCCCCTTGTTATGCTCTTAACCTGCAAAGCAATACCCAAACATAGAATTTGCGAAGAAAAATATACCGAGAACACAGAATATGCGAAGAAAATATACCCAGAACACAGAATAGCAATGATTTTATTATTCAGAGAGAAATGTTCACAGGCCTCTTCGAGGGGGCAACCTCCAATAGAGCAGAGCTCGATTACAAAACAAGACACAATGCTCCTCGCAGGGAGTCTCTATCCTTTATATATGACTCATACATGCAATACCACGGGCCAATATCGTGGGTTTTATTAATACCATCTATCTAATACTACCGCCCATTTACCATCTATCTAATACTACCGCCCATTTGCAACTAACTGTGGTCGCGTCACTAATTGCGGGTTAACCACTTACAAATATTAATATGGGCTTTATTGACTCTTGACTATGACGTGATCCCATGACATAAATAAGGGGGTTAGGGTGGGACCCTAACATGCCCTCCCCCTTAAGACTAGCCTTGTCCTCAAGGCTGAAGCTGCGGAAACTGCTGAAGAATAGTGGCTGGTTCCCAAGTTGCATCTTCCGGAGAGGTGTATTTCCATTTGACGAGGACCTCCTTAAGCATGCGACCGCGCAGGTGCTTGTCTCGTGTGTCTAGAACCTGTTCCGGTTGAAGCTAGATTGATCCTTTTTCGTCCAATTCAGGTAGACTGGTTTGAACTCGGCAATTGTTCCCAATCACTTTCTTGAGGCACGATACATGGAAAACTGGGTGGATTTTTGCTATAGGTGGCAAAGCCAACTTGTAAGCCACTTCTCCAATGCGCTGAAGTACTTGGTATGGTCCGTAGAATTTTGGCGAGAGCTTTTGACAACCCTTGTCTTTGAGTGATGTTTGCTTATATGGTTGCAGCCTCAAAAAGACCTGATCCCCTTCTTGAAATTGGCACTCTGAGCGATGTTGGTCAGCCTGTTGCTTCATACGGTTCTGAGCTTGATGAAGATTCTCGCGTAGATGGGCGAGCATGGTTGCGCGGTGTTGTTGGAGTTGATCCACAGCTTGTACTTTGGAGCACCCCTTGAGATAAGAAGTAGGGGAAGGCGGAAGTTGTCCATAGACTGCTTCATAGGGAGTCATTTTGGTGGTGGCATGATAGTTGGTGTTATACCACCATTCCGCCAGAGGTAACCACTGTACCCAAAGATGTTGTTTTTCTGAAGTGAAACACCTAAGGTAGGTTTCTAGACACTTGTTGACTGCTTCGGTTTGACCATCTGTTTGCGGATGATATGAAGTACTGAGTTTGAGTTGAGTGCCTTGTATTCTGAAGAGCTCCTGCCAAAAATTACTGGTGAAGATTGGGTCGCGGTCGGACACAATAGAAGTGGGCATGCCATGAAATTTGAAGATCTGATCCATGAAAGTTTGAGCAACCAAAGTGGGTGTGAATGGTTGGGGTAGGGCGCAGAAATGAGCATACTTCGACAGTCAGTCCACAACCACCATGATGACTGACTTGTTCCCAGACTTTGGAAGACCTGTAATGAAATCCATGGAGACCTCCATCCAAATTGACGCCGGAATGGGCAATGGTTGTAATGTGCCTGGTGTGTTGACGGTTTCCCCTTTGTGGCGTTGACAGACGTCACATTCTGCTACGAAAGTAAGGATGTCCTGTTTCATGCCGGCCCAAAAAAATGATCTTCTGGTGCGAGCATATGTCTTCTGAAAGCCCGAATGTCCTGCAATGGGAGATGAGTGCAATTCTGCCAAAATGCGACTTTTGAGGGTGGATGTTGGTGCTATTACGACTCTGTCCTTGTAGCGAAGAATATCATTCTACCACGAGTAGCCCTTGCTGGAATTAGGATCTATCTGCAATTGAGAAATGAGTTGGGAGAGCCCGGGATGTGAAAACCATTCCCTGCGAGCCTCTTCAATCCAGTCTGGAATGGGGAGGGAAATTGCGAGCAGAGTACTTTCCTCCTCAAATTGGCGCGACAATGCATCTGCTACCCTGTTGTCTTTCCCTTTCTTGTAAGTGATCTCATAATCATATCCCAGCATTTTGTCTAACCATTTATTTTGTTGTGGGGAAGATAGGCGTTGCTCCAAAAAATATTTAAGACTGTGATGATCTGTGCGGATTTGGAAATGTCGCCCCAACAAGTAAGGTCGCCAGGTCTCGACTGCATGTAAGATGGCCATCATTTCCTTCTCATAGGTAGATTGGCCCAGATTCCTCCCACTTAGTTGTTGGCTGGTGAAGGCCAATGGTCGCCCTTCCTGCATTAAGACCGCTCCAATACCTGTTCCCGAAGCATCAGATTCAATGACAAATGATTTGGTGAAGTCCGATAGTGCTAAGACAGGAGTGGAACACATGGCGGTTTTGAGAGCGGTAAATGCCTGTTGTGCTTCTTCGTTCCAGAAGAAGGAATTTTTCTTTAGGAGTTGCGTTAGGGGCTTCGCTATGCGGCCATAGTTGCGGACAAATTTACGATAATAGCCTGTGAGATCCAAAAATCCTCTCAAGCTTTTCAAGGTCTTAGGTTGAGGCCATTCTTGCATTGCCTGGATCTTTTTGGGGTCCACCTTGACACCTTCACGCCCCACAATGTGGCCCAAATACTCAACTTCTTCCATGCCAAACGAACACTTAGACATCTTGACAAATAATTTATGCGTGCGGAGCAGTTGCAAGAGTAGATCTACCTACTGAAGATGTGCCGCCCAAGTGCCACTATAGATGAGGATGTCATCGAAGAAGACAAGGACAAATTTTCTGAGATATGGTTTGAGGAGGTGATTCATAAGGCTCTGAAAAGTAGAGGGGGCATTACAGAGACCAAATGGCATGACCAGGAACTCATAATGGCCTTCATGAGTTCTGAAAGTTGTCTTGGGAATGTCGACTTCCTTCATGCGAATTTGGTGGTAGCCTGAGCGAAGATCCAACTTAGTGAAGAATTGAGCCCCATTGAGTTCGTCCAGCAAATCGTCAACCACTGGGATGGGAAATTTATCTTTGACTGTTAACTTATTGAGGGCCCTGAAGTCTGGACACATCCGCCACTCCCTATCTTTCTTGAGGACCATGACCACTGGAGATGAATAAGGACTAATGCTGGGACGAATGACACCTACTTCCAACAATTCCTTGATGATTTTTTCTATTTCATTCTTTTGGGTGAATGGATATTTGTATGGCCGCACATTTGGGGGTTGGGCCCCTGGAACCAATGTGATGCTATGATAATTTTCCCCTCGCGAGGGTGGAAGCTCATGAGGCTTGTCAAAGACCGTCCGATGTTTATTTAAAATCTGTTGCATCTTAGGATGAATTGGCGGAGGCATGGTGTCTACTACCTGGATGGAATTAAATTGAGCTACCACTCCATGATGGCCCTTTTTTAACAAATTTTCTATCCTATGCGAGCTGATGATAGAGGGGGCTCCCACCTGTAGTCCACGGAGGGTATGTGTGGATTTGTTCAGCTTAAAACTCATATATAACTCCTGGAAATCCATGGTGATTGGCCCAAGAGTGCGGAGCCATTCCGCGCCGAGGACAATGTCGCAACCCCCCATGTGTATTGCAAACATGTGGGTTTTCAATTGATAATCCCCCATTTGAATTTTGACATTTTCACAGCGACCTTCACATTTCATTGTGCCCCCATCTGCAATCTGGACTTGGAAGTTAGAAACTGCCCGGACGAAACAATGTGCTGCTTCAGCGATCTTTTGGTGGATGAAATTATGGGTACTTCCACTATCAATCAAGACTACTACTGGGCGATGTTTAAGAAAACCCCTGATTTTGAGAGTTTGCGGGGAAGAAATTCCTGCCAATGCATTTAGCGAAATAATTGGTTCATCAGATACAATCTCCTGTTGGTTATCTTCTTCGATCGCCTCCGGCTCCTCAAGTGGTGGATCTTCCTCGGTGGAGCTGTAGTCAGTGGCATCTATTTGAAAAAACTTGTGCTCTTTGCATTTATGACCTGGGGAATATTTTTCATCACAGTAGTAACATAGTCCTTGCTTCCTTCTTTCGGCCATTTCCGCAAGTGACACCTTTTGAATCTTAAGTGTCTGAGTCATATTGGGAGCCTGTGAGGGACGACCTTTAGCGGGGAAGTTGGGGCGGCTGGATTGGGCTGTTAATGCACGTTCCACCTTATGGGCTACCTGGCAAGCCTCTGTCCATGTGGGAGGGTGGTGGAGTAGAACCTAAGCTTTGATGGCTTCTTTAAGACCGCTGATAAAGCATTCCATGTAGAACTCATCTGTGAGACCCTTAGTGCGGAAGGCTAAGGTTTCAAAAGCAGTAATATATTCCTCCACTGTACCCGTCTGTCGAAGCTTAGTGAGACGCCCTAAAAAAGAGTCTTCATGTTCAAAGCGACTGCGAAGAGTTTTGGCAAATTGGGCCCAATTCTAAAAATGTCCATTGCAACGCTGATGCCATTCCTTCCATTGCCATCGTTCATTGTCCAAGTACATGGTGCCCACCATAAGCTTAGTCCCCTCATATGTGATATGATTCAATTGGAAATACTGCTCCATTTGTGCTAGCCATGCGGACGTGTGAGAACCATCAAATTTCTGCATATCCAACTTGGGAGGTCGCTGACTAGGTGGTGGATGGGAGTGCCAAATGTGAGGAGAGTGGCTAGACTCACCCTCATGGTATTCATGGCCATTATACGCCTCCTCGTGGGCTGGCTTCTTGCCCTTTTGGAATGCCTCCTGTAACTGGTTACTTATTCCTTTAAGCTCAAGTTCTATGTGGTTACTCATTCCTTGAAGCTCAAGTTTGATCTTGTGCACCGCAGTTTGGAGGGAGTTCACATGGTTTTCAATTTGGTCGATCCTTTCATTGGCCATCGCTTGAGCGCGAGTTTCTACCATACACCAACTTGATGAAAAATTGGGACCGCTTAAAAATTTTTACTAAGAAATTGAATGGTACCACCTTGCTCCGCTCATCGTCCTGATACTGATGGGCTAGGTCACCAATAAGCGCCCCGGAAGATCTCAGACTTTTTTTTTTTGGAAAACTCCTAACGGAGTTTTACTCCTTCCTGATCAATACTGCAGTCGCCAAATCCTCAAAAGGTCAATGCCGCCAAAAGTCCTACGAAAATTATATCCAGGTACAGGAATCCTTCACAACTACTCTGATCTGGTGGATTTGAGAGATCTGAATGGTGGAACAACTACTGCTGCTGATCTAGAATATCCGATCTGGTGGATCTGAGAAATCTGAATGGTGGAACAACTGCTGCTGCTGATCTGGAATATCCGATCTGGTGGATCTGAGAGATCTGAATGGTGAAACAACTGCTGTTGCTGATCTGGAATAGATGATGTGTGATCCCCCTATAGAAAGGGAACTATGGACTTGGGGAGTGTCAGGTGCTACAGATCACAATATACATAAGGGTCTGACAGTAGTACTCGGCCCAATGTTTCAGGGCTCTAACTAAGGAGGATCGACCGTACCCTTAGCTGTACAACCCGACTACCCTATCGTACGGGCGAGTAATCTCTCCAAGTGCTGTTCTTGGTGTACTGTAGCCACAAGACGGCCGAAGGTTTATCTATGGCGAGGTTTCAAGGGAGCTAGGGGGCTTCCTATATACCCAGAGGGTACGTGGAAGACAGTCCGTGCGCGGTTCTGTCTAATGCGCTACTACTCGAAGGGGTACCCACAGGGGTTACAAGGGAGTCCAACAGATGTGACCACCTCTTGTATTTCCTGCGTGCATGCCTCCCCAAATCCGCAGGTTTATGCGCTTAACGACAGATCCCGTGGTTTAAAGACGCCGGAACACGTCTCTAGCCAAAAAAAATTTGCTAAAATTTGGAGATCCCACCGAGCCCTGGAAAGTGCTCTGATACCACTTGTTATTCTCTTAACCTGCAAAGCAATACCCAAACATAGAATTTGCGAAGAAAAGATACCGAGAACACAGAATATGCGAAGAAAATATACCCAGAACACAGAATAGCAATGATTTTATTATTTAGAGAGAAATGTTCACAGGCCTCTTCGAGGGGGCAACCTCCAATAGAGCAAAGCTCGATTACAAAACAAGACACAATGCTCTCGCAGGGAGTCTCTATCCTTTATATATGACTCATACATGCAATACCACGGGCCAATATCGTGGGTTTTATTAATACCATCTATCTAATACTACCGCCCATTTACCATCTATCTAATACTACCGCCCATTTGCAACTAACTATGGTCCCGTCATTAATTGCGGGTTAACCACTTACAAATATTAATATGGGCTTTATTGACTCTTGACTATGACGTGATCCCATGACATAAATAAGGGGGTTAGGGTGGGACCCTAACAAAAGTGCATCAACAGCCTGACATGATATACATACAAGCGGAAAAATCTTACCTCACAGGTGAAATATTTGATAATGATCTTCATAAGAGGGGCAAACACGTCCTCCAAGTACTTGAAAGGGAACACCCTGCTGATCTTGCTATGATATCTAGCCTTAATATAAGGCTCATAATACTCTCTGTCCACATACTGCCCTTTATTCCATGGCTCACCTACATCAGGGATGCCTGTTTCTTCTGAGATGGTGGTAAGTGACAAGGTGAAGGAGAAACCAGCAAGGTTCACTTGGACATTATGTAGATGGGTGACAAACAAACCTGAAAGCTCATGATGAAACTTTACCCTCTCCACCATTTCACAAAACTCATAGCAAGAATGATGTCTAAAACAAGATATAGCAAGAGGACAAGCAAGCAACTCTGTGAGACTGATAGGTTCCTCCCGAATGATATTCCCCCTTTGTGTGGCTTTCTTGGCACATGTGCTTCTCTGGAAATGTCACTGAAAGTTTCCTCCTCCCTCTCATAGTCTATGTCTCTCTCCATGGGTTTTTCGGTGATGTGAAATGAAGGTTTGTAGTGATAACAAGATGAGTATGAAGAGATTTTTAAAAATATAAGGTAAGTGAGGTGTAAGATGAGCATGTGAATGCTTGAGGGAGTTAGGGTATAGAGTTTGATAAGGGAATGGGGGATAATGGGAATGTAAGAATTGGGAATTAGGGTAAGTGAATAGTGTATTAGGGCTAGGGTTTGATGTAGAAAGTAGGGCTTAGTGGAATGAAGCTTGATGACTAATGGACAGTGAAAAAGACTTGGTGAACTAAGTGTAAATGAAGGAGAAGAGCAGCAAATGACCCTTGGTGGCTTATGAGAGGTAGTTTTAGCTTATTTAGAGTTTATGAGAGAAATTTTCAATGCCAATAGGGTTTGCTATGAAACGATGCCCAACACACTCAAGAAATCAAGCACACTTCTTTCTTAGCAAGGAGGAATGGTAAACTTACTTGTCACAAGCATCAAAGTGATTTTTGAGAAGTTTGAAGGTGATTTGTAGCAATTTGGTCTTCCCCAACAGGTATGTAGTGCCAGTCAATAGGTGCGCAGCGCCTGAGTAAATTAACATTGCCAAACTTCAATAGGTGCACCATGCACTTTTAATGTACAACGCCGGGGAAATAATGCACAGCGCCAGTGAACTTCAACATAATTTTCCCTGTGTTTCCTTGTTTGCTCATGATGATTAGAAAAACATGCTTTAGGAGCTCTCCTTAGTTTTCAAACTTGCAAGAATGAGAAATGACTTGAATGAATGAGGTTTTATACCTTTTTTTCTTTTGATTTTTCACTAAACCAAACCAACTTTCCTAATGTTTTGTCACTTTTTTAAAATACTCTATTTTTCCGAATTTGGACTTTTTGACTTTTTTTGCAGGTGGACTTAAACTTACTTCATGGACTTTTTGGAGTGGCAGGAACTGGAATTGCTACCAGGTCACTAAGAGAATACTTATTACATATAGGAATAGCAAAACTACATAAAATTACATCAAATGAACTCATTAAATAAAAATGCTCTATTTTACCTCAAAACAGACTTTTGAGGTGAAAGAGCTTTATTCAGCATATCAGAAGTAAAATCATGACTATATGAACCTTTTTTATCCCCCTCATGTGTCTGATAACCCTTTTATTCATTCTAAATGACCATGATTACAAACCCTAAGACTGTTTTTTATAAATGAAATGAACTAGAATGACTATGAATGACTAAAAGGATGTTTTAAGAAGTCAACAGGTATATGACATGAGGGAAACTAAAATGAAACCACTACCATCAGTTGATCCATGACCTAATGGAATGCAGCTGATCGAATGAGACACCTAACATGAATGCAAAAGAGAAATTTGATCACTGATGGAAGTGTGAAGACACTGACACTAACACATACCTTCTTCAGCACATTGTAGTTGTTCCCTCAACTGCTTATTATTTTTCCTTGTTTTCATTAACTCACCAAGAGAATTGATGAGTTCCCCTTCAAGGTCCACCACTCCTTCTTCTTCTTCTTCTTCTTCAGAGTCAATAATATTTTGGTTCTTGGAGTATGTTCCAAATTCCATAAGTAAATACTTATCTGTATCATCCTCCGAATATTTTTCGCTATCTAACTCTCGTGTTGAGCTATTGTCTTTGGGGTAGAGCCCTTTTGTCTTATAGAACTTCTTCTTCTAATGTTTATGAGACTTTTTTCGAAATTTATAATCATCTTTATTTTAAGCCTTTTCTTTGTAAGGGAATTTGGACGAAAAATTTCCAACTCTTCCACAGTCAAAACATTTAAAGGGAAACTTCCCTTTATATTTTCTTGAGCCATGCTTCATTTTCCTGGCTAATTGAGCCAACTCTTGATCAGATTCATAGCTAGATAAATCTTGATGATCTTTGTGCTCCTTGGCCTTCTTGGACACTTTGAATGTTTCTTCCTTAGGTTCATATTTTTCTCTTCCTACTCTCATCTCATAAGCTATGAGAGTGCCAAGCAACGATCCATCTTGATATTCTTTAAATCATCCATATCATCAATAACTGAGGTTTTGACATTACATCTCATGGGTAGAGATCTTAAAACTTTTTGAACAATCATATCTTCCTTGACTTCTACAACAAGTCCTCTAATCATATTGGTTACTTCATCAAATCTGGCGAAGTATTCTTCTATGCTTTCATCTTCACTCATTTTTAAGCTTTCAAACCTCATTCTGAAGGTTTGGAGTTTGGCTTGTTTGAATTTTTCATCTCCTTCATGAATCTGATTGAGCTTCACCCACACTTCCTTAGAAAAATTACAGTGAATAACCTTTACAAGTTATGATTGACTAAGGCAAAGAGAATCACATTATTGGCTTCAAGATTATTTCCATACAATTTTTTACCATCGGGATTAGTGGGAGGAACATTAGGGACATTATAATATACTATTATAGAAGTCTAAAAATCTACTCCTAGGGACATAATATATGTATATTTTCTTGTATACTCGACAAGTCATGTAATTTTCTAAAACACAAGACAAGAATTTACTCTACTTTCAACAACATAAACCAATAGATCGATGAAAACAATAATAAAAAAAAGGAAGAATATCAATCGCACATAATACAATATGTTTTTGGGTAAAGAAACTAATCAAAATCCCGATTATCTATATTACATTAATAAAAAATACAACATGAAAATGCAATTTTTTTTCTCACTACAATAATCCTTGCACAAGTATAATCAACTCTTTGCCTCACAAGCTCCAGCTAACACTTAGCCAATTTTGTCGCCTTCCAAGCCCCTATTTCCTTGTGCAATTCCTAAGAGGATCAACCCATATTTAATTGGTAAATCCTTCTTCCAAAACTATCCAATCCAAAATTAGATCCATAACTGATTGCATGCACGATTTGTAGAACTTGAAAAATCATACAACTGATACTTCATTGTCCCTGCACTCTAGTCTCAACTGGTCTTTCTCTGAATTGACGTGCATGAGTTTGTCTTGAGTGAATCTTCAGTTAGTTGGAGTAGCACTGAGGATGCACCAGTTCACCAACTGACTACTATACCTCTACTACTTCCTTCTATAGTTAGAACTAGTTTAACTGACCATAACTCAATCAAACCAATTTATTTAATTACAACTCAAATAAACTCATCCTCGACAACTAAAAATTAGGGATCAGACATACATGACTACAGAAAGACTTCCAACTTGAAATTCCTAAGTTAATTAGGTCAAGTAAAATTAGTTAACTATTTGCAAGTTGTTATGAGAATATAATTTGATTTTAATTCACAATTTAATTCAAGGACAAATTAAACTGGAATTTCTTGTTTCCATTTCTCAACAATCCCTTTCAACAAGAAAGGGATTATTAGATATCGTGATCCTGTCTCTGTGAAACTCGAATTTACATCTTGACAATGCCTTTTTCAAAATGTTTGCATCCTGCTCCTCTATGGGAATGTACTCCAACAACATAATTTGCCTCAATACACAATCTTGAAGATGATGATATTGGATATCAAGATGTCACAGTAAATCATAGTTGGATCCATCTTCTTACCAAACAAACCAACCAGAATCTTCCTCATCCAGATGGCCTCACAAGTTGCTTGACTTGCAGCCATGTACTATGCCTCTGCTAAATTGAGTGCAACCAATCATTGTTTCCTACTGTACCAAGAAACAACTGCTGACCCAATACTGAATATCCCTCCTAATGTGATCTTCCTCGGAAGGACTCCTTGCCCAGTCTGCATCAGTGAAGCCCTGAAGCTTCACTCCCTCTGTCTATCTCTACCACAATCTGTACTAAGTAGTGCCTTTGAGGTATCTCAACACATGTTTGGTCGCCTTCCAATACAGCTTGGTAGGACTAACCATCACTTGACTAAGTTGGTTAACTACATATCACATGTCCAGTCATGTGTTCACCAAATATATGAGTGAACCCACAAGCTGCTTGTAAATAGTAGCTTCAACCATTATCACTCCTAAAATATTTAACCTCCTTACCAGACTCTTTCTTTACCAATGCTTTAAATTCACAAAACTTTGTGAAAGTTTGATCTCTCTTCTACATGAAAAAGATCCAACATTTATGAGAAAAATCGTTAAAAATCTGAATAGACTCACTCTATAATCTCCTGTACTCAAATGTCTCTATCATAAAAGGAATATTTGTTGAATTTTCTAAAAGTACACCCCTTGCATGTATCAAGCGTTTGAAAGACTAATAGAAATCTACTACATGATTTTCAAATCCCCATGATGCAAGTGACCCAACCGTCTATGCCACAACTCACCGATGTATCGACTCTACACCTTCTCGATTGTTGTGCTCAAGGCAACACAATCTTCTACCTCTAACTTGTAGAGATTCTTGACCCGAATCCCTATCCTTTTTACCTGTCCCGTGGCTATGTGATGAAGGAATGCCTTTCCCTTACTAAAGATGCCATCATAGCCTCTATCCTCCACCATGGAAATGGATACCAAGTTCTTCTTCAACCCGCGAACATCCATAGCACTATACTTCTTGTCTTCACCTATGCATATGGAGATCCTTCTCCTCCAGGTCACTGAAGAGCTCCTTGTTGCCAGTCATGTGGAATGAAGCTCCACTATCTAGGTACCATACACTACCCATCCTTGATGAAGCCATGCATGCAATGAGGGGAAAGTCTTGTTCGAATTGAGAGGAAAGAGCCTCACCCACCGCTACTCCTAAGGAATTCTTCTTGGACTTCTTGAGCGAACAATTTGTAGCAAAATGTCCCAGCTCGTGACAATGAAAGAAATTGACTTTCGACATGTCCTTCTTCTTGCCTCCATGATAAGAATATGATTTGGAATGGGACACCTTCCCCTTCCCTTTCTTTGCCTTACTCGCTAAGGCACAATTTTCCTCATCATCAGTCTTTGATGAGGAACTATCTCTAGTGTTCCTTTTGATCTCTTCTTGCATCAAATCTGATGACAATCATTCCCAATCTAGCAGCTTCTCCCTCCCATTGACAGAGTCTCGATAACTATGCCAACTCTTGGGGAGTCCTAGAAGATCTAGGATCACCATATCATCCTCGGTAACAGTAATCCCAACACTTCCAAGCTCATCTAGATAATGAGTGAACTTGGTTAAGTATTTCTGAATTGATTCGCCCTTCTCCATATTGATATTTCTGAGTTTTCCCTTTAGTGCCAACTTCCTATGGTCATTGCTATTCTGAAATAGGTCTATCAATGTCTTCCACATTAAGTGTGGAGTTTCCTTGCCATGGAGACTTGAGACAATGTGGTCTTGAAATCCCTCAAGAATAATTTGGCTCGTCTTTGCCACCAACTTCTTCCATTCGGCTATATCATTAGCATCCGATGTTGGTGGCCTAGGAATGTCTTAATCAATGAATTCCTTGAGGCCATTTTCTTCCAGCACTGGTTCCATCCTATCCTTCCATTCTATGTAATTCATGTTGCCTTCCAAGGCATACTTGAGTCTCAAACCGTAGAAAGTCATTTTCCGATCCTCAAAAATGAATTGTAAATTTGAATTTCACCTCTAACCCCAAACTCAAAATCTCCTCTAGTATATTTCCTTAGCTCAAATACCATGTAGAGTTTCCTATATATTCAAAAACTCATGTAATATTCTAAAACACAAGACAAGAATCTACTCTACTTTCAACAACGAAAACCAATAAATCGATGAAAACAATAATTAGCAAGAGGAAGAATATCAATCACACTTAACACAATATTTCTCTCAGGAAAGAAAATGCTCAAAACCCTGACTATCTATATTGTATTAATTAGAAAGACAAGATGAAAATACAATACTTGTTCTCACTAGAACAATTGTCGCACACGTATAATCAAATATTTGCCTCACAAGCCCGCTCTAGCCAACACTTAGCCAATTATGGTGCCTTCCAACCCCTATTTCCTTGCGCAATTGTTAATAGGATCCACCAATATTTAATTGGGAAATCTTTCTTCCAAAACAACAAAATCCAAACTTAGGTCCATCACTGATTGTATGCATGATCTGTACAACTTAGAAAATCATACAACTAATAATACACTGTCTCTACACTCTAGTCTCAACTGGCTCTTCTTTGAATTGACATGCATGAGTTTCTCTTGAGTGAATATCTAGTTAGATGGAGTAGCGTTGAGGATGCACTAGTGCACTGACTCACTGTTGGCTAAAGGGGGTCCTGAACCAGGTTCATAGTTAGTTGCACCAACCAACAAATCCCTACACTACTGGCCCTTTCGAGAACAACTCGCATAGCACAGGCTACAATTTGACCCGACGCAGTATGGGAGGATGCAAGAACCAAGTTTCTACATCCAGATATGGCTGTGATGTCTTTTAGCTACTCATATCTTCCTTTGCGTAGATCGATAAGCCCTTAGGGCTCAATACTGCAACTCTACTAAAACAACCTTCATACCTTCGCGAAGGTCTATGATCAACCTTTGCAGACCCTTAACAGTTGATTTATCCACCTACACGCATTAGAGAAAAATTCTAAATTAGTGTTCACATACATCTACATATGTTCTTTAGTAAACATAATAGAATTTATCTCAGTCTTTGCGAAAGCACTTAACAAGCATTGCGTACATTTATTAAGACTTATTCAAGAGAATCTCACATCATTAGATCAATATTTCATAAACACATTATTTATCCACAACATATATCATAAATAGAAGTAAACATAGATAAACATATATATACAGGACTTCTTTGGTAACTTTATTTATTTATCTTCAATTCAACTTTACAGACTCAAAACTACCCTACGCACTCATCTGTAGGGGTCTGCACACTCAGCTGAGGACTCTACCTAGGCCTATACGAACTCAACTGCAAAGCCTTTCTCTCCTATCTGACCCACTTCTTTGCACTATCACTTCTCTTCTATTGATCAACTACATCTCAGATTCTCTCTTAGAATCTCCAAGACACAGATATTTATAGTCTTTTATATACAATCCCATGGTCCGTGGACCATGGGTGGATCTCAAAACCGACTCAAAATTCACATAAACAAGGGGCTAAAACCCTTTGTCTTCTAATCATCTACGTGCTCCGCATCCACAAATCGTAGAGACTTTACGTTGTTTACAAAAAATACATCAAAAATTGGGTTATTTTAACCCCAAAACTGACCCAGGGGACCCCATCCCAATAGGCCCCCAACACAAAGATCTTGACTCACCCTCAAGTCACTCGGCTGGCACTACGATCTTGCTATGAAGATCCCCCAGCTCCAATTGAATTATTGCGACTTCGACAGCGCTCTGAGTGGCTACCTGCTTGACTTCCTTGATTAACTTCTCTGTAGTTGGTCCTTCTATAAGTAGCATCATTGTCTGTTGTGTTTATTGCAAGCCATTAATTTTGTCCTTGATGGTTGTTGTGAGTTGATAAGCCTCTTTCAACCATGGTTGCAACGTGGCCTTTAGCAAGGCCTCCTTCTTCTGTGCTCCCTCTACCTACACGAGGAGCTACTTGCCTGCCTGTAATTTAGCTAGGCACTGTGCTCGTGTGATGGAGCATGTCGTTACCCTAACTTCGTCATATTGTCATTGCAACTCCCTTATTTTCGTATTCAGCATATTCAGGTTCGAATCCTCCTACATATTTTCTACCAAGTGCGTGGCTTGCTCAAATAATTATGTACACTTAGCAACTGTGGCATCTAGAGTGGTGAGACCTTCCTTGATTGCAGTTCTGTGTTGCTCCTAGACTTCTAGTGGAGTTGTGAGCTACAACTTTAATTACAATTTCACCATTTCCGCACAGCCCATGTGTTGCGCAGTCCTCCATCCCTGGCAGTGTATTTTATAGTCCCGCACTCACTTGCAACTACCTGGAGCACTAGGACTGTCCTACTGCCATATAATCATTGTGCAGGATCCCCTGTATACATATTCAATCGGATCCCATTCACTCTTCCTGGAAAAGGTTCTCCATTCAGCTTTGCGAGCTAAATTACACCTCCATATGTAATTTCTTTGATAATATATGGCCCCAACCAATGCATCTGAAATTTACCTGGAAACTTAGTGAACTTATTATCGTATAATAGGACAAGATAATTTACCTTGAATGTTCGAAGCTTGATGTGGCGATGGTGCCATGCTTTTTCATGTTCCTTCCGTACTTGCTAATGGAATGATCTGAGGAAAATTTTAAGGATGGAAAATTTTCTTGAAGTTTAAAAACATTGGCGAATCTCACTAGTCCCTAATATGTAAACTATAAAATGTTTATTGATATATTTGTAAAATTATTCAAATTTATAATGATTTTATATATATTCTTTATACAATGATGGCAATTTTTAAGGTAAAATAATTTTATATTCTAAAATTTGGGTGAATCATCTTTTATCAAAATTGGAAATTGGCGAATCTTTTTTGTGAAAAATCATGGAAAATTAACCCACTAGGTGAATATTAGCCCCTAAAATTTCCCATAATGGAATCCCACCAAGACTCAGTCCTCTTCAAGCTCCATCAACTGTTCAAGACATTCCTCGAAGGCTTCGTGATCTGCCATACCTGTGAGAGATGCTACATGCAAATTGGGCATAATATACTCCATTGGCATTACATCTTCTACCCCATATACCAATTTGAACGATGTCTATCATATTAGTTGGTTGCATGTAGTCCTATACGCCCATTGTACTTTAGGTACACGCACATCCCGGTCATTTCGTTGTGTGTTTCAGATATTCGTCATCGCATTCTCCAAAATCTTGTTGAAGGCTTCAACAGTTCCATTGGCCTGTGGGTGATATGGTGTACTCTTCTGATGGTAGACCTAGACTTCTTTTGTCAGTGAACTGATTGTTTCATTCAGAAAGTGTGTACCTCTATCATTCATCAACACTTTCAAGCAACCAAATTTAGTTAAGACATATTCAAACAAAATCTTTGCTATTGTAGCCACTATACAATCCTTAACTGCCTATTCTTCTGCCCATCTGGTAAGATACTCTGTCGTGGTGATGATATAGTTCACCCTAGTTTTCTTCCCTGGGGGATGAATTGGCCAAACAAAATCAATCTCTCATTTTTCAAATGGCTACAATGATACTTGAGGTTGTAATGGAAATTCATCTCTTTGCAATGGTCTTCCCATTCGCTGACATGCATCACATGCTTTACAATATGCCTTGGAATCCTTGTGCAGCATTGGCCATCATAAACTTATGCGCAAAATCTTCTACGCAGTTTCCTTTCATGCATAATTTCCTCCCACAGCCCCTCCATGAGCTTCAGTGAGAATGTTATTTCTCTCAAAATCTAGCACATATATTCGCAATATTTCATCTGCACCCATCTTATATAGATGTCCCATAACAATTGAAAAGTTTGTCATGCGCACTACTAGTTCCTTCTTTTGCTGACTTATATACCCTTTAGGTGCCATCCCGGTAGTCAAAAAGTGGATAATATCTACACAATGATTATCTGCTACATGCACTGCGAAGAGATGAACATCTGGAAACCCTTCCTCCAAATTATTAGGCTCCTCTCCTGTTTCGATCCGTGACAGATGGTCAGGCCCCGCATTTAACCTTCCTGGTTTTATAATTACTTAAAAGTTGTATTCCTGGAATAGTAACAACCATTTGCAGATCTTCCCCCCCAACATAGGCTTATTGACCAGGTACTTCAAGGCAGAATGATCTGTGTACATCTTAAAATTCCCTCTTAACAGATAGTTCCTGAAATCCTGCAGCTTGTACACCATGGCCAATCCTTCACGCTCGGTCATTGAGTAATTCTTCTCAGCCTTCGATAATTTCCTACTCGCAAAGGCTATAGGATGGTCCATTTCTCCTTCATCGACTTGCGTTAACACTACACCCAACACAATTCAAGAGGCATCCACATGTACGTGAAATTCCTTCTTCCAATCCGAGAATACCAAGATCGGTGTGCTGACCATCTTTTCTTTCAAGACATCTAAGTTGCGCTAACATTCTTCATCCCAACATAATGTTGCATCCTTCTTTAGTAGTTTCTCCATAGGTGCGGTAATATGAGCATATGATTTGATAAATTTTCTATTATATCCGGTATATCCTAGTGTTACATGCAACTTCTTAATACTTCTCGGGGCATCCATATTCACTATCACCACAATCTTGGCATGGTCCACCATCATCCCTTGCTTGCACACCACATGACCCAACAAAATTGCAAAGGAAACACAGAATATGCATTTCTTTAAATTCAGCGCGATCTAATATCTGCGACACATGTCCATCATCAGGCACAAACTCACTACATGGTGCTTTACTAATCTGAACGTCGTTTAGTCATCAAAGTACACTTCCAAGAACTTATGAATGAACTCCTTGAACGTCGTGATGACTACGTGAGAAAATATCGCAAGCGCATTCTTGAGTCCAAATGACATCACATTGTATTGAAAACAACCCCATTCGATAGCGAATGTCGGTTTTCTCCTATCCTCAAGCACAATCCTGATCTGATGATACCCAGAAAACTCATTAGTAAATGAGTAGGCCTCCTACCCTCCAACATTGTCTAACACTTGATCTGTAAACAGTGTCGGGAAAGAGTCATGGACACACGTGTCATTAAGATTCTATAGATCTATGCAAATCCTTATCTCACCCTTCTGCTTCTTCTCCTGAACCACCATCTTGCTCACCCAATCAAATTCTTCAACGGGTTCTATGATGCCTTCTTCCAGCATCTTATCTAACTCTTGGTGAACCTTTTCCTTATATTTAGAATTAAGGGGATACAGTCTTTGCTTAATAGGCTTCACGTCCAGCTTCAGAGTAATCTTCATAATGCCCAAATCGCGAATTATACCATTCAAATCCAAATACTTGGTAGGAAATAAATCTTGATATTCATGGAGTAACTCAACAGCTTTATGCACAGTAGCATCATCCCAATAATCTCCAATCTTTGCAAACTTCAGCTCTGCTTTAGTACCAATATTTATTTGCTTTGTCTTCAATGGCGCGATGATGTCTGGGTTGTCTATTTGTGGGTCGTCGACTTCACGATACCCTTATACCTCTGGAATGCTAATATTTCTTGGATCTTCATCCTCCTCTTCAGCGGTCACATTATAGAATTCCAGCACATGGTGTACCCGAGCGCTCCAATATGGTTGGACCCACTCCGTAGGTTATTGCGGCATTCTGAAGATAATTACTTTAATCTCTAGTAGGGCTTCATCAATACTGTCGAATCCATTTTAAAAATTGAAGGTCAACAAAAACCCTTCCCTAAAAATATCCCACTCCACAGTGCCATGGTGGAGCTCCATTTCAAGGTATCAGTTCATGGGAATTGTGTCCAAAGTATGATAGAATATGTGCACCCACTCTGGCTACGGTTTTGTCCCCCATGCTTTAGTCCATTTTGCTAGGTGATCACGTGGATCATCCTTCCCACTATATTTCTCAGTCAATCTAGTGTTAGGATGCCCAAACAGTAACTTCATCATTCTTCTGTAACCGCACCATCCAATATCAAATCTATCCTTATGTGTACCCCACCATCATGTAGACGTAGCGCACAGAACCAAATATAATGCTTGGGAATGGTGATCCTCAAGGAATTCTCGCTCAAATGCATCCAAAAACTTATCCACATTAGTTAAACCATCATAATAAGGTAAGTTCCTTACCTCCGACGAAACAGAGTGCAATGATTGTGTCATCATGTTGCATTGCATTGTGGATACTTCATGCAAACAATTCTGCCAATGCTCCAACTCTTCATCTGAATCAGAGGTGCAAGAACTCTACTGATCCCATACAATCATCCCATCTATTATCGGATTGATCCAGTCTTGATCTCGTGCTATTATTTTGTAGATCTAATCTAGTTCATCTTCAGTTTCCTCGCAATCGCAGACTACTTCAGTGTAGTGTGCCCCTTCAGTAGGGTCCAATGACACTACAACCCGATGCAATTTCTTTTCAAACCACATTGTGATTTTCTTTAAGTTGATGACCCCATTCATGTCAATGGCCCTATCAATTCCTTGGAGCACAGGGTATGGATTATTGTCCTCAATGATCTCTATCACCTCAAAGTCAACCATCACACTCGCACCTTCTATATCAATTGTTACTCCATATAATTGTCCCATAGGGATGATCTTATACTAGTTTGCCATGCTGAGCTAAATTGGTGACCACTGCAGTGCGCGTCTCCCCATTCTTTCCCATGTTTGTTCAGATAAAATGTTCGCATCCGACCCCAGATCCAAAATGACCTAGTCAATCTCATAATCTCCTATCTGCGCGGTGAGCCTCATCTCATGCCCTATTCGCGCCTAATGTTGTCCAATTTTCCTAACTATACAGTTTCCATCAAGGACGTTCTCTTTGTTGGGGTATTTTATTATTAACTCCCACAGGCCTTTCACAGCTTTGTTATTGTGCAACAGTTTCATGTAGGTGTCCAAGAACATGGTAAGGATAGAGGGATCAACCTCTGTAGGTGCACTGGTTTATTGCACTTTGTTCTAGATTCCTAAGGTGGAGGCCTCAGGGAAGCTCTTCTTGGCTTCCACAAAAGTTTCCTTAGCGTGCTCCAGATCAAAACCAACTTCCTTTTCTGTGGCCTTGCAGACCCATCTATCCTCTTTAGGCTATTTTCCTTTATCATTGCGAGTTGTTATTCTACTTCTTAGTACTATATTCATGCTCTGATCCTCTTCGAGGGACTCAACTCTCATCTTCTGTAAGTTCTGTGTAGGTTGCTGAGGTTGCATTTTCTTCTCGTGCATCTTAGCTATCAACATCAAGTATTCTTCTTTAGTGTGGTCAAACTAGATGTAGTATTGACATGATGAGCATGTATGATTCTTACACTCTTGCACGTAGTTCCCTAGTGTTCCATAGTTGTAACAAATAACTTGACACTAGCCTCTAATAGGTCCTCCTCCTCCTGGGCATTGTCCTCATCCTTGGTATCCTCCGCATGATCCTTCGGTGCCCTACTCCAGAGGTCAAGTTTCTACTTGCATATGGTATGTATGTTTTCTTTCCATCATCAACTCATAGTTGCGACAGTGGCGCTCATCGTGGCTCACTAATTTGCAGAAATTATAGAACAACTATTGCGGTGTCGAGACGAACTTTTGAAGCAAATGGAAATTATCTGTCGTATGTCGTCCAATAACCTGACAAATAGCACACCATAGCACATACCCCATGCTCAGTCCTACTAGAGTTTCTGGCCTCAGGGGGATTGGTCCCCCTCCTGTAACATAATTTGCAAATATGGGATAGTGGTCTTTATCGTGCCCCTGGCTCTTACACTTTAGAAACCAGACTTCTGCACACACCTCTAGTTTAGTCTCCTTGTCTTTCTTCAAGCTCTGCAATGCCAAGAAGAAGTTCTATAATTGAGAGTGAATCTATTGTACCGCCAAGGTCACATCCTAAATGGGCGTTGCATGCAACCTCATCACGATTTCCAAAGCTTTCGCCTATGTTCCTATCTTCTATTGTAACAAAGAAATCCTCAGGTGGGGCATAAGTGAATCTATAGACCATTCGTGATGCTGACCATCTGTGAGCTACATGTTAGCTTCTTGAATCACACATTTCAACGTTTGATCTAATTCCAAAGGCGTCTCATCAACCCTCATCATGATTTTCGTAAATCCAACTATTGACTACGAGTCACACTTAGGCTTACTAAACTCCTTGTTTAAAGTAGCCTTAGTATTTGCTAGTGATGCTCGAGGATTATCATAAAGATACTTAATATACCAAGTCAGCATCCAATCCTGTAGAGCGGTAACCAATTGTGCCTTCTTTATATTGTCATTAGTAATCTGTTGCACTGTCCACACAACATTCGTGAAAAACCATAACTGCTCCATATATTCGCTCCCTATGCCCTTGAAAATCAGCAGCTTTATTGTGTTCAACATGCTGAATGGTGGTGGTGGTGGTGGAGGTGTGGGTGAAGGTGTATGTGGTGGAGGTGGAGGCGGAGGTGGAGTGGATGGATGATGTGTTCGCAGAAAACCTTGTGTTATTAGTTGAACAACGCTTCGTGGCGGAGTTCGTTCCGCCCCTTCGTCATCACTCAAAGGAGGTCCAATCAATGGAATATACTATGATCATGATCCTTCATGATTTCTAAAGAGTCTTCCACTTCACGTAGCTCTGAACATCAAGGCAATGACATAACCCATTTTTCACACAAAAAAATTAATCCATGTATTCAAATATCTTAAATACTTACCTCGCAGTACTTTGAAAAATCGCCACTCCACTTCGTTGTCGCTGACTGAGGTATCAACTGTGAATTTTGTAACAAATCTTCCGAGAATTTGATAGAGCAAATGATCAACAACCGGCACAATATGATTTTCAGAGTTTTCTAATCGTCGCACTAATTCAGGAGTCCACACTATAGGATTATCAAGATTCCACCTTCCTTGGCTGGTTGTCAATTTCGCTAACCACTCATACAGTTCAATGGGGAAGGTGTAGAAGAAGATCTTGTGTATCTCTGTATACAGATACCTGTTCAACCACTATTGCTTTGACAAGAACAAATTCCTATTTTCTTGCACCCTGAACTCATGAATCTTCTGATACAACCACTTTTCAATTTATTTCTTGGTCGGATTCTAGTGATGTGACATCACACATCTCTTTCAAGTAGATTCTTGCCCTTGCAATGGAACCATTTGTTGGCTTAAGGGGTTCCTGACCCAGGTTCAGAGTTAGTTGCACCAACCAAGAAATCCATACACTACTGGCCCTTTCGGAAACAACCCGCGTAGCACAAGCTGCAGTCTCACCTGAAGCAGAATTGGGGGATGCAAGAACCAATTTTCTATATCTAGAGACGAGTGTGATGTATTTTAGCGCCTCAGATTTGCCTTCGTGTAGATCAATAAGCCCTTAGGGCTTGGTACTGCAACTCTACTAAAACAGCCTTCAAACCTTCACGAAGGTCTACAATCAGCCTTTGCAGACCCTTAACAGTTCATTTATCTACTTACGCACATTAGAGAACAATCCTAAATTAGTGTTCACACAAATCTACTTAAGTTATTTAGTAAACATAACAACATTCATCTTAGTCTTCATGAAAGTACTTAACATGCATTGCGTACATTTATTAAGACTTATTCAAGAGAATCACGCATCATTAGATCAATATTTCATAAACACATTATTTATCCACAACATATATTGTAAACATAAGTAAACAGAGATAAACATATATACACAAGATTTCTTTGGTAACTTTCTTTATTTATCTTCAATTCAACTTTATAGACTCAAAACTACCTTGCACACTCAGCTGCAGACTCTACCTAGGCCTCTACGCACTCAGTTGCAGAGCCTTTCTCTCCTATCTGATCCACTTCTTTGTGCTATCACTTCTCTTCTATTTACTCACTACATCTCAGATTCTCCCTTAGACTCTATAAGACTCACTTATTTATAGTATTTTACATACAATCCCATGGTCCACGGACCATGGGTGGATCTCAAAACCGACTCAAACTTTACATAAAGAAGGGGCTAAAACCCCTTTGACTTCTAATCATCTATGCACTTCACATCCACAAATCACAGACACTTTACATTATTTACAAAAAATACATCAAAACTTGGGTTATTTTAACCCCAAAACTGACCTAGGGGACCTCATCCCAACATTCACTACTAGACCTCTAGTAGTTCCTCCAATAGTTAGAACTATTTTAATTGACCATAACTCAATCAAACTGAGTTATCTAATTACAACTCAAATTAACTCATCCTAGACCCCTAAAATTTAGGGATCACATGTACATGATTACAGAAATATTTCAAACTTGAAATTCCTAAGTTAATTAATTCAATTAAACTTAATTAACTATTTACAAGTTTCTACGAGAATAGAATTCAATTTTAATTCAAAATTTAATTCAAGAAAAAATTAAATTGGAATTTCTTGTTGCCATTTATCAATAAGATACACTTCCATCCTCACTTTCCAAAAGGTGTAGTTTGTCCCACCAAAAACTGGTATTACACTTGAGTAAGACTCTTAACTCTCTTTCCTAGACACAATTCCTTATAAATCTACCTACCAGTGGTTAGAATGTTCCTGAGGAAACCTTCATTTGATACCAATTGTTGGAATATGAAATTACTGGCAGGCGCCGGGGGGGTGTGAATCAGTAACAGTGAGGTTCTTAAAAGTTTTACTGAATATGTTTTTAGTTATTTCCTCGACTATCTTATACTTATGAGAGAATTCATGCATAGAAAAATGGGAAGCAAGATGAAACATTCATATGTACATGCAATACATCACATGAGTAGCATACACATATTGACACCAATATTTTCACTTGGAAACCCAAAGGGAAAAGACCACCAATCTGTTTTTTGTTATGATGTAAATTAAGCACCTACTTAATTACATCAATTTTTTTGTGAGCACCCACTCACAAGAAGAACCGAGTCCCTTAGGATAGAAAACACCTACTTGATGAGAGGCACCAACCTCTTATGGATGTAAGGCACCACCTTTTCTTTTCACTGTTCCACTTTTCATACAATTTTCAAACTCAAAACAGAGGCACATAGAAATATAGAAAAGTACGAAGCTAGTTTATTGTAGAATCAAGTTCTTCTCTCGATCCTCCATTGTTTCACAGTCTCTCTCAGCCTCACGCAACAACTCCCTATTCTCTGCACTAATGAATTCTGTTCCACATGCTCTCTGCAACACACTGTTCCAGTTCAACACTTGAGCTAGTTGCTTAGCTCACACACACTTTTCTCTCATTCTTCAACACTTGCAACAATACTCCCTTCCCCACTTTTCTCAAAGGAAATAACAGGTTTTTTTCATATGTTGCACACTAATCAATGTTCCCTTTCCTTCCTATTTCATCACTTCGCAACTGTACCTTTGTATAGCTCCTCCATGATGTTGTTGCATATGATGTTGCAATTTTTATACCTCATTAAACTTTGAATATGGGCACATGAGCATTTTCCCAACTCTCTGTGTTGTTCTTCATGCTAAGAATTAATTCTTAGTCAATACTGCACACTTCAACTAAGAACTCTCCTCTCTATGAACAAATATCATGTCCCTAAAGCTCTCCATGCTTACTCATTGCTCTCCGATATTGACTATAGTTGAGGATGGCCTTTTTTTTAACTTCAAGATAGGCCCGATGCTATTATCTATGACTTTTTGTCCTCGTTACCTTGACACAATGATTTATTCCTATGCCATTAAATCCATTAATTAACTCTTTTGATTTGTATTTAATCTCAAGTTGTTGACCCATTCATCCTTCAACGCCTTTTTACAACAATATCAGGGCTTCCCATATCATAACTTTTGTTAAAAGAGACATTACAAAATTGCAGGGTCCTGAGGGTGCAAGCCCCTTCATGCTTATCCCCTTCTTTGTTTTCTTATATGAGTGGGTGGTGTGACTGAGGGATTATCACTTAGGTGCTAGGATTCTTCTCTATGCTCTTGGTCTTTTGGTTCCCCTCGACTAAACGCCAAATAATAAAGAGTCCCTGGTATCAAAAATCCTCTCCAAATTACAATTTTGGAGGAATTTTGAAATTATGACCTCTGAAATACTACATAGCACCTTGGTGCTAAGTTTCACTTCTGCGCCCTTGGTTTTTTGGGTTTCTTATGACCAAGCTCCAATCCACATCGGAGCTTCTTTATCAGATCAAAGATTTTTCAGAAGAGTTCAATGCGAGGTTACGAAATCCCAACGTCTGATGTTCAAACCTCTGAGATGATGTCATGATGTCATCATTACTCAATTTTGAATCTCCTTAGTAGTGACACGTGTCACCCAAATTTTCCCCAATAGGTTACTCAAAATATTGAATCAAACTTCTATGTTTCCACCGTACAACCACATCATGCTTACGCCATCTCCCATGTAAACTTCACATGGCCAATCACCTTTCACCATGTGTCCTACCAGAGGAGAGAGAAAGGGTCCTGTCAAGCCTTGGTTTCACAATTAATTTCTTCATTAATTCCGTGCACGTCGCAACCTCGATGCTTCTAAGGAATTCAAATCATAAGGACTTACGAAACTCTAAGGTTCTGAAATCCTGATATACCAGGGTTCCAAGTTTTCTTGTCTAATTCTAATATTCGACCTTTGTGATGTCCCTATATACTTCCGTTCTTTTGAAATCAGGTCCTGATGTTCTTTGGATGAGAGGTTCTAAATATCTAATGCTATGAGCCATTCGACATTCTAATGGCCATATACTTAGAGACTCTGATGTTCTCCTACTTTCTAATGTACTAAGCTCCGCTCCAACCTTCAATATTTCGATATTTCATGCCTTTCTAATATCGGGTTCCAAGGCTCCAACCTTTCAAAATTTGGCTCTCGATATTTGGCCTACTTTGATCTTCAAATTGCTGACTTGCTCTGATATTTTGGGTTATGAAATATCTAGGGCATAAATTTAGCTTGCATTGGACTTTAAAACCCTAACTTTGACAGTCAATAAATTTTGATCCAGCAGGCCATTTCTGGACTTCCACATACTATTGGAAAGCTCTTTCAGAGCACTAACATCATAATTCCAGGAGCATTTGAGCTTATCTCTTAAGACGGAATTTCCTCCAAATGCTCAACCTCCCAACCACCATAGTCATATTTTTATGGCTTCTCTAGTAATCCTGCTATTATGATGATTCTCTAGAAGACATTGTAGCAACCATGGGACTCCTCCTCGGCTATGACTCAAACAAGTCCAACCTAGTCGAAATCAATGCCAACACACTTGCAACCACTAGCCATCCATAAAATGCCAACTATCCAACAAAGGAAACAAGAAACAAAGAAGATGCAACAATCAAAGAGCTTAGAGAAAGAATGAATTATTGTGAAGGACTAGAGGCAAAGATTATCTCTCAAATCCAATATTGAAAAATCAAACAAACGACATTAGGAAATTCTTCAATTATTTGAAGAATAAGAAAATGGTCTTAAGGAAGAGATCATTAGGTTGAGAACTCAATTGGAAAAGACTAGAGGTGGAGAAAAGGTTTAGGTAAGTATCTTAAAAGGTAAGTTAGCAGAAAAGGATAAGTGATTGAGATTTCAAGATAGCTCAAATTTGAACAATCTTCTTGGCAATCAAAGGTCTCCCTCCATTTGATCTATTATTGGTTTTCATGAAACTATAAAGGGTGAATCTAGCTCACAAGCTTTTGCAAGCAATTATGAGGATAACAATAAAAAATTTGAAATTCATGATAAAGAGATAAGAAGTCAACCAAACCAACAACCAAATAAAGTGAATTTTTAAAGGAAATCATTTTCTCCTAAATATAGAAGTATCAATCAATTCTCTCCTTTGGAAAATGATGTTGAATGTTTTATTTCCAATAAATTTGGACACTTTGTAGCCAATTCCAGAAGAAGATTCTCAACAAGATCATAAGATCCCACGTAATTAGGTTTCTTTAAGGGATATTGTTTTTCTTGCAGCATATTTGGTCACAAAGCTATTAACTGAAATAGGAGGAATATGAAATAAAAATATTATGATTCATGTGCTCCCTTTTCTAGTCATGTAAGATGTTATACTTGTAACAAGTTTGGGAATGTAGGAACAAGTAAATGGATTCACATAGACAACAAGTTTATTTCCTCCAAGGCAAGCAACCAGATAAGAATATTGTTACCAAAAGATATGAGAAATATGGATCCACCAACACTACTCAGCAAAAGCAAGAATAATAAGCTAAGTCTGGCCTTACTCTATGTTCATTTGAAGATGAAGATGAATGGTACATACATAGTGGATTCTCTCATCACATGTCTGGAGACAAGAACAACTTTGAGTCTCTCAAGAAAAACAATTATGGTAAAGTAAATTTGTTGGATGTCTGGTAGTGTTTGGATGGATAGTGGTTGTGTTAGTGTTGGCATTGATCTCAACCAAGATCAGCATGATGATTGGGAGCCCATATGGAATCCCATGGTAGCTACAGGGTTCATGTAGAGAATCATCATAGTAGTAGACTTACTGGAGAAGCCATAAAATGATGTCTATGGTGGTTGGGAGTTCAGGATTCCAGGCACAAAAAGAAGAGTTAAGGAGCAAAGAGTGGCAAAGAGTTTGTAGACATATTAGAGGTATCATATGGCCTCAAATCCTAAATGATACCCTCTCCATTGGAAAGTGCTCTGAAAGAGCTTTCCGATGATGTGTGGAATTCTAGAAATGGCCTCCAATATCTAAAGTTATGGTCTACGAAAGTACAGGGACTTGAAGTACTAAGAAGGTTGAAATATTGGAGGTTAGCAAATTAGAGCAGGCTATATCGGAGGTTGGAGCACATTGGGACCCACTATCGGAACCCCATAGCCTATAATATCAGAGCAATGGAGCATGTTATATTGGGATATTGAAGATCAGAGAAAATCTGGACATCAGAGCATGTCACATCACAATATAGGAAGTCATCGGAATATCAGAGGTCTGGGATATTAGAATATCAAAACTTCTTAATAGCAGTATTCTAAGAAGTTACAATATCCGGTTCGACTGATATTTCTAAAGCGTCAAGGGATGTCTAGACGATCTAACATAGGATCTTGTTGCAAAACCAAGGCGAATTGAGAATCTTTCTCTCTCCTCTTGTAGGACACATGGTGACATGTCAATATGCCAAGAAACTAAAGGGGCTAGTGACGTCAATGTGACGAGACAGTACAGTGGACATGTGGCATCATGTTTTAGCATTTTCAGTGGTCCAAAGGAACAAATTAGAATGACACATGTCACCTCCAAGAGTTGGAAAGTGTGGAAGTGATGTTATCATATTAGAGGTCGAAATATCAGAGATGAGGATATCATAACTCCTGTGCAAAAGATAATTGAGAAGTTATGATAAAGGGGGCTCACATATTACCTTGCACATGGTTGTATGAATCTCAAAGGGACCAAGGTATGAAAAAAGGGAGCTAAGGATATCGGTACTAAGTAATATTGTAACATCTTATTCATTGAAGTTATGATAGAGAAGGGCTTCGATATACCACTAAGCCAAAAGTCACGAGCTTGGTCCTATGAGAAAATAAATGCCAAAGGAGCTAAACGTAAAGGGGGCTAAGGATATTGGAGTAGTGCAATATTGTAACATTTCACTTGTGTAAGTTACAATATGTTGGATTTTCGATGAAGAAGTAAAGTGATCTTAATGGATGGTTGAATTGGCAGTTGAACAATTAAATGAAAATTGACGAAGTTGGTTGTTGAGGATAGTTAGATCTATAGAAGGCTCTGAGATAAGGAAATGAGGACAAGCTTTAATAGAGACGAATTGAAGGAATGAAGAAAGCATTGAATGCTACACATGCACATTTGGTAGAGTTAAATGAGGAACATAGTGGTCATTCCTGAGTGTTGTTAGCTCTGTGGAGCAATAAATTATCATGGGAGTCATGATAGAGTGTGAAGGTCTCCTGGGATTAAATTCTCAATATGGAAATCTATGCAAGAAGTCAGTGGAGAAATTGAAATTCCATCTATGTGTTTAATTCTGTGATAGAGTTCAACCGGCAGACGTAACAAAAAAAGAAGGAGCCATAATGAAGTGCACTTTGACATTATGGACATAGGCAGCAAAGAGAGCTTTGTGTAGTGTGCATCAGTGGATAAAAACCATCGATTTCCAACGAGGAATATGGAGTGAGTAGAGCATATTGTTGAAGTGATAAGGAGTGAGAGCTGTGTGAGTAGACAGAGAGGTCTAAGCATCGAGAGCAGACATAGTGCTGGCGTAGTGAGAGTAGCGTTGTGCTGTGAAGAAGAATAACGAGGGAAAAGATGAAGAGTGTGTAGTAGAGAGCATGTACGAGCGAAGGAAGAGCGGTAAGGATATGTTGTTGTGAGAAACAAGTAAAGAAAAATTGCATGAGATAAAAGGGACTTTGTGGAACAATAGTGGAGAGAGAGAAGAAGTTGAGTTTGCAACTAACCATATTGGTATTTTACTTGTAATGTATATGCCTCTATTTTCAGTTTGAAAATTGTATGAAATAGTAGAATAGTGGAAAGAGCAGGTTGGTGCCTGCATACAGAAGAGGTTGGTGCCTCTGGTCAAGTTTGTTCTTGCTAACCTAAGGGGGTCAGAGCCTCCTGTGAGTGGGTGCTCACAAACAATCTAATGTAATTAAGTATGTGCTTAAATTACATAATAAACAAAAAACCAAATTGGTGGTTTTTTCCTTCTAGGTTTCCAAGTGAAAACATCGATGTCAAAATGTGTATTCTATTCATGTGATTATTTCTGTGAACATATGAATGCTTATATTTGTTGCTTAGTTAATGAAAAAAAGATCTCATAAGTAACAAAAAATAAAAAGGGATGTAAAGTATATTTAAGGAAAATATTAAAGAATTTCATTGTTACTGACTCACGCCCCCCCTCTAAGTAATTCCTTATTCCAACAATTGGTATCAGAGCCAAGTTCCTTCAAGAATATTCTAACCACTAGAAGGTAGATCTATAAGGAATTTTGTCCAGGCAAGAGAGTCAACAGGATTACTCAAATAGAATACAAGTCTTTTATGGGACAAACTATGTCTTTTGGAAAGTAATAATGGAAGCGTATCTTATGTCCCTGGGAGTAGATGTTTGGACTCCAGTGCTAGTAGACTACAGTGTCCCTAATATTCGTCCCATTGATGCATATGGTAAACAATTATATGGAGATAATGCTAAAGCCAAGAATTCCATTCTCTTTCATATTGTTCAATCATAACTTGTAAAAGTTATGCATTGTAAGTCTGCTAAGGAAGTATGGGTAAAGCTTAACCAAAGTCATGAAGGAGATGACAAGGTCAAGTAGGAAAAACTTCAAACCTTGAAAATGAGGTTTGGGAGCTAGAGAATGAGTGAATATAAAAACATAGAAGAATACTTCCTCGGATATGATGAAGTAACCAATATGATTAGAGGACTTAGTGAAGAGGTCAAGGAAGAGATGATTGTTCAGAAAATATTAAGATCTATGCCCATAATATTTAATGCCAAATTCTCAGTTATTGAAAAAATGATGAATTTAAAAGATCTCAAGATGGACCAACTGCATGTTACTCTCACATCCTATGAGATGAGAGTGGGAAGAGAAAAGTATGAACCTAAGGAAGCAACATTCAAAGTATCCAAGAAGGTCAAGGAGCACAAAGATCATCAAGACTACAGTAGCTCTGAATATGATGAGGAGTTGGCTCAATTAGCAAGGAAACTGAAGCATGTCTTAGTAAAATATAAAGTGAAGTTTCCATTTAAATGTTTTGACTATGGAAGAGTTGGACATTTTTCATCCAAATTCCCTTATAAAGAAAAGGCTAAAAATTAAGATCATTTGAAATTTGGAAACAAGTCTTAGAAAAATCAGAAGAAAAATATCTATAAGAAAAAGGGGTTCTACTCCAAAGAGGATAACTTGAAACCAGAGTTAGATAATGAAAACTCTTCGGAGGATGATGTACAGATAAGTATTTACTTATGAATTTTGGAACAAACTACAAGAAGAAAAGTGTTGTGGACTCTGAAGAAGAAGAAGGAGTAGTGGACCTTGAAGAGGAACTCATCAATGCCCTTGATGAGTTAAAGAAAGAAAGGAAGAAGAATAAGCAACTGAAGGAACATCTACAACATGCTGAAGAAGGCATGTATAACTCTGATAATGAGGAGTTTTATTATCAAAAATAAAAACTTGAAGAAGCTATCAAGATCAAAGCTAGTTTAGTCCTTCTACTAGAAGAGAAACAAGGAACATGTGAGAAACTAGAAGAAGAGAACAAGAAGTTAAAACATGAGCTGCTCAAGTTAAGGAAGGAAATGATCTCAAAGACATGCAAAGATGATATTTTGTCTTTGAAAGTTAAACTCGAAGAGGCTAAACAAAAGGAAGATATTATTCAAGACTTGATCCAAGAATGGGAAGAGAACTGTCAAAGTCTTGAAGCAAAGATTGTATCTCTAAGAACTAATATTGAGGGAATAAATACCGAGAAGGGTTTAAATGAAAAATTTGCAAAAGGTACAAGGAAACAAATCAGATTCTAAATATCCAAAGGCCCTTAGGAATCAAAACATATCTGGTATATTCAACGACACATAAATATTCTATGGAGAAGATCAACTTTAGGTTTGCAAGATTTGAAGAACCACAGAGGCATGCAAAGAAGAATCAAGAAAAAATCAATGTAGACAAAAGAGTAGTAGGAAAAGAGGAGATAATCAATGGAGAACAAATCAATCAACCAAACAACCAAGGTACCTTCATGTACAATCTCATAAGACTTCCAACAATAGGCATGCATATTTATTTTATTGTCATTGTTATAAGTGTCATATATTTTGGCATACAATTGTTGATTGTAGAAGGATCAAAGTTGAAAGATATGAAAATCGTAGATATAATAAGTGTAAGAATTTTAGATATCAAAACTCTTCTTTTAGAAATGGAAATGTCTTCTCTCCCTTGTTAGGAAAAGTAGAATGCTTCAAATGCAATAATTTTTTGGGCATAAACAAAGTGATCACAAAAGCATGTTTGAATACCTATCTAAGTCCAAAAATGTTAGATAGTGTTGACAACATTAATCCTTTCTGCAGAGAGAGACAATCCCTCTAGTCCAATGAGTGGGTCTAGCAACTAAAGTGACTATCAACTAGACATATTCCTACTAGATTATAATTGGAAAATAGAACGAGAGAGATGACCTACCTCGCTCTGATGCTATTTTGATTTCCTTTGTTGAGATCCTCGAGATGCTTGTGTCAAAGAATTGTTCCTACTTCTTCAACGCTTATGTACCTGCACAAGTGATCAAGAGACAACAAAGCATAACAAAACCAATAGAAAATCCAATAATAACATACTTAGCTGATCAAGGAACACCAAGCTAATACATACATGAACATATATATTTTGGAAGATGAACCAACAGTTGTATATTATTTAAAGAATGAAGGGAAGCTTACAACCATAACCTTGATGTTGAAAGGATCTCCTTGAGTTGTAATCCATGTACAAGCCAAGAAACTCTCCAAACACTCCTACAAGTCTAATGAATAGCCTCTAAGCACAAGCTCAACATAGGGGTGAAAATGGACATAGATCAACCATTTGAGAATGGGAGAGGAGGAATTTATAGGTTGTGAGAGGGAGTTAGGACTCCTTGAAAGATAGCATTAGGCCCACATCTCAAGGAGGTAGCTCATAGGGATGAAACCAAGAGGTCAAATTAAGATTATTTGACCTCATCTATGCGAAACCACCTCCAACTCGCCGCTTTGGAAGCTTCTAGATCACACAACTTCTCATCCTCTTTCATAAAATTTTCTTTTTAAGACCATCATGGATATGAAAGGGAACAAAGTGATGCCATTTCTGGCTTAACATGGTGCAATAGGTGATCATCACGATTTTGAGCTTCATAAGGGTGATGACCCTCATTTTACAAGCTCTAGAGATTTTACAAGAAAATTTAAAGCTCTAGAGATTTTACAAGAAAATTTAAAGGAGGGATCTAAAATATATACATGGATGATTACAATGTATAATGATCATGTTTCGAGCACTTCAGGGTATGTCACAAGGAAGTGTAGGAGGTGTGACAAAATATTGTGTAACAGATAGTCGTCTATCCAAAAGGAAAAGGGGAGATGCAAATGAAATACTAAAAAGTGCATGCAGTGTGGACTCGCTCTATCAGCCCATAATCAAGAGAAAAGATGGTATGTGGATAATGGTTGTTCCAAACATATGACTGGGGATAAAAAAAATTTGTGTTGGAAAAATAAAATAATAGACAAAACAATGTCACTTTTAGAAACAATTCTCCAGCAAGAATCAAGCGTAAGGGCATAGTCAATCTTGATCAAGAGACAAAAGCACAAAATGTGTTGTATGTGGAAGTTCTCAAGCATAATCTTCTTAGTGTCAACCAAATGTGTGATAATGGCTATGATGTGATGTTTCAATCCAAAAACTGTGATATCCGCAACATGACGAATGGAAAGATGGTGGGAAAAGCAATCAGAACCCACAAAAATCTATATGTGTTTGATGTTTCTAGGGTTAATTACTATTTAAGAAAAATGAGTGAGGCACTGTTGTGGCACAAGAGGCTTGGGCATATGAATTTTTATAGTATGATAAAAGTTAGCAAGATTGGATTTGTGAGAGGATTAACAAGACTGTCAAGGACTGATAATGAAATTTGCAAGTCATGTCAATTTGGAAAACAAAACAGGACTCATTTCAAGCCAAAAGAGTTCTCCTCATCTAGACCACTAGAGCTTATTCACACATAAATTTGTGGCCCAACTAGCAAAACAACCCTAAAAGGAGAAAGGTATTTCATGTTGCTCATTGATGATTTTACCAGGACCACTTGGATTGTGCTCTTAAAAGAAGAGTTAGAAGCATTCAAGCATTTTAAGAAATTTAAATCTTAAGTAGAAAATGAGAAAGAACTAAAGATAAAAATTTTAAGATCACACATAGGAGGAGAGTACAGTTCATGAAAGTTTGAATAATTCTGTGAAGAGCGTGGCATCAAAAGGCAATACTCAGTGGATGAAACTCCACAGCAAAATGGATTAGTGGAGAGAAAGAAAATAATAATCCAAGAAATGGCCAAAGCAATGTTGGATGAAGTAGATCTATCTGACATCTTCTGGGGGGAAGAAACATAGGAAATAATGTATCTATCAAACATAACTAAAATTAGGCCTAATAGTAATAAAACTCCCTATGATTTGTGTAAAGGAAGACCTGCATCAGTTAAACACCTCAATGTTAGAAATTATATATTATGGAGAAATGGAACACATAAAATATTGTAGAAATATAAACACAGAAAATGCATAAAACAAGAGAGACACAGATATATGTGGTTCACCCAGTTTGGGCTACGTCCACCCCGAACAGCTAGTCCTTCCTTTCTATAATCCAGCAAAATGAAGAGACACAACCTACAGTAGATCCGTTGTATATCCTCTGTTTTCTCTCACAGTCTCACCTCTATTTCCCGCTCATAGAATACACATCTATCACATAGCCTCAAATACAATGCCCTCATACAAAGAGAGGGGTTTCCTTCTAGGGCAAAAAACCCTAAACTAAACATAAGTTCTACCGTCAGATCATCCGCCTAATGAACGGCCCAGATTGACTAGAAATTATTATACTTTTACAAGGCAATTTTACAGCTGTTTTTAGCTTCAGGGGCGCTGCCCCCCCTGGACCCCCCCCTGCAGTGAATATTTTACGGGCGGTGTTGCCACCCCCATTTCGAACTGGGGTCCAATGTGGCGATACCTTTGAATATAGAAGATAATCAGGCTCCACAGCCAACAATCTCCCACTTGGAGACTGATTGTAGAAACTCCACCGCTGCTCCATTTGCTGGAAAATGACTCCTCTTTGGACCTGGCTGTTCCTCATCTTCATCGTCATCCTTGAAGACCAATTGAAACTAAGCTTATTCTCAGTTTCTCCCTGGTTACAACTTTTGTTAGCATATTTGCAGGATTCTAGCTAGTGTGTATTTTTTCCAGCTTCAACTCTCCATCTTCCAACACTGATCGTATGAAATGGTACTTGAGCTGTATGTGTTTAGTCCTGGAATGAAATGTTGAGTTCTTTGCAAGATGAATAACACTTTGGCTATCACTGTATAACGTGCCCATATCATCCTCCTTACCCAATCCACCCATAAACCTTTGTAACCAAATCATTTCTTTACTACCCTCTATAGCAGCAACATACTCTGCTTTTGTTGTTGAAAGTGCAACAACACTTTGGATTTTTGAAACCCAACTGACAGTTGTTCCTCCAACAATAAATACATATCCTGTAGTGCTCCTCCAGTTATCTCTGTCACCTGCCATATCTGCATCAACATATCCTTGTAGGGAGATGTTTGAACCACCAAAGCATAATGCTTGATTTGTGGTACCTTTCAAATATCTGAGAATCCATTTCACTGCCATCCAATGTTCCTTTCCTAGATTGTTCAGTACTTGCTTACAACTCCCACTGCATGTGCAATATCAGGCCTTGTGCAGACCATTGCATACATTAAGCTTCCAACTGCTGATGCATATGGAACTTTATACATATAATCCATGTCTTCTTGGGTCTTTGGGCACATTTCCTTGCTAAGTTTGAAATGGCTAGCAAAAGGTGTACTAACTGGTTTTGCATTGTGCATGTTAAATCTTTTCAACACCTTTTGTATGTACTTATTCTGAGACAATGTTAATTTACGATTTTTTCTGTCTCTAGTTATTCTCATACCAAGGATTTGTTTTGTAGCTCCAAAATTCTTCATTGCAAATGAATTTGCCAATTTTCTTTTGAGCACATTTATTTCCTGCATGTTAGATCCTGCAACAAGCATGTCATCTACATATAATAACAATATAATATAGCTGCCATCATTTTTCTTTTTCAAATAAACACAATGATCAGAGTGACATCTAGTATAGCCTTGTTCAGACATAAACTTGTCAAATTTTAGATACCATTGCCTTGGAGCCTGTTTTAAGCCATACAAGCTCTTCTTCAACCTGCACACTAGTTTCTCCTTCCCTTTCACCTCATATCCTTGTGGCTGCTGCATATATATCTCTTCCTCCAAATCCCCATGGAGAAAGGTTGTCTTTACATCTAACTACTCAAGATGCAAATCTTCAGCTGCTACAAGACTTAAAATAGTTCTGATTGAAGTCATTTTAACAACAGGAGAAAATATTTCATCAAAATCAATACCTTTCTTCTGTGCAAACCCCTTCACAACAAGTCTAGCTTTATACCTCTGTTTTCCTCCATCTTCTTCCTTCACCCTGTAAACCCATTTATTCTTCAGTGTAGTTTTTCCTACAGGTAACCTGACTAAATCCCAAGTCTGGTTATGCATTAAGGAGTCCATCTCTTCTTCCATGGCTACCTCCCACTTCTTCCTGCTTTCATCCTGCATTGCTTCTTCATAACATTCGGGTTCACCGGAATCAGTCAACAATAAATAATATAATGAAGGAGAGTATCGTTCAGGGGGTCTACTTATCCTGGTAGATCTTCTAACACCACTTTCAGGTGTTTGGGGTGCTTGTTGTTGTTGTGGTGGTTACTGTTGTTGTGGTTGTTGATTATTATTATTTTCAGGCACCTTTACTTTTTTAGTGATTTCATCAAGAACTATGTATTCCTTGTTTTCCTTTTGCTGTTTCTTTTCCTGCAACTGATTCTTATACAAGACCTCTTCATTTAATATTACATATCTGCTCCTAATGATTTTGTGATTTTCGTAATCATATAAGCGATAACCAAAATCATTAACACCATATCCAATAAAGGTACATTTCTTTGACTTTGCCTCAAGCTTTGTTCTATTTTCTTTATCAATATGGACAAAGGCCTCACAACCAAAAGGCTTTAAAATAGAGTAGTTTACCTTTTTACCTGTCCATGCTTCCTTTGGAACACCACCATCCAAGGAACTTGAAGGTCCTCTGTTTATTAGATAAACAACAGTATCTACAGCATCTACCCAAAACTGTAAAGGCAATCCTGCATGCAATCTCATGCACCTTGCACGCTCCATGATTGTTCTGTTCATCCTTTCTGACACACCATTTTCTTGTGGTGTTCTTGGAACTGTCTTCTCTCTGCGAATTCCATGCTCTGAACAGTACCTATCAAACTCTTTGTTGCAATATTCACCTCCATTATCTGATCTAAGACACTTCAATTTCTTTCCTATCTCAATCTCAACCAAAGCTTTCCATTTCTTGAAAGTATCAAATACATCAGATTTATTCTTAATACAATAAATCCAAGTTTTTCTAGTTGCATCATCAATAAAAGTAACATAATAACGAGAGCCACCGAGAGATGATACCTGAGCAGGTCCCTATACATCTGTATGCACAAGCTCTAGTTTTTCACTCTTCTTTTCTTTCCCAACTCTGAGAAATCTGACTCTCTTCTGTTTTCCATAAATGCAATTCTCATAGAAGTCCAAATCATCATTCTTCAAACCCAGCAACAAATTCCTTGAGTGAAGGATCTTCATCGCCTTTTCACTCATGTGTCCGAGCCTATGATGCCATAATGCTGCATCTGCTCCTTTGGAAGTTAAAGCATTAACAGAGTTAGAAATACCATTGCATAAATACAATGTACCGACCTTTTCGCCTTTTGCTATTACCAGGGCTCCTTTGGTGACCTTCCAAGCTTTATCTGTGAAAGTTGTCACACAACCTTCACCACTTAACTTCCCTGTTGAAATCAGATTTTTCTTTAGATCTGGAACATGCCTTACCTCCTTTAATAGCCATTGGTTTCCATTTTGTTTTTTTACAAGAACCTTACCCATTCCAACGATTTTACAGGGTTTATCATCATCCAGACGAACTTGTCCAAAATCTCCTTGAACATAGTCATGAAAGTATTTCTTATCAGGTGTGAAATGGAATGAAGCCCCTGAATCTACCACCCAAGAATCAGTAATATTTTCGAAAGAAAGAATCAAAGCATCTTGTAACACCTCACCTGTCACATTTTCTTCATGATTGTTTTCTTGCTGTGCATCTCCTTCTTTTCCCTTCCGAGATCTACAGTCTTTATTTAGATGTCCTTTCTTTCCACATTTCCAGCACACTATCCCCGATCTGGACTTGGATCTGCCTTTCCTTGATTTACTGTGATATCCTGAGCTCTTTCCTCTTTCCATTTTTCTTCCTCTAGACTCTGCACTTAAAGCATTTCCCAATGTCTTACCAGAGCTTTTCCATCGCATTTCCTCGCTAAGGATAGCACCGAAAACATCATCAAACTTTAAAGTACTAGATCCAGAAACGGAGTTACTAATGGCCATTACCAAACCATTCCAACTTTCTGGTAATGAGCACAAGAATAACAGAGCTCTAACTTCATCATCAAAGTTTACCCCTACAGAAGTTAACTAACTTGTAACTGTATTAAAATCATTTAAATGGTCTGCAAAAGATCCACCTTCTAACATCTTCATATTAAATAACCGTTTCATAAGAAATACCTTGTTTGAGGACGAGGGTTTTTCATATAGTTTCGACAACGCCAGAATCAAACCCTCTGTCGTGATTTCCTTCGAAATGTTGAAGGCGACTGACGCAGCAAGGCACAACCGTATCGTTCCGAGTGCCTTTCTATCGAGAAGGTTCCATTCTTCGTCTGTCATACCCATCGGCATCTTTGATTTTCTGCCCAATGGTAGGTATAGATCTTTCTGATACAGATAATCTTCCATCTGCATCTTCCATAGCGAGAAGTTTTGGCCAATGAATTTCTCGACCCTAAACTTACCATCTTCCGCCATTTCTCCCACTCGAACCAGGAACCCTTCTTTCCTGCGAGTTTATCAGCCAAATAGACCTTCGGCTCTGATACCAGTTGTTAGAAATTATATATTATGGAGCAATGGAACACACAAAATATTGTAGAAATATAAACACAAAAAACTCATAAAACAAGAGAGACACAGATATACATGGTTCACCCAGTTTGGGCTACGTCCACCTCGAACAACCAGTCCTTCCTTTCTATAATCCAGCAAAATGAAGAGACACAACCTACAGTAGATCCGCTATAATATCCTTTGTTTTCTCTCACAGTCTCACCTCTCTATTTCCCACTCACAGAATACACATCTATCACATAGCCTCAAATACAATGCCCTCATACAAAGAGAGGGGTTGCCTTCTAGGGCAAAAAACCCTAAACTAAACATAAGTTCTACCGTCAGATCATCCACCTAATGAACGGCCCAGATTGACTAGAAATTACTATACTTTTACAAGGCAATTTTACAACTGTTTTTAGCTTCGGGGGTGCTGCCCCCTCCTGGACCCCTCGTGCAGCGAATATTTTACGGGCGGCGTTGCCACCCCCATTTCGAACTGGGGTCCAATGTGGTGATACCTTTGAATATAGAAGATAATCAGGCTCCACACGCAACACTCAAGATGTTTGGGAGAAAGTTCTTCATCAAAAGGAATGTTAAGGATCCTGGAAAGTTTGTCTCTTGTTCTGATGAGGGAATATTTCTCAGGTACTCTACTCAAAGTAGATGAAGATTATGGATTGCATTGATGTGATAGTAGATGAAATAACTTCACAACCTGAGTCCTCTAAAAGAAATATGAACTTAGATGATGAATAAAATTCAGATATAAGGTTCGTAGATCTAGAAGAAACAAATTCAGATAGTTATGGTGAGGAAGCATGCACAACTCCAAGTCCAAAGACACCTTCTAGGTATGTACAAAAAGAACATCCTGAGAGTCAGATACTTTGAGATCAAAGACATGGTGTCTAAACCAGGATAAAATTGTTGGTAATACAATTTATGCGAGTATGGTTGTGTTAACATAGATTGAACCCAAGAATATCATCCAAGTAAGTGAGACAAGTTATAGGTGAAAGCTATGAATGAAGAACATGACCAAATTTAAGAGAATGACAACTAGGAGCTTGTTCCAAGGCCTAGACAGAAAAATATTATTAGGACCAAATGGGTTTTCAAAAACAAGCTGAATGAGTAGGTCTAGTAATCAATAACAAAGCTCGATTGGTATGCAAAGGGCATGCCCAAATAGAAGGGTTAGATTTCGTGGAAAACTTTGCACCAGTAGCATGACTAGAAGTATCAAAATATTTCATGCTCTTACCTACCATAAAAACATCAAGGTATATCAGATGGATGTGAAGTCTGCATTTCTAAATGGAGATATGGAATAAGAAGTTTACATTGAGAAACCAGAAGGATTTATACCTACCATGGATGAAGGGTTCGTATGAAAATTGAAAAAGGCTCTATATAGACTGAATCAGGCTCCTAGAGCTTGGTACAAATGACAGGATAAAAACCTTCAAGAACAAGGCTTTAAGAAAGGAATATTTGATAGAAATTTATACATAAAATCTGAAGGCGACCATCTACTAATTGTAGTAGTGTATGTGGATGATATAATCTTTGGCAGTGATATGGAACAACTCAAGCATAAATTCAAAAAATGCATGTAGATAGAGTTTGAAATGTCCATGATTGGAGAGCTGTCCTTCTTCCTAGGTTTGCAAATATCTTAGGCTCGAGAAGGAGTGTTTATATCCCAATCCAAATATCTCAAGGAAACTCTGAAGAAATTTGGGTTGGAAGGTTGCAAGCGAATGAGAACACCTATGACTACAGACTGCAAATTGTGCAAAGAAGATGGCACACCACTGGTAAATAAGACTAAATACAGATCCATGATAAGAAGCTTGGTGTATCTTACATCTTTGAGGCCATACATCATGCAAGTTGTGGGTCTTGTGTCATGAAATTCATGTTGTTGCTGTCAAAAGAATTTTCAAATATCTTCAAGGAACAATACAATATGGACCGTGGTATACTAAGAGCAAAGAATTTACTTTGAAGGCCTACGCTGATGTAGATTGGGTTGGAAACCTTGATGACAGGAAAAGCACCTTCTTCCTGGGGAAATTCTTGGTGTCATGGGTCAGCAAGAAACAAGCCTTCATTTCTTTATCGACTGTTGAAGCAGAGTATATTGCTACTGCTACCTGTTGTACACAGATTCTATGGATGAGGCAAAATTTAAAATATATTTAGGTAGAGGTGACTGATCCTATTCCATGTGTGATAATACAAGTGCCATCAACATCTTCAAAAATCTAGTCATGCATTCAAAGACTAATCATATTCCTATCAAGTTCCATTTCTTGAGGGAACAAGTTGCATCCAATACTATCATACTTGAATATGTGGCCGCTAAAGAGAAACTTGCAAACATATTTACTAATCCACTAGAAAGAGAACCATTTGAATATATCAAACAATAGATAGATGTTATGATTTCTCCTTCCAAATGACTTCATTTTGGTAGGTGGTGGTAGCTACTCAACATGTGGGATCCATCTAAGAGTAGGCTGCAATGGTTCAGGGAGAGTAATCAAGAACTATTCTTTTCCATTCATGCCAAAGGGGGAGAATATTACTTGGGCATCAGAGAATACCATTCCTATCCTAAGGGGGATCTTATGGTGTTTTCATCAATGCCAAAGGGGGAGATTGTTGGATAATTGGTAGTGTCTGGATGGCCAGTAGTTGTGTTAGTTTTGGAATTGATGTCAACTAGGATCAAAATGATGATTAGGAGTCCAGATGGAATCCCATGGTAGTTGCCGGCTTCATGTAGAGAATCATCATAGTAGTAGGATTATTGGAGAAGCCATAAAATGATGACTATGGTGGTTGGGAGTTCACGATTCCAGGCACAAGAAGAAGTCTAGTCAAGGAGAAAAGAGTGGTAGCGATTTTGCAACCCTATTAGAGGTAGAATATGGGCTCAAAGCCAAAATCAAAACCTCTCTGTTATAATTTTCTCTAAAAGGGCTTTCCAATGATGTGTGGAATTCTAATAATCGCCTCCCAGATCTAATGTTATGGTCTACCGAAGTTCAGGGACTTGAAGTCCTAACAAGGTTGAAATATTGGACGACAACACATTAGAGCAAGCTATATCAGAGGTTAGAGAACATCAGGACCTGATATAGGAACCCCAGACACTAGCATATCAGAGGATCGGAGTATGTTATATTGGGATATCAGAGATCAGAGAAAATCAAGACATCAAAGCATGTCACATCGTAATATCGAACATCATCGGAATATTAGAGGTCTGGGATATCAGAATATCAGAACTTCTTAACAACGATACTTTAAGAAGTTACAATATCTAGCTCGTATGATTTTCAAAATCACCAAGGGGTGCTGAGTAGATCTAACAAAGGATCTTGTTGATAAACCAAGACGAATTGTGATTATTTCTCTCTCCTCTCATAGGACACATGGGGGCATGTCATTCGACCCAAGAAACTAAAGTTGCTAGTGACATCAAGATGATGAGACAATATGGTGGACATGTGGCATCCTATTTTAGCATTTTTAGTGGCCCAATGGGACAAATTAGAGTGACACGTGTCACCTCCCAGGAGTCACCAAGTGTGGAAGTGATGTCAGCATGTCAGAGGTCGAAATATCGGAGGATGAGGATATCATAACTCCTGGGCAAATGATGATTGAGAATTTACGATAAAGGGGGCTCCAATATTACCTGGCACATGGTTGTATGAAGCTCAAAGGGACCAAGGGCTAAACAAAGGGAGCTAAGGATAACAGGGCTGAGTAATATCATTGTTGTAGTGTTTTATTCTCACGGATGTACGAAAAGAACCAACTTAAGATTGTGGATGAAAAACAATCTCAAAAATATAAATGGCTGCTAAACATTGTAGATATGCAGCTATTGATAGAAACAAAACCTACCAAAATTCTGATCTATGCTATGATCATAGTTAAACAACGAAAGAAAGAGTAATGACCCCAATTATCCAATGGAAACCAGATATAACACTTGTGAAGAGAACAGATAAATGTTACCAGTCCCCCTCTATGCGATGGGTTCTTGACTATCCTCAAATGTCTTTAGCTTTTGTAGAGTCTCTCTCCTCTATAATGCATAAACCCATCAAAAATATGGTGTGCGACAATGAAAAAATCAGAGTTACAACAATGAGTGCAACGATGAAAATAATAAAAAGTGAATAATGAATGGAAAACCCTTCTATTTATAACAAAATATTGAGTTATCCTTGAATAATGAACAATAATAAAATATTATTGATCCCATTCTTAGAATAGTCACTTGGAATAACCACTTGGAATATTTTATTATATTTTTTTAAGAGGGAAAAAATATTTAAACTTTTATTTAGAAATACTAAATAAATGAATGATTTACTTATCATCTGAAGGAATTAGTTAAGGAATAATAAACAAATAAGGATTTATTTAATTATTCCCAAGGGATTTAGTCAAATTTAACAAAGAATAATAATTAATTAGTGATTATTTAATTATTCTTAGAGAAAAATAAGATAAATAATTATTTATCTATTTATTTTTCATAATTGGGTTAAATTTGACAAGGAATAATAATAAAAAAATGGTTTAATTAATTATTCCTAGAAGAAAATAAAATAAATAGCAATTTATTTAATTATTCTTCATGGGTTTAACTTTAAATTACTTAACAAAGGTGGTTTATTAAGTATTTTTTCACAACGAAAGCAATTTTACTATGGTAAAATTGGCTTTACATGGTGTACTTTGATCCATCTAGTAAATTAGGCTAGATGATCAATTTTTTGGTGATAACAATCATAACATCCTGTTTGTTGAAGTTACCATACATAAGGGTTCCGATATAGCACTAAGCCGGCAATCACTGGCTTGGTCCTATGAGAAAGAAAATTCCAAAGGAGCTAAAGGCAAAGGGGGTTAAGGATATCGGTGCAGTGCAAGATCCTAACATTTCTCTTATGTAATTTACGACATGTTAGAGTTATAATGAAGAAATACAGTGAGATTAATGGATGGTTGAGTCAGAAGCTGAAGAATTAAATACAGAGTGATGAAGTTGGTTGTTGAAGATAGCTAGATCTACATAAGGCTATGAGAAAATGCAACGAGGACAACATTTAAAAGAGGCGAATTGAAGGAATGAAGAAAGAAATTGGTTGCTTCGCGTGCACATCTGGTAGAGTTAAATGAGGAACAAAGTGGTCATTTTTTAGTGTTTTCAAGCTCTATGGAGCAATAAATAAGCATGGGATTCATGATAGAGTGTGTAAATCACCTAGGATTAAATTCTCAGTATGGAAATCTACACAGGAAGACAGTGGAGAAATCAAAATTCCATCTCTTTTTTAATTCTGTGGCAGAGTTCAACCAATAAATGCAACAGAAATAGAAGGAGCCATGCCGAAGTACAATTGAGTAGTATGGACATAGGTAGCAGAGAAAAATTTGTGCAGTGTGCATTAGTGGATCAAAACCATCGATTTCCAACAAGAAATGTGGGGTGAGTAGAGCGTATTGTTGAAGTGTTGAGGAGTGAGAGTTGTGTGAGTAGACAGAGAGGTCTAAGCACCAAGAGTAGACAAAGTGTTGGTGTAGTGAGAGCAACATTGTGCTATGAAGAAGAACAATGAGGGAAGAGTTGAAGAGTGTGCAACAAAGAGTCCATGCGAAAGAAGGCAGAGTGCTGAGGATATGTTGTTGTGAGTAGTGAGTAAGGAACAACTGCATGAGATCGTAGAAACTTTGTGGAACAACTATGGACAAAGAGAATAAGTTGAGTCTGCAACCAACCATATTGACATTTTACTTGTAATGTATATGTATTTGTTTTCAATTTGAAAATTATATGAAATAATAGAACAATGGCAAGAGTAGGTTGGTTACTACATACAAAAGACGTTGGTGCCTCTTGGTAAGTTGGTGCTTGCTAACTTAAGGGGTCATTGCCTCTTGTCAGTAGGTTCTCACAAACATTCTAATGTAATTAGTAAGTGCTTAAGTTACATCATAAAAAACAACAAATTGTTGTTTTTCCCCTTTAGGTCTCCACGTGAAAACACTTATGTCAAAATGTTTATGTTGCTCATGTGATTGGCTGTATGAACATATGAATGCTAATATTTGCTGCCTACTTTCCTAATGAATAAAACCTCTCATAAATAACATAAAATAAAAAATGACTATAAAGCATATTCAAGGAAAAGATTAAAGAATCTCACTGTTACTAATTCACCCCCCTTCTCAGTAATTCCTTATTCCAACAAGTTCTTGGAAATTGTGCTCCAACCAAAGTTGTAGGAAAAGGTAGACCCAAACTTGATAAGTATACAAAAGTAGTTGATGCACTATTAGTTCAAGGGATAAAGAAAAAAATTTAAGTGTAGGTCAAATCACTGGTAAAGGACAAATAATTGTGTTTACATCAACTAAATGCAAAGTTATAGAAGAAGACATTGGAAAGGTTATAGCAAGAGCATCCAGAAATGAAGACAAATTATACATGCTAGTAATGAAGACTTCATGCTGAAATAAGATGTATAGTTCCTCTTCCTTAGATTCAGAATAAAAGAAGACGGTCCCCACTGTAGTCTACTCAATTCATACTTCTAACAGTGATTTTAGAATTGAATGAGAGGTACATAACCTCAAGGAAAATAGGCAATAATTATCAGTTCCACAAGATCAATGATGTATGATGTTAGGGGGAGCTATGCATGTATATATTGATGATAAGTCCCTATGTTGTTTTGATATTATTTTGGTGATGTTTTTACTTATTACATTGTATTGATGAAGGAAATGTGAAGAGGAAACAAACATGACATGTTTAGGAGGAGTTGTGCTTACAAAAATCAACATTTTATATTTTGTACATGGTTCTTATGAAAGAAAATCATGTGTATACACAATTTTTGATCTATACATTTGTGTATGCTTCTAAGTAATAAAAAATAAGTGGCACATATTTAGGGGGATTTTCTCATATGCTTCCATCAGTTCATTATTGGCTTTTTGGTTTTGACATTTGTTTGCTGCAATCTGTTGGCGATGCCCTTATGCTTCTTACGGTACTAGCTCATTATGAGCTTATGAGTTGTTGCAAAATATTATATTCCTACTAATGAAATGGTTCTTTGATGCACTTTTTGATTGATGAGATGGATATGATTAGATTTGATAATGAATAATTGGCACATGTTCAAGGGGAGTATATGCTATGTGTCTAATACTTCATTGTTGGCATTCCAGTTTCTTGAGCACGCATTGGTGCATGATGGTGTCTATGATGAATTCATGATTTAATCACTGATTATTGGCATCTTTAATTGATTAGAGGATATATATGTTGTTGTCATTATATCATGGGTTGCATATGGTGCACTTATGGATGATGTCTTGTTACATAGTAATTTTTCACTCTCCTATCACTCCCCATTCCTGATCCTGGAGAACCCTAGTAGTGACTAATTTGTTATACTTTCACCATGAAATCTAGTCTCTTGCATCCCTTGAAGTTTGAAGAAAGTACTCCCCACTCCCTTCAGAACATTTCTAGAGAATCCTTGTTAAAACCCAATTTTTAAGATCAATGCTCTTTCCCACTGCCTCACCCACGCTGATGATAGAGTTTTGCACTGTGACCTACAACGATCAGCACTACTATTAGCCCAATACCCACATCCATCTACTTCTAGACTATTTTTATAAAAGGAAACAAAGTTTCATGTCTAGAAACTTCTAGTGGCGATGTGCTGGATGTTCGTTTGGTTGGATAAGGGCCGATAATTCCATATAAGGTTCTCCCCCCCTTAAAAGTGGACCTTCCCAAGGAGATAATACCTTCTCCCCCCTTGAGTGGATCTCATTCTTATCCTCCTCCCCCTATATAAATCACTTCCTGTTACCCTTTTTGGTTACAATACATCACATAGTGAAAGTGGTGGAGAGATAGAAACAATTGCAAGATTCTGAAATCTTTAGCTTTTGATAGAAGAAGATTAGTCTTAGATGACAAAATATTAGTATTTGGTAGCTAAAGCATAAGGAGAGAGAGTTATAGCTTGGAAGCCATTTCATGTCAAGCTAGAGGAGGAAAAGAGTGTTGAAAAGGCATGTGGTGGGACTTGGATACCACAAAGGAGATCTCCAACGTCAAGGCTTTAGTTTTATTTATCTTAGAAGTTTACTTTAATATGACTAATGGTTTATTTCCTATATCGGGTGTAATATTACATTTGATAGCTTAGAACTCCTTGACCTTTTAAGTAGACTGGATTTGATTTTATACTATCACGTTTATTGTTGTTTCTTTCATGTTTGTTTTAGGTACTTTAACAAAAGGAACGAAAGGAAGCTGGAGAAAGGAAGCAAGATCACCATCAAGTGGATTAGCGTTATAAGCAGTAGGCCCTCTTATTCAATTCTAATCTAAGGAATTTTACATTAGATTTTCTTATTTATGGCTAGATCCACTCTCTTGGGCTAGAGGGATCATCTCTATCTATAGAGAGGATATTCCTACACCACAAATTGGTGACTTCGCTAGGGAAATACGTCTCCTTTTCATCACTTTGTTTTTTCTACTTGTGTGCATAGTTTGTTTATTTATGGTCTTCTGGATCTGTATTGACCTATTTGAAGGCATACATATACTAGCCCACCCTCTGATGTGTTAAGTCTGACCCTGTGTGAAGTTTTCTTTGAATCCCTCGATCAGTGCTAGTTTTATCCAAATAGTTGCATCGATCCCTGACCAACACTAGTTTAATCCAAACAGTCGCGCCAATCAGCGCTAGTTTTAGCCTGACAGTTGCGCTAGACCCCTTTTCAGCGCTAGTTTCAACAAAAAAGTCATGGCAGCTTTTGAGTTAAGAAAAATCAGATTTTCTCGCATTCTAATGCAAGTGTGTCTTAACCCTCAGACTCTCTTCTTCTGCCCAAAATTGACTAGGATGATTTGTTTGCTGGGTTGATTGATCGATTGGCTTGAAGTTTCATTACTTTATTTTTTGAGTTTTTTGGATGGTTTCTATTACCCTAGGGAATCTTGGTAAATTACTATTCATTTGTTTGTTTACTCATTGTGTCAAGTTTCTGATTTGCTGCTTCATTTAATCCATCTTTCAGTTGCAACATCTTCATTTCTTCATTTTCAATTGAATGAGTGAAAGAGTCTCGTTTGTTCTCTTATTTCAAGTGTCCCTTTTCTCTTTCTGCGCATAGATTACATTGCTTGGTTTGTCGATTGAATAATTTGTGTGTTTGGTTTGCTCGGTTCAAGGAATAAGTTTCTTTTAGTTTCATTTATCATGCTTTGGATTTGATTGAAGCTTGTTGATTTGGAATTGTGAAAATTTTCATTAAATTTCTTTATGTGAAAGATTCATTTTGCATTTTATGAAAAGAAGAACATCATTTTAGTTTACTTAAGAAAAAATATTGCATTAATAGCATTATTGAGAAGCTAGAATTGCATCATCATAGGCATGAGAAATGAAATAAATGCTTTTTGTTGTTAAAGGAAGATTAAGTGCATTTAGGACATGTATTAGTAAAAGATTTCATTCTTTGGTTGTTTCATTTATTGTGTGTTCTCTATCCCTCAATTAATGTAAACTTTCATCGAAGACAATAGTTCCTTTTCTCATATAGAAGTTTTCATATGACAGCGGTAGGACCTTGAAATTGAAACCTAATTCGAGATAAACCCTTAAAATTTATTGAATTAACCTAAGGAAGCATTGAAACTTAACGCTCACATTTAGTGTTCTAGGCTAGAGACGTGTTCTCAATCTTTAAACCTAACCATTGTCATTCACAATGATCTTGCATTAGACAACACTAGCATGGACTTGTGCTCCCCGTACCATCATGTATATAAAGGGAGACCCCTATAGGTTGCAATCCTTTATCCATAGGAAGCCGAGTTTGCCACCTTGTAAACGTGATACACCAAACACAACATTCAGGGAGACTGCATGCTCGTACTTTTCAGTTTGCCAGGAGGTATTATGCAGTTCATGGTTACAAGGTAATCCTTTATACCTAGAGTACGTTGAGTAGTAATTTTTGATCTTTACGGACTCTTTAAATTTGAAAAGATCATCAAGCACTTTTCCTTTCGAGATCGTTGAATCTAAAAGTTACTAGAGTCACCTTTCATCCTTTTCTCGACTCTTAAAACATAAAAAGCCAAAATTTTGTTTTAGTGTCTTAAATTTATCTTCCTTAGTGATTATTTAGGGTTGATTCCAATGGAAACATTTCTAGATTTTACCAGTCAAAGATTCCCCTCGAATGGGATTCCTAGTCCTTTTCCTTCTTTTGGAAATGATGGCTCTCCTTATACGGCAACGTTATTCCTTCCTGGGTTAACTATTGGTTTACTTGTCTCATTATTTTCAACCTCGGTGGTCCCGAGTGTCCCAACTTATATCTATCCATATCCTTCCCCTGAACAACACCTTGTTGATTCTAAGGTTGACCTCTCACCTTCTTCACCTATTTCTGCACCGTCCTCTTCTACTTCAACTGGTGAAAGTTTGAAATCTAGTAACCAGGAGGCTAAGAAGAAGAAGAAGTCAGATAAGCGAGAGGCCAACCATGAAGCTATTGCTCCAAATGCACTTCCCATCGACAAACCTTCCGATCCTTTGCAGAAAGTAAAATTCCCTTGCAGGTTATGTAAGGGTGACCATCTCCTTCGATACTGTCCTAGTATTCCTAGAGTCTTAGAGGTATGGTCTCAAAATCTAGATCAACCATCCCCATCAACCTCTAGAGATTATGTCAATGCTACACCCTCGACTAGCGATGGTAAGAAGAAGGGAAAAATTAAATTCCCCTATAGGTTATGTGAAGGAGAGCATCTTCTTCACCTTTGTCCTCTTATGGATAAAGCTTCCAAGGTTATGGAAAACCTTATAGCTCCTCAACCCCAACTTCCTGTTGGTTATTAGAGGCTTTCTTCTAACCCTCTCCTAGCTGGTAAAGAGATTGAATTGGATTCATCTCTTGCCCATCCTACTCTTCGTGAGCATGAATCTCTTGTGTCTATTCTCGACCAACCATTGGTTGAAAAGAGTTTCGACTTAGCTCTGCCTTCAGTTGTTCACTCTGTTTCTATAACAGATCCATTTGGGAATATCAACCACAACTTATAGATTGATACTATTAGGGTCCATCAACCCCTATTGTAGTTGTTACATGCCCTAAAGAAGTTAGTCATCAGAATGCCTCACTTCCCAAGAAGTTCCATCACTGAAAACATCCAAAAACTACCTCTAAGAAGATCAGCGCAGGTAGGCCTTCATTAGGGTGTGTTGCAATGCAAACCATACAATGATAGTGTGCTATGCAGTGCACTTGGTCCCTCTTTGGCCTGCACTAGGTGAATTTGAGCAAACTTCCATGAGGGTTTGAAGATTCCTTATCCATTGGAAGCCTCTAGAAGTTTCTCAATGCCACCTACTCCTTTGAGTTCGCATTTGGATGAGAAAGGGAATTAGGAAACATCAATCCCCTATCCCTTCTTCCATGTAATTGATTTCTAAATTTATAAAGGCATTCATTATCACCATTGATGGCATAAACTCCTTCATTCACCTATAAAAAGATCACTCATCTAAGAGATCAGGGGCTGGAAAATATTTAGTTGTAAGGAGATGATGGTGATATGAGATTGGAATTGATTGCAAGTATTGTAATAGTGTTGAAGTGTCTAGCTTGTCATGAGGTGAAGAGGGATTGAATTTGAAGAGTGTCACTGGATTGAGCACATATGGGTTGTAATCCTTCCTCTTATTAATAAACTTTTCGAAACTTTTTCCTTATGCTTGTGTTATATGTTAATGCTTTCATATGTATATCATCTTCTCGATTCAATGTTATTTATAAGAAATAGATCAATATAATTTTCCTTGATGGGTTTTTGTTTCTGTGTTTGTGCAGGTACTTTCCCAGCGGTTTAAGTACGGAAAGGAGCAGTAAGATCGGTCAAGGGAGATAAGGACTGTCGAGCAGTAAAAAGGGTCTTTTTCACCTCTATTTACCCTACATTAACTTATCAATCCAGGAACAATTTGTTATCTCAGAGAGTGTACTCAGTTTGAGGCGGTCATTTGTCAGAGTAATGTTAGTAGTATAGTGCACTAAATACAAGAGCAAATGGATGCTTGAAATAAGATCTACTTACAAAAAAGAACCTTAAAACTCAAATCATGCACTCAGAAACCTATAGCAATTTATCAGTCAAGGGTACAGTAATGGTAACTCATCCCTCTGTAAACTGATGTAATTAAAAGACAATCAAGGAAAAGATCTTCAATCTGGGAACTACACAACATATGTCAATGCTCACTACAGTCCCAAATCGTTCTGCACACCAAAGCAATGATAATACAAATGAAAGGAAATGGAACAACAACTATTCTTATGAAAAAGATTGAACAACAAAACCTTAATCTATAGAAATGAATGCAGCAAGTATATCCTACAGGAATTAAGTAACAATCCTTACTCTAAAGATAAATCGGACAGAAAACAGAAATAGAACGGCAACTAACAGAGATGAAATATAGAACAACTACTTGAATCAAATATAAATGTACAATAAACCAAAACGAATATCACACACAACACGGTTAATATTGCAAGGAACAGTAATCTGACTTCGATACAACAAGTATAAATCACAGTTATAAAGAATAACGATTGTGATTCGTAATGGAATATCAATGCCAGTTGAACAACAATCGCGGTTAAGTGTAAACCATAGATAAATACAGTAATACCGATTTATGAATGTACAACACGATTACTCTGTAATCGAGTAGCAATGGCAATTTGTAAGGAACAACAATGTTATATTAATGGTTAAAGGAACATCAATGTGTTATAAAGTCAGAATGAGCAACACAACATTCCTGTTACAGAGAACAACATTACTCACTTGAGCATAAACAAAACATAATAAAACCATTATGTAAAATAGCAAAACACATCAGATTACTGAACAGAGCTAATAACGAAAACCACACACGAATTAGAAATAATGGTACAGGAGCAAGTGTTCCACTAGGGCTGGGCCCTTAGCCTCCACAGACACACCACTTGAGATTAATCCAAAATCAAAGATGGAATGGCACCAGATTTATATTAAAACATCAAAACAGAGTTACAGTGGATCGCTTTTCAATGAGAGTTGATGATCAAAGTTCCAAACAGAAAGGAGAATTACATAAAAACAACAACAGTTCATCCCCCAGGCTAGCACTATCGCCCTTTCTTATAACAACCGAGCGGAGATATCAACAAAACAAAAAATTGTTAAGATAGTGATCCCTCAGGATCAAAGGATCCTGAGGGATTCGCTAGACTGTTAATTCTCAGTTATCCTCTTGTTCTCTTGCACCGATTTGGTATCTCCTTTTCCCTTTCCTGGCTAATACGCTCCAATTTGGATCGCCTTGTTTGCATGCAGTTCCCTATCAAAGGGACAACAGTTAACTTTGTCCTGTCTTTTCCTTTGGGATGGCAATCTTCTGTTTTCTCCTTTTCCTGCATAAGAAAAGGGAAATTATTAGTTATTTTGTGTTACATACAAATCCTATAGATTTTATCATAATTTCTTATTATCTACCTAGTTCATGATGCAAAGAGGTTATGAGTTTTAAAGAAAAGATGACAAAATAAATGATAATAACATACCTTCTCCAGTACTCAACACACCCCCTGCTTACCTTTTTCATGCCATCATGAAAACATGGTAGTTGACATGAAAGGCAGTGAGAGAGTAGGCTGGAGATGGGATCTCATGAGGTGGTCTACAACCATGATGCCTAGCTAGGTGTTCAAAAAGATTGCCTGTTTGACCCTCAGGCATTTCATATAAGGCTTGGTATCCTGGTGCAGGGTGCCAAATAACCAGACTGCGGAACCTACAACCTAACCAAGATGGGCCTTCTCTCAAAATAAGGTCACCATAGAGACCCAAGCGATCAACAACTAGCTTAAAGTTCTCATAGTTAAACGGTTCCCTGAGTTGGATATTCAGATTAGAAGTCTGATATCGGAATTTGACAGCTTCAATGGCAAGGTCCTTGATGGTAGAGAAATATTCTATCCCTTGCCGATTGATTGTTGTATGAATAGGTCCTAATGCCTCAATCACACCCGGAGTCCTCATGAGGTTCCTATGTTTATTCCACAACTGTAATGGGTCTCTAGGCTTAGCTCACACCCATAAGTCTAATCCATTTTCCTATATTTGAAAGGCATTATAGGCTTTAAGCCATTTTATTTCCTAAACACCAAAAGAAATGAATGCTTGCAGTTGGATATCCCCAACGAAAGGGCTGAGATTCTGCTCTGTTTCTTGATCTAACACAAGGTTATGCAGATAGAATTCACATAATAATCTTTGAACCTTCACCGCATAGTGCTTACAACAATTTATGAAATCATCAATAGTGTTTATTTCTATCAGGTCTCTTGCTTTGACAGCTTTAATTTTCAATTGCAAATATCATTCCATTAAAAACAAGGCATAGTTCCTAGCAGGTGCTCTACACACTAGGATGTCAGTATACAAAGAGCATAAGGTACCCATTTTTTTGATGACTACATCTAGTCTATTAGTTACGTTTTTGACCCTTTCTTCTTCCTTTGGCCATCCTTCAAAGGCATGGCTTTCAGATAAGTTGAAATTCCTCAGCTACTGTTGTAATTTTTCATACTTTTCTTGAGAGACAATCTGTTCTGTAAGTTTCTCTATTGTTTGTTGGGCTTGCACCAAGTCCTTTCATAGAGTTACTGTCCTCGGATCATTGTCCCACATAGTAGTTATAAGCGGAAGGTTTACTTGAATCTTCTTATTGCATCGTACCATGTTTATGGTTTGCATTTCCTCAGAGGACTGTGCCTCTGTCTGCACTTCTTTGTCACATGCCGATATATTATCTGTTTGTACTTTGACATGGGTGACAGCTGAATGCTGTTCCTTTTGGTTTTGAATGGCAGGCTGGACTTGAGTCCTCCTAATCTTTTTCTTGAGGGATTTCGCCGAAATGGTTGCATTTTTTACCCCCGAGGTACTTTTTTCTCTCTTTCCCATTTTCAAAACCCTGATTTGTTGTCGAAGATGTGCTATCACATTAAGCAGTCTTTGTTGTTCTTTTTGTAATCTTTTAATTTCTTCTGTTTTCTTGGAAGGAATAGATATCTGTTTACTCAAGCATGGAATTTCGCCTTGGCCAATTTCCTAGTCTCTTCTTGGGGTGCTTCCTCATTGTTCTGATCGGGTTGTTCAAGAGTAAAAACCCTAGCTTATTCTATTATTTCATGGGTGACTTCTTCTTCCACCCCTTCTCCTTCATGAAATTCTTCTGGTGTAGTCTGACTAGGAATAAATTGTTCCTCTTCTTTATCTTCATCGCTTTTCTCCCTAGATATACTTTCATCATGAGCGGAGTGATTCTCTTCTTCTTCTTCCTCATCACACAACTCTTTGAATGCATTTTTTTCATGAGTAGAATGCTCCTTTGGTTCTTCTTCGATGTGGAGGTTTAGTGGGCTGAGAGGTTGAGCATATTCACCCATATTGGCCAGAATTTGGGCCAATTCATCCTCTTGCAATGGATTTTGCAATGGGCTTTCTTCGTGTTGCTCTATCTCTTCCTCTGCCTACCCAGACTGCTCGGTCTCTTCCTCTGTTTCTCCTTCCTCATTTTCCTCCAACTCTTTCTCATTCTCCTCTCCTTCCAATTGCGGGGGTTGCTCATCCCCTGAATCATCTATCTCCACTGGTTGACTGGTATTCCCTTAGGAATTTTCCAACCTCCTTTTGATCCATGCCAATCTAATGGATTTCCTCTGTTTCAATGGTCTATTGGATGTACTGGTAGCATGTTTTCATTTTGGGGCTGGCAGAGCCAGTCCCTCGTCTATCGTGATGATCAGTTCCTCCTAACTGCTTTGTTGTTGAGCAAGACTATAGCTAACTATCAGTCGTATCAACCCATGGTGACTTACTATCGATTCTACGTGGCGTGATTTTTTCATGCTTCAGGCAACATCATGTAATAAAGAATTTAAAAACACAGGAAAATTCACAGAGCATTTCTGTTTTAATACGGCTAAAATTTTAAGGTGGCACGGTTTTACCACATCTTTTCTGCCTTCACAGGTGATGTAACTCTGGATGATTCTTACCAATTCTGCCCATGGCTCTCCCAATGCTACTGGTAGAACTCCCTTTCCTCTTACAGTTAGGTTCTGGCCTTCATCTTGGAAGATTTTTATGACGTTTCGTAGTCTCTCCTTCTTCAGTGTCCACACAGGTCCAGTGGCTGGCAGTCCCGAGACCTCTGCAATTATGTCATCGGTGACTGCTATGTGTCTCCCTCCTTCCGTGGAGTGATGTTCTTGCAAGTTCTGCAAGAATTCAATTGCTACGGTCTCATTGGATTGTTGTAAACGATTGAGATAAACTATCCATACTACCCTTGTTAGGATTTCTCGTGCAGCATCAGAGATTGTCAATACCTATGGTTCTCTCCGAATTGATCTTCCTCCCATGCTTAGCACACTATAAAAATGCAGAGATGGCAATGGAGCAATAGGCTGTTCAAATTTTTAGGAAACATGGAGAAAATAAAGAAACAGCAAGCTTGTTCAAATACCAAGTCACTAACTAATTTTTTCAGAGCATAATACGGAAATAGCTTAGGAACAACAAGCCATGCAAATTGGAAAACAATATACTGTTAAGCCTTGCTATTCCCAATTGAAAATTCTCTGAATAATAGTTTGATGCGTATGCCAGCAAATTATGAGGTCACATGCTCCCCCCTACAATGTGATAGGCTGTCCTCAGCCATCAAATGAGGGAGTGGTGTGCTGAATTGCCATGGTACAAAGTCATAAAGGAACAACGTATACCGAGATGCCATATTTACAAAAGGAGTAGATTATTGAAATCGAGGTGTATAATATAATTGCTTAATAAATAAGAGAATGTCATGATATGATGCGAGGTTGGGAGATTAGGACATTTGACATGCACAAAAAGTCTGATGCGGTCATTGTTGGCATTATGAGATAAGTGTTGTCCTTGATGGAGAACCTCACTGATGACAAATCATAGTACAAAAGGTCAGCAACAAGGAATTGATGATCAGACTATAAGAAGAAGAGAAAGTTCATACACGCAGGTTCGTTAAGCCCAAGTCGCGTGTACACGCAGGTTGGCTTCAGCAAAAGCGCGTGTATGTGGAAAAGTACCTTTGGTCCATGGCGGTTATTCCTTGGAAGTTGTGCCTATGGTTTTGGACCTTGGCGTCTCGGCGGACGTGTTGATCCCTAGTTTTGAAGGTGATGGTATTGGATTTCTATGGTTTTGGCTCTTGGTATTGAACAAGGCCTAAGGCTATATAAAGGGAAGGAAATCATTAGGCAAGTGTATCTGAATTGTCTTGAATATCTGATGAAGCATTAGATCCAGTATGCAGGGTTATGGGTTGATGATGCATTGCTTGATCTGAGCTAAGGAGAGATCTCATCGGTCGATGGAGAGCAAGATCTAAGGAGAGATCGGGATCAAATGGTTTGAAATGAACTATCTTTATGATACTTATTCTAGATCTACATACTGACGCATGTATTGTTCTATAAATATTATGAGTATGATTGATGTCTGGTACAACTGCAAGTTATGAGAAATTATTTTTAGATCTGTACGCGGGTTGTCTTTGGCGAAAGCGCGTATACACGCGGGTTTGATTCATCAAAGTAGCGTATACATTGTAAATCTTGATACTTGAAGTTGCAGATGGGTCTGATGGTTATTACAGAGTTCTGTGTCTGCTCTGTGTTCTGGTGACGGTGTTGTTAACAGGGTTTCAGTGATTCAGAGTTTGATGATTGTTTTGAGCTTCAATGATAGTTATGGGTCCAGTATGAAAATTGGATGAAAAGTGGCCTTACAGATTATGTGTTGTGCTTCAGTGTATCCAGTCTGAAAATTGATGAAACGTGGTACCTGGAGGTGAGAAGATTGTAGGCAAGCACCTACGTACTAGTATCTAAGCTAGTACAAAAGCTAAAGGAGATCTTTGGAGCATTGTAGCAGGTAGCAGCCTGCGTACTAGTAAATGGATCGGCTAGTACAAGAGCAAAGGGGGTTGTAGCTCCCGTACTGGTATAAGACTGCACCAGTACAAATATTGTAAAAGGATTTTCTTATTAAGAAGAAGATTGAGATGACTTGCAGCAGGTGGTTTTCACCCACATTGGGTTTCCACCTTATATCTTTGTGTTCATGTGTGTGGCTCTTGTGTGATGTTCTGTTCTGTTATTCTGCACCTGTTTACTGTTAATATGCTTAATAATGATCTGATGCATTTACTGAAGATTAAGCTAACTGAATTATAAGATCTCTGGATATACGCGAGTTTCATTAGACACAGTAGCGTGTACACGCGGGTTCACTTAATTGAAGTAGCGTATATGTTTCTGAGTATGAAATTGAAAAGTTTGATTGATCTGATAATACTGATTCACCCCCCCCTCTCAGTATTATTTCCAACAGTCATTATCAACTTTTTCCGTCATAATTGGTTGTAATAGATTTTCATGTGTTTAAAGGTTCGGGGAAGTTATATACATAATCTCATTTGACCTATTACAGAGGTATAAGACAAAGAAGGGTCTTGATAATTGCTATTAGTGTATAAGGAATGTGACTTCATTACCATCAACAGAGCTCTATTGCCCACAGGTGTCCATAACCTTGACAGAGTTGTTTCTTTCACCCATGGAACCATGATCCTTTGTGTATGCTTAGGAAGTGTTGTGCAATGTCAAAATGGATGTTGGCTTGGTAACCAGATAAACCATAATGCCATTCACCAGGAAGGAGTGAAAGGTGGTCAGGCCGGCTCGTGATCAGAACTCCTGTTCCAAGGACTCTTTATCTTTTTTGATGTGCCTCTTGGATCATATCCCTGGTGTGGTGGCCATAGTGGGAATGCCACTTCACTTTCTTCCTTATGATCATGGTAGGCTGGCTCTTGATGAGACCCCCTATCCTTCATTTGACAAACCATATTAGCAAATCATATAAAAAAATTTCTCTATTTTTCTCTTTTATAAAGTACTTTCCTATTTATACACAAAGGGTGGTTCAACACTCCTTAAGAGTAGGAATGGTGGAAGAAGTCTTAACATCTTAATAGAAAAATATACCCTTTATTCTTAATCCTTAATAATGATCAAAGAAGATTATGGGAATTTAAAAAGAACCACCATGATAAATATAACCAATCATATCAGTATTAGTAGAATAATGACAGCAAAGTGATCAATAGTTGTGTCCTTTCCTCTTTTCTCCTATCAATTCAAAGCATTTTATTGTTAAAAAAAATAGTGATTTTATGTAATTTTTTTTATTTCAGTATTCTCTAGTTTTGTATCCATTGCATAAGTGTATAGCTATGCTCCAAATCACAAGAAAAATACTCGAAACTGTTGTACACTGAGAGTAACAGTAGATGTCCTTTAATTGGAACATCAAGGAGAACAAGCGTAAGTAAAAGAAATGCGAAAATGCTATGCTTTCAAAAAGGAACAGCAGAAAATGCAAGTGTTGTTCCTTCGGAAAAGGAACAACAAAAAATGCAAGTGTTGTTCCTTCGGAAAAAGGAACAGCAGAAAACAAAAGTGTTGTTCCTTCGAAAAAGGAACAACAAAAACAATCGTGTTGTTCCTTCGGAAAAAGGAATAGCAGAAAACAAAAATGTTGTTCCTTCGGAAAAGGAACAGCAAAAACGAAAGTGTTGTTCCTTCGGAGAAAGGAACAACAAAAAACGAAAGTGTTGTTCCTTCAGAAAAGGAACAACAGAAAATGCAAGTATTGTTCCTTCAGAAAAAGGAATAGTAGAAAACAAAAGTGTTGTTCCTTCGAAAAAGGAACAGCAAAAACGAAAGTGTTGTTCCTTCGGAAAAAGGAACAGCAAAAAACAAAAGTGTTGTTCCTTCGGAAAAAGGAATAGCAAAAAAGAAAAGTGTTGTTCCTTTGGAAAAGGAACAACAAAATCGAAAGTGTTGTTCCTTCGGAAAAAGGAACAATAGAAAACAAAAGTGTTGTTCCTTCAGAAAAGGAACAACAAAAATGAAAGTGTTGTTCCTTCGGAAAAAGGAACAACAAAAAACAAAAGTGTTGTTCCTTCGGAAAAGGAACAACAAAATTGAAAGTGTTGTTCCTTCGGAAAAAGGAACAGCAAAAAAAGAAAGTGTTGTTCCTTCAGAAAAGGAACAACAAAATCGAAAGTGTTGTTCCTTCGAAAAAAGAACAGCAAAAAAATGCAAGTGTTGTTCCTTTGGAAAAAGGAACAGCGAAATGGTGAAAATGTTGTTCCTTCTGAAAGGAACAATAGAATGCAAAAGTGATGTTCCTTCGAAAAGGAACAACAAAAATGATGGAACTACTGTTCCTTTGAAAAGGAACAACAAAATGCAGAGGTGTTGTTCCTTGAAAAAGGAACAGCAAATTGGTGAGAATGTTGTTTCTTCCTAAAAGGAACAACAAAGTGCAAATACAAAAAAATATGTACAGAGAATAATTTACGCTAACAAAACAAAAGAATTATGTACAGAATGTAAGAACAGTTGAATCACTTAATGAACCAGAGGTGAGGAAGATTTCTCTTCCTCCACCAAAATCTGCATGTCGGAGTCTTCGCGGAGTTGCTGGTAGAAGGATTCCCGAGTAAGTGGTTTGTGGTATAGTCGAACTCAGTGGCCATTTGCCTTAAAGGTATGTCTGGATCCGTCAATGGTGGTTAGAGTAATGGTGCCATTATCATGTCCCTTTTGGATTTCATATGGCCCTAGCCAACGAGTTTGAAGTTTCCCCGGAAAATCCTGAAACCTAGAATCGTATAGGAGCGCCCAATCTCCTTCGCGAAAGACTTTCCTTTTAATGAGGGTGTCATGCCATTTAGCTCACTGTTGTTGGATCAATGCAGTGTGATGAAGGGCAGAGAGCCTGATTTCATCTAGCTCATTGATTTGCTGTAATCTATTAATCTGTGCGTCGTTTAGATCTAGACCGACTTCTTGTGTTATTCACAGTGTTTGTATCTTGAATTCTATTGGAAAGATGGGTTCCTTTCCAAATACTTTTTGGTATGGTGCATAGCTGGTAGTGCTTCTCCATGTTGTTTTGTATGCCCACAAGGCTTCCGAAAATCTTGTAGCCCAATCGCGTCTATTTGACACAATGGTTTTTCTTAGGATTGCTTCTATTATTTTATTTCTACTTTCTACTTGACCATTTGCCTGTGGGTGGTATGGAGTAGTAATTTTATGCTAGATATGATAGTTTTTTAGTGTTGTAGCCATTTTTTACCAACAAACTATGGTCCACCATATGTAATTATATCTCTTGGGAGGCCATATCGCACAAATATATGGAACATGAACTGTATGACAAAATCCTCTGTAGCTCTTGACAATGCCTCTGCTTTAACCCATTTGGTGACATATTTTGTTGCTACCAAAATATATGTTTTCTAGTTTGATGATGAGTTAACCGGACCAACAAAATCAAGGGCCCATCACTCAAATGGTTCAATAACTAGCTATGCATTCAGGGGCATTTTTTCAGATTGTCCAGGGCGTCCTGCTCTTTGGCAGCTGTCACAAGCTTGAACGAACTCCTTTGCATCTTTGAAGATCATGGGCCAATAATACCCTATTTTCAACACCTTGTGACCAGTTCTCCAATCGGTGAAATGTCTGCCACAAAGTCCATCGTGACAAGCTTTCAAAATGTCAAAAATTTCATCTTCATGGATGCATCTCCTAATGTGCATATCTGCCCCTGTATGGAACAGGTAGCCCCCAATCCAAGAAAATAGAATACTACGCTGGACAATCTGTTTTCGTTCATTGGGAGTCATGTTTCAGTAATTTTCCTACTGCTAAATAATTTGCAACATCAGCATAATAGGGTGTTTTAATAGTGACAACAAACAAATGTTCATCTGGAAATTGATCTTCAACTGCTGCTGCGTCCACTGGTTTTGGCATTCATGAGAGAAAGTCAGCCACAGGATTTTCTTTTCCAGGTCGGTCCTTTATTGTGATATCGAATTCCTGCAATAAAATCAACCATCTGGTTACTCTACCATTTGTGATTGGTTTATTTGCTAAATATTTTATGGCAGGGTGATTTGTATACAAGATAACAGGATATCCAGTAATATAATGCTTAAATTTATTTACAGCATGTATTACAGCTAAAAATTCCTTTTCAGTAACAGTATAGTTCAATTCAGCAGGAGATAAATTCTTGCTAATACAATAAATTGCATATGGTTTTTTATCTTCTTCCCACCCAAGGATTGCTCCAATAGCTGTATCTAAAGCATCTGATGAAATTTGAAATGGCAGGTCCCAATTTGGACCTCTAAGTACTAGGGTTGTTGACACAAGCTTTTTCAGATCCTGAAAAGCACGGTCACATTTTTCTTTCCAAAGAAAGTCAACATTACCTGTTAGTGCATATAGAGGTGCAGCAATATGAGAAAAATGTTCTATAAATCTTCTATAATAACTAGAAAATCCAAGAAAACTATGTACCTCTGTCTGAGTGGTAGGAGTGGGAATTAGCAATTTTTTTTGAATTTGGTTGGGTCTACCTGTATTCTAGCTGCTAAGATATAATGGCCTAAAATAAGTCCTTCAGTCATCATCATATAGCATTTTTTAGGGCTCAAACAGATCCTGGTGGCAATGCACCGCTGCAACACTTTTTCCAGTGTGTCCAATGCTAGGTCGAAATCATCTCTGTATGGTGTATACTTCAAGCCCTTCATTTATTAAATCTAAAAAGATGCTGGGGATAACCCTTTGAAATGTGGCAGGGGCATTGCATAGGCCAAAAGGTAGAACTCTGTAGGTAAATGTTCCCCAAGGACAAGTAAAAGTAGTTTTGTCTTGGTCTTAAGGGGCAATCTGAATCTGATTGTATCCACTGAAGCCATCTAAGAAAGAAAAGAATTTCTTTCCTGCTAAAGTGTCTAATACTTGGTCAATGAATGGAAGGGGAAAGTAGTCTTTTTGTGTTGCTTTATTTAGTTCTCTGTAATCTACACAAATCCTACATTTTCCATTCTTCTTTGGCACCACAACAAGTGGAGAGACCCATTTACTATCGGAGATAGGGTAGATGAAGTTCACATCTAAATTTTTTTGAAGTTCAGCTTTTACAATGTCTTTTAGATGAGGGTTAAGTCTCCTTTGTGGTTGGTGAATGGGTCTTGCATCCTTCTCTATGTAAATGTGGTGTGTACATAACTGGGGATCGATTCCTTTCATGTCAGGGTAATCCCGTGCAAATGCTTCTTTGTATTTCCTCAGTAGTTGGATTAGCTTCTCTTCTTGTTCGGAAGTCAGGTTGGCATTAATGTTTAAAGTCTTTCCCGACTCAATTTCTACATTTTTGCTATTTGAGACAGAGGTAGAGGTATTGTTTGATCGTGAGTATCTTTAAGAGGATCTTCTTCTAATTCATTATCAAATGTTGCCTCTATCATGTGACATTGTATGTGGGGTCTGGATTCAGCTTGGATAATAAAATTGTTAATGGCATCATCTTCTGTTTGATCTTTGAAATCGAGGGCATCCTCTATGGTTAATGGAGATCTAATATTTTCGGTGAGGTGTGATACAAGATGTTTGTTAGTTCTTATTATTGTGACACTTGGCTAGGCTAGAGGATATAAAGCTATATTCTTGATATTAGCCCCCCTAGTTATGGTCATACTGCATTGTCGGTAGCCAATATAACCGTCAGTAGTTGCAAGCCATGGTCTACCTAAAATCAAGAGATGTCCATCAAGTCCGTTTTTGGGGTTTATTATCAGAAAATAGACAGGATACTCCCAGGAATCAATAGATATAATGACATCATGCAGTGTGCCCTCTGGCCTAACCATGGATCGGTCAACCAGTTCTAATAAAGTGGAAGTCGGTTCTACTGATGTAATGCCCAGTTTTTGACAAGTGGTGGTTGTTAATATATTGATTGCAGCTCCTAGCTCAAGTAACGCATTTGAGAAGGTTTGTCCATTGATTTTTACTGTTACTATTGGATTTCTTGGGTCTTCATATTTAACGAGTGTTTCTTTTCTTGATAATAGATCGGATAAGGTACCAAATACTTGGACTGTTGGGTTATTTGTTATTTTCCTCCTTGGTTTTTTTATACATAGCTCTTTGATAGTCTTTGCATATATTGGGATGTCTTGGATGGCTTGGAGGAGTGGGATTTTTATGTACATATTTTTTAGTTCTCCTAGAATGTCAAAATTGGGATGTTGTATAGGTCGAGGTATAATTAATCATTCTGGGAATGGGGGACAAGATGTGGTTGCTTGATCATGAATTTGTTGTCTGGTCACATCCTCTTCTTGTGGTGGTTGTTCTATAGGTAACTGATTTTCAACTTGAGTAGTTTTATTTCCCTCTGTTTCTATAATGCGCCCAGATCTTAATTGAAGATCACTACACTCCTTTAGATCAGTTTCTGGTTTTGTTGTTTCGGTAATTTGGATAGATTGGACCGATCTATTATTTGGATTATGGCTGGGCTGGGCCGGGAGTTGTGGTCTTAAGTTACACTGAGGGTTTTGTTGTAATGATGGCAGTGTAGGTTGAGGGAGGGAATGGTTCCTACTGGCTGATTCATCGGTCTTTGCCAGTTTGTTCGCCAGGCTTCACTTTGTAAAGTAGGAGGGGACCATTGTGCTAGATATACATTGTTTTGCCAATATGGTTGAGTATAGGGAAATTTTGGCCAACTGGGTTGACTTGCTTGGTTTGGCCATGGTGATGATGAAGGAAATGGTTTCTGTGACCAATTTGAGAAGGGAGGTTGATTTTTCCACATTGCATTATATTGTTGAGCATGATATTGCGGAGGCTGAAAGGAAGAAGCTGGATAGGGGAACATACCTGATTGTCGCGGCTGCCATTGACGACACTGATTGAGTAGGTATACCGGTTCTGGCTCTTCTTCTGCTTCCTTGTATACTTCTTTCAATCCAAGAAGTGAGGGACAACTCTCTGTAGAGTGGTCTTTTGTACAAATGGCACAAACTTGGACTGCATCTAATGGACACTCCTTGTGGCTTTGTTTATTTCTGCATCTGGGACAGAAGATTGCCAAATTCTATTCTGCCTCTACTTCCTTTTGTTTGGCCTGCATAATATCAAGTTCTGTTGTCAGTGTCCCCAATATGTCAGTTTTAAAATTTTCTAATAAATTTGCAATTTCTGTGTGAGTTACTCCCTCTGCAGAGATCTTGTTGTCTCTTGTAAAATTGTGATGTTCCACTGGTTTTAGTATTGTGCTGCCTCTCGAGCTCTTGGTACATAAATCAATAATGTCAGCAAAATTTTCCTGATAAATGTCTCCTTTTCCCATAATATTTAGTGTTTCAATCCATTGTTCCTTCATTCCCCTAATTAATGTTGTTTTTAATACATTATCAGGTAAGAGTAATGACGCATAAGGAGATCTTTGAAGATTATACTAGAAACGTTCAACATACTCTTCTAATGTTTTATTCATTCTAGCTACCATCTAAAATGTTTCATCTTTTAATTCTCTAGACCTGCAATAGTCCTGATATTTCTTTAGAAAAGCATCTTTAATTTGATCCCAATTGTTTATAACACCACCACCCAATCCCATAAACCATCTTAAAGTAGCCCCTTTTAATGTAGAGGGAAACAATTTCAGTTTCTGGGGATCGGTGGTATAGTCATATCCTCTACACAGCACATCAAATTCAAATAAGAATGCATCTAGATCTTCTGATGTAGGGCCATGGAATGTAGGGATATGCTGTAGAGGAATTGATTTCATAGGTGCATTAGCTACAGTATCCACAATGGGGTATTGCAGTTTAGAGGTTCGGGTGTTTGGCTGGTTCTGGGCCATTTGGTCAAATATATGCCAATAACCTTCTAGGATATCTAGGAGGGTATTCCTAGGCTGTCGAGGGGGAATGGCTTTAACAGGAATGGACTTAACAACACTTCCTTTATCTAGGATGATGAGAGTGCCTAATGTCTGGGGGATTCTGGTTCTTTAGGTTCTTCAACTTTGTTATAAATGATTTTTGTAGCACTTCCCTTATCTGGGTCACTTAATCGTTGAATCACCCCAAGAGGAGATCTTGGTTCTTTAGTTTCTCCTGTTGCTCCTCTCCCTTCACGGAGGTTGCTAAGGTTCCATTCTTGCAATGAATTTGGACTGGAATTATCAATTTCTTGAAAATCTTGCTCTGCACCTCAGTAAAGGCTACAAATGGTGATCCTGTGGCCTGAAGGGAACTAGTAGGTTGTCTAGAAGCAACTTTTCTAGGTCCTACTAAAGGCTGAGATTTTGCTTTCTTAAGGATTTCGTCTATAAATGTCGATCGGCCAAGGGTCATTGTCCCCTTAGCTTTGTCAGACTTTAGTAGTGGTTTAGGATTCTTTTCAGGCCTTTTCTGATTAGTCATGCACACAAATCAAATGCTAATTTCTACCCAAAGAATAGCAACAAATCTGTAGGAAAGCAGGTAGGGGAGCAAGGCTATTACATGCTTCGTACGCAGGTTCTTACCTTCCTTTTTTGAAACCCAGTTCTCTCCTAGCAGGTTCTTACATCACTCTGGAAAAGAAACAAATGGCTACACTCTTCCCCGGCAACGGAACAAAAATGTCGAGCAGTAAAAAGGGTATTTTTCAACTCTATTTACCTTACATTAACTTATCAATCTAAGAACGATTTGTTATCACAAAGAGTGTAATCAGTTTGAGGTGGTCATTTGTCAGAGTAATGCTAGTAGTATAGTGCTCTAAATACAAGAGTAAATGGATGCTTGAAATAAGATCTACTTACAGAAAAGAACCTTAAAACTCAAATCATGCACTCAGAAAGCTATAGCAATTTATCAATCAAGGGTACAGTAATGGTAACTCATCCCTCTGTAAACTGATGTAATTAAAAGACAATCAAGGAAAATATCATCAATCTGGGAACTAGACAACATATGTCAATGCTCACTACAGTCTTAGATCGTTCTACACACCAAAGTAATGATAATACAAATGACAGGAAATGGAACAACAACTATTCTTATGAACAAGATTGAACAACAAAACCTTAATCTACGGAAATGAATGTAGCAATTATATCCTACAAGAATTAGGTAATAATCCTTACTCTAAAGATAAATCGGACAACAAACGGAAATAGAACGACAAATAACAGAGATGAAATATAGAACAACAACTTGAATCAAATATAAATGTACAATAAACCAAAACGAATATCACACACAGCACGCTTAATATTGAAAGGAACAGTAATCTGACTTCGATACAACAAGTATAAATCACAGTTATAAAGAATAACGACTGTGATTTGTAATGGAACGACAACGCCAGTTGAACAACAATCGCGGTTAAGTGTAAACCATAGTTAAATACAGTAATACCGATTTATGAATGTACAACATGGTTACTTTGTAATCAAGCAGCAATGGCAATCTGTAAGGAACAACAATGTTATATCAATGGTTAAAGGAAAAATAATGCGTCATAAAGTCAGAATGAACAACACAACATTCCTGTTACAAAGAAAAGCATTACTCAGTTGAGCATAAACAAAACATAATATAACCGTTATGTAAAATAGAAAAACACATCAGATTACTGAACAGAGCTAATAACGAAAACCACACATGAATTAGAAATAATGGTATAGGAGCAAGTGTTCCACCAGGGTCGGGCCCTTAGCCTCCAGGGACACACCACTTGAGATTACTCTAGAATCAAAGATGGAACGACACGAGATTTATATTAAAACATCAAAACAGAGTTACGGTGGATCGCTCTTCAACGAGAGTCGATGATAAAAGTTCCAAATACAAAGGAGAATTACATAAAAACAACAACAGTTCGTCCCCCGGGCTAGCAGTGCTGCCCCTTCTTATAACAGCTGAGTGGAGATATCAATGATAAAAAAAATCGTTAAGATAGTGATCCCTCAGGATCAAGGGATCCTGAGGGATTCACTAGACTGTTAATTTTCGGTTATCCCCTTGTTCTCTTGCGCTGATTTGGTATCTCCTTTTCCCTTTCTTGGCTGATACACTCCAATTTGGATCGCCTTCTTTGCATGCGGTTCCCTGTCAAAGGGACAACAATTAACTTTGTCCTGTCTTTTCCTCTGGGATGGTAATCTTCCATTTTTTTCCTTTTCCTGCATAAGAAAAGGGAAATTATTAGTTATTTTGCATTACATACAAATCCTATAGATTTTATCATAATTTCTTATTATCTACCTAGTTCATGATGCAAAGAGGTTATGAGTTTTAAAGAAAAGATGACAAAATAAATGATAATAACATACCTTCTCCAGTACTCAACAAGGAGCTAGTGAAAACTACAAGTAGGTTTCTCTTCTCTCTTGTTTTATCTATTGATTATAGAGAAGGTAGAGATTACTTTGTCTGTTGTTTCTAGACCTGCTACTAAGTTGATAGGGTTAGGCGTTCGTCCAAGGACACTAAATATTCCTAAAATAGTTCCCGAAGAGAGTACTGATCATACTGCTCATGTTCTTCTTGTCTCCTTAGATTCTCATGAGTCGAAGAGTGGCCCTCCCATCCCAGTTGTTCAGGAGAGTCCTCCTCCTATTCCTGTAAAGCATGGGGGCAATCCTATGATACGCCCACCAAGTAGTTATGTTGTTTCTTTTGATTGGATTCAATTGACTGGACTCTGCCTCCCATATTATGTGCCTTTCCAGATTATGGTACAAGCCTTTAATATGGTAGTACATGGCACTCTATTAGATGAAGGCTCATCTATTAACATTATGTATTCTAGTACATGGAAAGCTTTGGGATCACCACATCTTGTTCTTGTCACCCATAATCTTTTGGATTTTAACGGAGGAGCCAGTCAACCATTAGGGATCCTTCTAAACTTGCCAATTACTTTGGGAGGAAAGACCGTCTATATAGACATGATGGTAGTCCAAGGTCCCTTAGACTTCGATCTTCTCCTTGGGTGTGACTATGTTTATGTCATGGGAGCTCTTGTTTCTTCGCTCTTGCATGTGGTTTGTTTTCCACATGAAGGGAGAATAATGACCATTGATCAGTTATCATTCATCAGTCACTAGATGGATCCTGTTAGAGTCGGTCTGGTCATTCCTCCGTCAGAGATCAAAACTATTTTTTCATTTCATTTTTAGGTGTCCCATCTCGCTCGATCAGTTGCATTCCATTAGGAGCATGCCATAAATATGACGGAAGGACTTTGTCATTCACTACCCCTCATTCTTTGCACTGCTGGCTCAGGTCTGTCCATCAAAATCAAGTTTTAAAAGTTATTTGCAGTCCTGTTTCAGTTTCTAAGTCATAATAGTCATTTTAGTCATTAGGTCTAGGGTTAGTCAATTTGGTCTTCAACAAGGTCTAATAAAGCTAGCAGGCCAGAGGGAGGTTCTTGATAAGTTGTTATTTCAAAGATTTTTATCGTCATATGGATGGATTATGACTTTTCTTCAAAACTCTGTTTTGAAGACAAGTCGACATTTCGTTTTCTATAATAATTTTCTAAAATTTTTAGTTCTTGAATTCTTCAGGCGCAGCCCTGGTCTCCTTTGCCAAATTCCATGACAACTATCCTTGCAAAAAATTGCCAAGAATTTCATCATTCAACCAAAAAATCAAGGAGGAAACAAAAAGATAGAGTTGCATTAATTGTGAAAAAGTGCCAATTTCAAAACATTACAAAAATGGGTTTTGAAGAACCAAAACTCAAATCAATGTCTTTATAAGCTTTTTCCATGAAGATCAATGTCATTTTGCATGCCAAGGTGAAAGAAAAGCATTTCAAACTGAATTGGGTGAGCAAGTGCGTGTTTTGGGGCGAAATAGCTTGCAGCTAGCCGGTACAGCGCACAAAACAGGTGGCGCGGCGCACTGGAAGCGCGCGGCACACTGGGAGTTTTTGTCCAGTTTTATTCTGAACGGGCACGACGCACTGGAAGCACGCGGTGCACTGGGCTCTTGGCGCGGTGCATATAGTGCACAGCCTGAATTTTCTTAAAATTTCTCCAAGTTGCTCATTCCTTGCGTGGCTTTGCCAGGTAGTGTTTCTATTTTGATATTTCATCCAGTTTTTTGATTAGTGATGGTGGTTTATGGATGACAATGGGCGAACACATATATCAAACCCTCCTTCTATAAACATAAGCAAACTTGCTGTCAGGGTTTCAGAATTCACTGTTTTGCCACCAAAATCATTTCTCCTTCCCATTGTTCCCTTGTATTCACCAATCCCTAATTCCCTATCACCTAAGTTCATTATTCCCTTCTCCTACATGCTCTGTCTCAAATCATCCAACCTCACACCTCAAACCCTATAGAACAATTCCAAACCCTAAACCCTATTCCCATACATAAAATCCCCCTCCTTTCCCTAATAAAATTTATTTCAATATTCCCTAATCCCCTATTGTTTTCCCCTTCCTAACATTCCTTGGTTGCATTTGTTTTTTCCCCTTGGTGGCAGAATCCAACTATATTGCATTACAACACAGCAGTTTCATACATCATTAAAGACTAGTCCAAGCACAGTTCATATACTGCAGCATCTTTTCTTCAAGGTATTTTGTACAGCAGTCATGGCATCTGACCATTCATCAGACTATGAAGTAGAAACCCAAAGTGACTCACCCTTGGAAGAACAGGCACCCTGGAGGCCTCATAAAGGTGGCAGACATGTTAGGGAAGAACCAACCACCATTACAGAATTGCAGACCTGCCCTTCTGCTATGCAGTGTTTCCAGCATCAGTCATGCTATGAGTTTTGTCAAAAGGTGGCTACTGTTCAATTTCATCATGAGTTGGCTCGTCTTTTTGTGCTGCACTTACATGGAGATCAAGCTACCTTAGCTGGTGTCACCTTCACTCTTACACCAGAATCTGTCTCATTAGCAACTGGTATAACGAACATTGGTGAACCATGGCACAAGAAACAAAAGATTGACCGGCAGCATTATGAGCCATACATTAAAACCAGTTTCTTGAGGCAGCTCAAGAGAGTGTTCCCATTCTGATATCTGAAAGATGAATATGCTCCACTAATGAGATTGATCATGAAATATTTCAGCTGCGAGGGATGGTTCTCTCGTCTCTATGCTTATCACATCAAGTTTCTCATGCATTTCACCAGGGTACGTATGATGAAAATTCTGTATTTCATTTGCCAGAACATAGAGAGGATGACCACCTTTATATAGCATAAAACCCCTCAGCAGCAACTTAACAGTGTCTATCATTTTGCTCTTATTAAGATTTTGGTGGTTCATCAGCTTGGAGTATAGGGCATCACTTTGGATGATTTCATCTCTCGTGACTTCTTCAGAGCTTCATGGGGATTATCAAAGGCTAAGCATGAAGGTGGACCTTCTCATCAGTATGAGCGCCATGAGACCATTAGTGTGCCGGTATTCATCACATATCAGAGAGGCACCAGACATTTGTTTGCAGCAGTAAAGCAAGTGTTATCTCCACCCGGGGTGGAAGGGGCCTCGCTTCCTCCATCAGCATCACAGGTACAGGACAAAGGCAAGAGGCCAATGCAAGATGAGGGGCCATCAGGTGAATGAGAGACCGAATTCATTCTCCTTCATGATGATGATAGAGATACGGGTCCGCAAAGTGCACAGCTTAGAGAGATCATCCAGGAGCAGCAAACAGAGATCAAAGCTTTATCCCTTGACTTGGAGAGGGCTAAGTGGACCATGAAATACTTGGAGTAGAGGAACAAACAACTTGAAGATCATCAGGCAATCATGTAGCAACAAAACATCTGTGAGAATCGCCAAGCTACACAAAGGAGAAGAATTGAGCTCACGTGATTGGAGCAAGAGATTAATGAGGATCGGGAGGCCAATCTCGAGAGAGTTAACATGCACTTACAGAGGCTGTTGGACAAGGCCAAAAAAGACCATGCACTACTGAGACACATGGCTTTCCACTACATGGCACGAAACAAGGTGTGCAAGGCCCGAATCAGGAATTTGAAGGCCAAATTGAGGAAGGCAATAAGGAAGCAAAAGAGGCAAAGGGAGCTCGATCGTCTTCAGATATTAGCTGAAGCCTCTTTAGCCCAGCATAACACTTAATGAAGAAGCTCTAGCCCAAATTTCAAGAAATTTGGGGCATTTTTGGTATTTTTGCAAATTTTTGTACAAAAAATAAGGTTTTTCTCCCTGTGTGCCGCGCCACGTGGCGCGCGCTTATGATAGGAGGCTCCAAATGAAAAAAACCTTATATTTTTGGATTTTTCATGAAAAATCATGACTGTTGGTTCATGGCCAAGAATTTTGGCCAAGTTTTGAGTCCTCAGGAGGTCAAAAACACCCTAAAAATGACCTCTCTGCCCCTAATTTCACACGCAGGAAGCAGTCTTGGGAGATTGAGGTTTTGGAGGCGAAAATGGGCACCAAATTCAAAAATTCTACTTGGGTTGGAAAGTAGACAGGCAGGGATTTCCAACAAGCACACTTGGGCTCAATTTGGAATTCAGAAAGTGCCTCAAAATCAGCATCAAAGTGGCGCGACGCATACAGAAATTGGCGAGGCGCACAAAGGTTTTTTGCCCAATTTTTCACCTTCTAGCTCAGAAATTCGGCCAGTTTGACTAGTTTTGCTTTGTGATGTTTTTTTTGATCTATCTTGATGTAATTGGATAAACATGATGTAATTTTGGCACTTATTTACTTGTTCTAGAGGATTCATTCACTAAAAAGTGAAAATTTAATGAATGAATCAGTTTCCTACCTTATAGAGGCAAGTTGTTTTGATTGCCTAGATTTTAGTGCTTTGTTTAGAATTAGTTGAAACAGCTCCTAGAATGATGAGCTCGACCCATAGAGGCAAGGGAATGGGTTGGGCTAGTCTATATCATGTAATTCCTAAATCATTTTCAGGGTTGGACTCTTGGGAAAAGTTTGGCACTCTATTGTACATTCATTTCTGCATTTTTGGCAAAGGAAAGACCAGGGTTTTGCAGCACTGTTTGGGATCCATGTGGCTTTATGTTTTGATGGTGTGCTTCTCTGAGTAATTGTAAGTTCATTAGTGTTATGTGTATCATTTTCTTGCTTCTTCTTCTGAATTTGAACAAATGAGTGATTAAGGTAGAATCCATAAATGTTATGCTCTGCCTTTGAATTTGTTTACATTTCCATGTTTTCATCTGTTTAAGGAGGATTCTTGAGACTTTCTTGCTCTCCTTAGCACCTAACCAGTCTGATCTATCCATCTCACTCACTTTAAAGCATCAAAATGATTGCCTTCCTTGCCCCAATCATAACTCTGCAGAAACTGTGCCTCATCCCTGAGCCCAAATTTGCCTTTCCCATTTTTTCAACAAAACCCTCAAAAAAACCAAATCAAATCCCTGCACTTAATACGTAGCCTAATATCAGTTGCAAATTTAGTCATCTTGAGCCTCATCGATTACCTTTTGTCGAGACTGACCCGGAGAGAGCCCTCTCCTGTCCTCGTAGGGCTAGCTACGAGGCTGAGCGTGGTTTGATGTGGACCTAGAAACTTGTCTTTTCATCCTGAGACAAATCTAAGCTCATCTAATAACATCATGTATTCTAGCACTTGGAAAGCTTTGGGATCACCACATCTTGTGCTTGTCACCCATAATCTTTTGGATTTTAACGAAGGAGCCAGTCAACCTTTAGGGATCCTTCTAAACTTTCCAATTAATTTGGGAGGAAAGACTATCTATATAGACATGATGGTAGTCCAAGGTCCCTTAGACTTCGATCTTCTCCTTGGGCGCGACTATGTTTATGTCATGGGAGCTCTTGTTTCTTCTCTCTTTCGTGTGGTTTGTTTTCCACACGAAGGGAGAATAATGACCATTGATCAGTTATCATTCATCAGTCACTAGATGGATCCAATCCTACCGTCATCCCCTATTGGTTCTCTTTTTCAAGAAGTACCCTCCCTGCCACAGGTCAATTATGTGGCTACCCATTTCATCTCCACATCTATTGATGATCACAAAGATTGCATGGTACATTATGTATTGAGGGAATTGGAACTTGATCTGTCATTTGTACCATTTGACATGTGTTCCTCCCAAAGCGTAGTTCTCCCGTCTAGTGAGGACCTCTTGGGGCTACGTTCTCGTATGGTCCATGATCAGATGTTACAAGGATAGTTCTTTTTCTGTCTCAACCTCTTTAAAAAATGAAACAACATGTGAGGATAGTTTATTCTTGTATCAACCGTTAAAAAATGAAATTGATTTTGAGGATAGTTTGTTCCTGTATCAACCTCATTAAGAAATGAAACAAATGTCATGAAGATAGTTCCTGTTCTTGTGTCAACCTCATTAAAAAATGAAACAAAATGTTGGAGCGTAGTTCCTGGTCTTGTGTCAAGCTCCTTACAAAATGAAACAAGGAGTCTTGATGATAGTTCTTTTACTATGTCAACCTCATTAAAAAAATGAAACAACCCCCTTTTCGAAATCGAGTATTTGATTAAGATCTCGTCAAATTCTAGTCGAGTCTTTCCTTGATCACGAAAGTGAAATTTCATTCCATCCACCTTTTAGTAACCCAATGTCTACTTCAGTGAATGAAATGAAGTTTGGGGGGCATGTGACTTGGCTCTCATCATGTTGGGGGCATGCCATTTTTTCATCCAAGCATAGTTTTTCATTTCAAGCTTATGTAAACATGAAACCAAATTCAAGCACAACTTTTTGTTTCAAGGTTGTGTAAACATGAAACCGAATCAAAGCATAGTTCCCCATGGTTTAGGCTTGTATAAAAATAAACCCATCTCCATTTTAACCCTCATGATTGCCATTTTTATCAGCATCTCCCATCAGATAAGCCTTGGTTTTTTCTCCATTCCATAGCCACCATCTCTTTGGCCGATCATTCGCTTTCACTTGGTTGTTTTACTCTTTCTTGAGGAACCGCAGTGATGAGTGGTTTTACTAGCCAACCTCTTGACCTCTTAGTTTTTGAACAGTTCCACCATAACCGGAACCAGTTGCTACCCTTTATACCACTCGTTCCTCCATGAGTAGTCACCTTTAAGCTCCTTTCTGACTCATAAAAAATGAAAATATTTCCAAGTATTTTTCCCTTTTAGACTTGTTAAAGCAAATATAAGTAGGGAGTCATCTTTGAGCTCTTTTTTGGCTCTCAAAATATGAAAATATTGCCATGCTCTTTCCATTTTGAACTTGTTAAAGGCTGTGAAATGTCGTTTACCCAGTATATGTTTACCCCTTTTTTGGGCTGGGATAAAAATGTTTACGAAAAACATATACCTTAGTCAAACATGACTAGGAGGTTCTCTTGAATATTGTTTTCTAACTTTTCGGGTTCGAGAGACAACTTTACGAAAAGGAACCCATGGAGTTTTTTTTTCGTGTTTTTTTCAAACTCTCTAAACATGAAAAAGGTTCCAAGTTTCACCTTTGTTAGACTCGTTAAAAGATTAAACGACATACGAGTTGTCATTATGACGAAACTGAGCTTATCCTTCATTGGGCTCGTTAAATTTTACTAGGTAGGATCCATCCAAAGGATGCCCTTATATTACAATCATATGCTAACCCCTTCAAGCTTGTGTTTTAAAAATAACTGGGGTACTCGCTAGAAATCATGGGGGAAAATTGGAAGCATTCATTAGTTGTATTCTTCACTTGAGACAGCATGTCACTCTTGAACATTAACAATCATTTGTTGTTCGTGTCGAGTTTTGGGAAATCCTCGCTCTGTCACTTTCCTTCCTAGGTTTGGGTTATCCATTTTAACCTCTCATCTAATCTCTTCCATGTCACCATTATATTTGATCCTATAATGTAAAATGCTGCCAAACTCCGAAGTTGTGTCATCCACATGTTCAAGAGAAGTATTCTTGCCTGTACATTATCTGATCATCTGTCACATTCTTGGATTACTCTCATTCATTATGTTTCCCATTTCATGCCAATGATGAAGGATCCATTATGACCTTCCTTCGACAGATCGCTTACTGTCGACTTCAACTCATTATCCAGGAAGTTGATCTAGAAACTCCTTTCAAGTACCTTAGAGCTTGCATGCCTCAATGGAAAGTTCTTCGCACTCGACGATAGATTCTCATCATTGGCCCTCGATCGAGTGATTTCATAGGTGTTAGACTTCAGCTCCTTATTCACACTCCGTGAATTGTACTAATAGTACGTTGAGAGCCATTGACATTATGGGTGGTTTCTCTCGCACTTGTTAACGGTTCACATCATTGGCTGGTAATCAAGTGATTTTCTAGAATGTTCAAATTCAACACGTCTATTCACATGTTAGAATTTGTACTTTGATCGGGTCGTGTTGGAGCGCAAGACCCTGGGCTTAGATAAAAAAAAGTCCAGGTTGCGAGGAGTGATGATTCATTCATGATTATATACATGATTCTTTAGATGGATGGCTGTGACCATGCTGTGGGTATCATTTTGATCCCGCTCAGTCGAATGGCTACGACCATGCCATGGGTCTTTTCATTTTGATCCTCTCTATGCAGATGGTTGCACCCATCTCGTGGATCTATTTCATATGATCCCTTCAATCGGATGGCTGCGTCCATGCCAAGGATCCATGTACATGATCCTTTTCTTGATGGATAGCTGCACCTATATCATGGATTCATGTATTGTTATATCCCTCTCATGTTTATCAGGCATGACTATCAGATTTTAGATATGTACATGTATGTTTGTGTTGTAGGTCTTTCGATGCTAGTATTCCAAGTCCTTTCTCCATCTTAAAGCATTTCATCCATCGCTCTCAGATCTGACTTCATGCTTTAGGGGGTATCTATTACACAGTAATTTGTCACTCTCCTGTCACTCCCCATTCCTGATCCTGGAGAACCCTAGTAGTGAATACTATGTTATACTTTCACCATGAAACCTATGCTCTTGCATCCCTTGAGGTTTGAAGAAAGTAGTCCCCACTCCCTTCAGAACATTTCAAGAGAATCCTTCTTAAAACCCACTTTCTAAGATCAACGCTCTTTCCTATTGTGTCACCCGCACCGATGATAGATTTTTACAGTGTGACCCGCACTGATCGACTCTACTGTTAGCCCAATACCCTCGTCAGTCTACTTCTAGACTATTTTTATAAAAGTAAATGAAGTTTCATGTCTAGAAACTTCTAGTGGCGATGTGCTGGATGTTCGTTTGGTTGGATAAGGGCCGAGAACTCCATATAAGGTTCTTTCCCCCTTAAAAGTGGACCTTCCCAAGGAGATAAGACCTTCTTCACCCTTGAATTGATCTCATTCTTATCCTCTTCTCCCTATATAAACCACATCCTCTTACCCTTTTTGGTTACAATACAACACATAGTGAAAGTGGTGGAGAGACAGAACCAACTGCAAAATTATAAAATATTTAGCTTTTGATAGAAGAAGATTAATATTAGATGAAAAAGACTAGTCTTTGGTAGCTAAAGCATGAGGAGAGAGATTTAGAGATTAGAAGCCATTTCATGTTAGTATAGAGGAGGAAAAGAGTGTTGAAAAGGCATGTAGTGGGACTTGGATACCGCAAAGGAAATCTACAATGTCAAGGCTTCGGTTATATTTCTCTTTGAAGTTTATTTTAATACAACTAATGGCTTATTTCCAATATCGGGTGTAATATTACATTTGATGGCTTAGTACTCCTTGACCTTTTAAGTAGATTGGATTCAATTTTATACTATCACGTTTGTTGTTGTTTCTTGCATGTTTGTTTCAGGTACTTGAACAAAAGAAACAGAAGGAAGTTGGAGCAAGGAAGAAAGATCACCATCAAGTGGATTAGAGTTATAAGTGGTAGACCCTCTTATTTGATTCTAATATAAGGAAATTTACATTATATTGTCTTTTTTGTGGCTGGACCCACTTTCTTGGGATCAAGGGATATTCTTTGTCCACAGAGAGGATATTCCTACACCACATGTCTATATGTTGCTTAAATTTCATTTGAAGATGATAATGGTGTATTTTTCTTGATATTGATAAGGAATATATATATCCTATGATCATTAAAGATGTTTATTGATGATGTTGTTGATCACTTCTATTCTACTTAGTGATTTGTGATACTGGAGGTACTCTTTGATTGCACATATATTGACGCATGAATATGCCACCTATGGTGTTCTGATCAAGAGATTGATTGAGGATTGTGGCTCTTCCTATTTATGGAGGGAGTATGTTGACCTTGATGACATGAGGTCAAGAGGATGAGTTGATGACAAAATCCTTTTGTACAATGATGTGCTTATGTTATAGTTTATAAATAATGCTTGGAAACATTACATACTTGGTCACATGTTGATGATATTGAAGAGTTTGATGCTAGACTCCCTTATCTTACATTACTTCTTAATGATGAGGATGTTCATGCTATTGTCATATTGACATCTATGTTGCTGCCATCAAATGATTCTGTTGCATATTCCTATATGGTGCATGGTGGTTGTTGATGACTATCATGGTCTTGCTACTTCATTGATGAGATTCTTGTTATGATTATATGTCTTTTCATGTAAAGGTCACGAAAACATCCATGTTGTAATCATTGTAAAATTCAGTTATGAATGGGTTATTGGGATCAAGTCATGTATTGCATATAACCCCATTATTTTTGGTAATTGATGTAAAATTTGGGTCCAATATGTAAACCCAATATGTTGGTTGATTGATGTAATCATGGGAGCATAAAGTCATTGGTGATAGGCAAGGTCATATTGGGTTGAGTCATAAAGCCTTCTATTTTTTTATTGTATACCTTTAAAAGGTCTAACATATGCTACGGGGGGCATGATCAGTATGCATATTTCATGATTCATATTGAGAAGATTAGACTTACAATAATAAGAACTACAAGGGAAGTACTTAATTCAACCTAATTCAACCCTTTGCACTTGATGTTAAAGGGGGAGAGAAGAATTGTTGTTTGAATTGATGTTTGGAGAGAAGACCTAGTGTTTGCAAGTGTTTTGGTAGGTGTTTGTAGGTGTTTTCTAAACACCACAATAGTTTCCATCAAGTCAAAAGGGGGGAGATTGTTGGCATGATGGATAATGTGTTGTCCTTGATGGCAACCTTCTTGATAAATATGTTCGTGATGTCAACATAGTGATAATATGATGACTATGGAGTTACTAACAAATATATTAAGAATGTTGCTACAAATGCTACAAAAGATATGGATAGAGAAATGGCAGTTCAGTTACAAATGGATGACAAATAAAATTTTTAAAAACTATATGTGATTCTTGTGAAGTAGGGTCACGTACATACGCAGGTCTTGTGATAAAAAGTCACATACATAATCCAAACCATGAAAATCTTGATACCGGGGGTCATTACCATGCTAGCTTCCCATAGTAATTGAGGCGACAACATTTATTTGATCTCATCAACAAATACTAAAAATATTACTAAAGGATTTACCCAAGGTATTGGCCAAGGAAAAGGCTATATAAGAAGTTTAAGATCAAGGTGTCATGTGTGAAAAATGGTTTATTCATGTGTGATTTGATTTGAAATAGGTATGGACCAAGAAGCAAGGACAAGCTTAGATCTGAAAGATTTGAAGATATGTTGATATATATGCTTAATTGATTTTCTTGTTGAAAATGTTTAAGTAGCTAACAATGATAGATATGTGGTTATAGTGATGTTGTGATCTGAATGAGTTTTTAGAAGTCTATAGTTTTGATAGTGAAGGTTGTGGAATGTGAGATGTGTTTGCAACAAAGGTTTGATTCAGTGATTTAATATATGCACATTGGTTTGCTTATGGATAGTAACGTACATACACAGATCTTCTTCTATTTAATCGAGTGTATATTCTGAGATATGTTTTGAAATATATGGGGGTGTTGGAAATGATGAGAGCATATATACACAGGTCTTATGAATAACAGTTGCATATACATTCTGAGTTAAATCTGGTCAGGGTTTGTAGTGTTGCTTGATGATGATAGTTGATGAGTTTAGTGATATTTGTTGATGTCTGTCAATGATGTATTGATCATGATGGTTTGTATCTATTGTGGATTGAGTGTGCATTGATTTGATCTAGTTGTAATGGTTGGTTTAGTGATTAGTCTACTTCACTATTCATTGATGTGATTCAATGGCTTATAATACTTCAATGGTTCAAATTTTGAGATTCAATATTTCAGTTTGGTATTGAGCATAATGTTGTTTGTGGGTCCAATTTGAAAATATTATGAAAGGTGGCCTACATGTTTTGATGGTTGATTGACAGGTGGATCTAGTGTGAAATATTATGAAATATGATCCAAAAGGGTTTTGAGTGTTGGAGCCTTCAGTAAAGGATTCACAACTTCCTTGCAGTGGTATTTGATAAAGTTGGTCAGGGGGTAGGTGCTCCCTTTCGGTAGGTGTTGGTAAACGATATTAGGGGGTTGTAGCTCCCTTCTAGTGGGTGTTGGAGAATGAGTGAAGGTTGTAGTCTCCTGCAGGTGGGTGCATGTGTTATAGTAAGAGTCTGTACCAGTACAAGATGTAATGCATATTTTCTTTATACAATAAGAAAAAAGACAGAGATGACAAAAATGGTGGCTTTCTCCCACATTGGGTTTCCACCTAAAATCCTGTTGTTTATATGTGTTGATATGTTGATGATTTATTTTCTCTTTACTGCTCATGGTTTCTTCTTAATAAATGAATAATGAAATAATGACGCACTGGTTAAGGATAAAAACTTGATGGAACATATGAAAAGTTAGATATCTGGATATACACATTTTGCATTCACCGGAGTCGCGTACACACGCAGGTTGCAGAAAGAACAATAATGTACAAAATTTTGAATATGAAATTAAAAGTTTAAGTAAACTAAAAATATTGATTCACCTCCCCCCTCTTAGTATTTTTCCTAACAAAAGTTCCCTCCTTAACTTGTGCATTAAACTCAATGTCTTTTATTCCATAATCTACAGATAACCATAAATCCAAGTCAACATATTTTTAATAAATTTCCATTCCTATATTCCAGGTTGTATAATTTGATCCATCTAAAAACGGGACTCCATCTGAAGTAATCCAATCCTAGTTCGCCGTGATCCATGATCTTACTTCCAACTATTAAATTGATCCTGAAGGAACCTTTCTCTAATACTAATTGTTAGAAACTAGGATAATGCTGAGAGGGGTGGGGGTGAATCAATATTATGACCAAATTAAACAGCTAATACCAATTTACACATTTCAATCTATTTAGCAATAATTCATGCAAGAAACATCATCATTCAACATATGAAACACATATTATCATACACATATGCAACATATAAAGACACTGAATGTACCACCAATATTCTTCTTAATTCCTTTTGCAAAGGCCAGATTCAACATGTTGTTACAATATATTTTCTAGCACCAATAAGAAAGAAGAAACCACTCCCTGATTTATCAACACCAACCGAAAGGAACACTAGCCCTTAATTTATCAACACCAACTAAGGAGTACTATTGGTGGAATTATATGTATTCTAATTCCAACATTTAATTATCGAATCCGGAATCATAAGACATAGAGATGCAAGAATAGGAAATGTAGGATTAGAGCCTATTCTAACCTATGTTAATAACTAACACTAGAAATAACAAATCACTAAGGATTATCACTCGTCACTAGACTATGGGACTCTAATTATTAGTGGGTTCTGAACATCAATATTTCATTACCAACAGGAAATATTCATGTGGTTTTATTTATGTACCTTATTAAGTCTTGAGACTTCATTGGTTCTAATCCTATAGTGTTACATACAAAAACTCATTAAACATGCTATAGATGAGTAAAATGAAGAAAAGTAAATGCTTACAACTATAAGCAAAAGCATGCAAGGCAAGTAAAGAAGACAAGGTAATAAACTACAAGGAATGCATTAATAAAATATCAAAAATAAATGCTAAGAAGGATTAGAGTCATAATGATATATTTTAGGTTCTTATTTGTTGTAGGATTATTTTACCAAGTGACTTCAAAGCTCTTAATCAATTAAAGAATCCTAACCTGCAAACCACAATTATTCAATATTCATATGTAGAAGTTGGTTTCTGGTACCGAATTAAGTATTAAAAATATGGAAATTGAAATTCGAAACATTGGTATTGAACTGAGTACCAAGATTTTGGAAATTAAAATTCTGGGTACCAAAATGTGTTAAGAAACTAATTTTAAGTTTTCTTGACTCTTAAGTCTGAGAAAATTAAACTTAAATTTAGTCATAAAATGTTCTATTAACAGATCTGAAAATAGAAAAGGTGAATTTTAGCAAAATAATAGATCAATCTAATGAAAAACTAAAATGAAACATTAAAAAAAATATGTAATCAATAAAACTAAACATCTCTGAATCCTACTCTACGAATAGAAAAAGTCGAGATGATACCTAAGTCGATGGGCCCTTCCTGACCTGGAAACGTGCCTAGAGACATATCAGTATAATGCACAGAGCTTCACCATTTACATATTCATTACAAGAATCTCAACTTAAGCTTGCAAATGGAAGTTAAAATCTATTACAAAAGATCAACTCAAAATAATGATAAAATTCCTCGCTATGTCCTCTCCTCTTTCACTGTCATGTAGATCTATTTCTCTTATAACACCATAAAGTAGAGGAAGTGATGATCAAAGAGGATCATATTTACTTCCATGACAATATAACACCATACTAAAGTATAATAACACATGTTATTTTAAATAAATTCATTATGATTTAAGATCATATTGGATCTTTCATTAAAGATGGGAATGATGCCACTTGGCATTAGTTTTTATTGTTTAGACATAACTACAAATATTGGATGTTACTACTTGTATCTATTTCATAGGTGTAGAACTAGGTATCGAACTATTGAATTGGTACCGAGCTGCCAGATTGGATTGAACTGGTACTGAACTAAGTACGGAATTGCCAGACTGGGCCGAACTGGTACTAAACTGATACAAAGATATAAATTTTCATATTTGAACATGCTCCATGGCCACATAACCACATTAGTAACCCATCATTGATAAAACCATATTAAATACACATTTAATTATTAAAATGATAAAAAAATATGTCATAATTAACCACAGGGTAGAAGAGGTTCATTTAGCAGAAGTTGATGGTATAATGGATACAAAAAGTATCATAGATGCGGGAATATGGCTCATGAATATAGACTTTATATATTGAATAATATGGCTTATTCAGAGCCCAACATTCCTAGATGCATAAGATTTTTCATGCCATCATGCAAATAAAATCTTCACGTATGACATTATTTCTTGGTGCAGGTGATTAAAGGTGAACTTTCATACCATCATAAACTTGATATGTTTCACAACATGATATCACAAATTGAGGAAAAAATAAATATGGACTAGGAATGGATGGTGGATGATATAAGGTGATGATGCGGATAAGGGTTTGAAACTTTGTTATGCCATTATTCACTTTGTGGTTCTTTTGTCAGATAAGCAATAATGACTTCATCCTCTTATTGAGAGAATTTAGATGATGATTTTGTGAATTCTTTATGACTTACAAGGACAAGAAACTATAGATACTGCTTTGTATTCATGTACCACAATACTTTGCTTTTCATTCTTATGGTCTTACTAGAATATGCATTAATGGATTTAAAAATGTGGGTTTAATGATGGTTTAAAAAAGGTAAATATTTATGAAATTGGAAGTGGTTAATAATCAAGATTCCTTAAATTTTAGTGAGTTAAAGAGTCTTTAAGCATGTTTTACCTCAAGTATAACTTTTGAATTTTGATGTGTATTACAGGCTACAATGGAATTTGTATGGAGCTGAAGATGAGCCAAAGTAAGGTTAAGACTCTATAATGATGAATGTTGATATGATCTATTGAAGCAATGCAAAGAGAATGAATTGAAAATTCTAAAAATATCCCAACCACCACCCCCCATGCTTAAGGTTTTGCATGTCCTCATGCACACAAGGTGAGTTACTGAAGAAGTGAGGAGGGTTGTTGAGATGGCTCTAATACAAAGGAACCTAGAAAATGAAAAAATGAAACTAATGATATGAATACTAAAAAAAAAATAAGTCATCTCAGTTAAAGTGATGTAAAACTAACACAAGCATAAAGTAAATTCCAAATCACTCATTACATATGATTTCATCAATCCTTAACAATTTTATGCTCAAGAAGATAAACCTTTTATAAATTTAAGGAGCTCTCCTTCTTTGTAGATATGTAGGAGGATATTTATCATAAAAAAATGATGAACCAATGAAAAAATAGTTATTACTAACCAAATCCCAAAGCATTATAGTCATCCAAGTATTACAGATAAGCTTTTCATTTTATTTTTAGTAATTCCTTATGATCATAGGTCCCACTTCCAAGGTAATAAATCTTAGATATAGTATGAAAAATGAATGACAGAGGACTCAATATTACCTTAAGGCCATTGTTTAGTAGAAAATTTATGCAGTTCATTTTTTTCCCTTTTACTTCAATATATACATGCTTCCTTTTGATTGTAACAGTATAGAGTAATCATCACACATATAGACAAAATCCCTGGTTTGATTGACACTTATTTAGGAAAAATGACCATTTCCCGTGAGCTTCCATAGCCCCAATGGGTTTTCCTAATGGTATCACAAGTCAATACCCATTGCTAGTAGAGATCCATAGCTTCAATGTGTTAACCTCTTAAGCCTATTTTATAATGAAGGCTCTAGTCCCATGTTTCCTACGATTTTATGTTTAGATTATGTACATCGCTTTTGCAATTGGTAGATGGGGGAGCAACTTCAGAAAGCCCCTTAAAGGCGTAGGATGACACCATTCATAGTGACTTTGATTACGTACATAATGTATTGGATGGATAAGGTACTTTATAGGTACTTAAAGGACATAGCATGAATGAGTGATTTTTAATGTGAGATGGATGAGGCTAACCAAAGAATAACCAAAAGACACCTAAAGTCCTACTAATAATAGTTTTTGTGTTTTTTTTTGCTTTTCAAGTAGTGTTCCACCATGAGTAGGGACTTCATTAGCTCTTCTACAAGTCTTAATAAAGTTACTGAGCTATCATGCTTTGGTGTTTTGGCTATGATATTTATGTTTTTTCATTGGTATCATTGTATGGACTTCTTAACTTTGTTATAACCCCCTTAGTATGTTTTGGTAACTATATTTTGAGAAACTATTTTGTATCGATAATTAGAAATATATATGAATAAGAAAAATGAAATTATAGAGTAGAAAAGATATATCAACTATGAATAGTTTGGAATTAACATTCAATTCAACTTTTATGAAAAGGATTTCTTATTTAATCATCTTTGTGAAATATCGGTCTTAAAATAAATAAGTAATAATAAATCATGAATGTACATTTTTTAACAACTTAAAGAAGAAGGAAAGATATCATCAAATAATCCCCTAAGTGTTCCATTCCATTGAAAAATATGCATTTTCCACTTTTGAGTACCAGTATTCTTCCAGTATTTAAGAATCTCAAACAAACAAGATCCTTGAATCTAGATTTGTCTTATAAAATAGAATATTGGTACCAAAATTATGGGTATTGATTAGCTGAAATATGGTACCAGAGAGTTGGTATGAAATAATATACGATGTTGTAATGCAATAATTTCCAACTTCACATAATATTCAAAACATAATGGTCATAGCTTACTTTATTGAAAGTAAAAACTAGAAACAAATCTAACTATCATAAATAAATAATAAGTGGGAAATCAAAGTAATAGTTGAAGTATGCCACTATTGGAAATATGACTGAGTGGAAATTTCATTTAAAAATATGTAGTTGAAAGAGACCTCAATAGAAATATGCTATAGGAACATAGATCTTCCATTTTCAACTAGCTACTTTTTAGTTGTTAACATCCCCACTTATACAAAAAAAATGAGAAAGATGATGCACTGTATTTAATAACTGAACTAACTACTATATGCAACATTTATCTATTTATTTATTTATTATCCTACTCTACTTGAGAAAAATAAATTCCTCTCCTCAAGTATATGAGTATTTCCAATGTAACCATGTGCGTAACATGTATAAAAATACATTCATACTCAAGTTTAGAATAGAGTGTTTAATGTATACCTGAGTACAAAGAACCAATTGTTTTGGTGATGACACCAAGAATTAATGAAGACCAAAGTTACGGTATGGTCTTATAGTTGCTTGAAACCAACTTTCAATAAAATCAAAATGCTCTTAGTTTACCATTTTATTTGGCCCATTTGGCATATCCTCCTTTACAGTTCCATCCAAATTTTCTATTATGAGATGACTATCCTCTTGTGTGCTCAGAGGGTTTGTAGAGAGGTAGAAAAAAATTCTTAAATATTAGGTTCTAATGCACTAGTACAAAATGGCTAATTAGTTACTAAAAAAACGACTAAAATTTGAATATAAACAACCATTTTTCAGTTAGTGACCAATATTGGCTAATTTATAGTATCTTACATCACGACCAATGTTTAGTTGTATTTAGCTTAGTCATTAATTGGTTGTCTCAATTTTATCGTCTATTAATATATTTAGTCATAAATTTGGTCATTAATTTAGTCATTAGTTACCACAATTAATTACCAATTACACAATAAAATATACTACTACATGATCACCTAAGAAGACCAATGAATGAGCAAATAAATATGACCAAAATGTTGGTCGCGCTATAAGATGCTATAAATTAGCTACTAATAGTGATATATATGCAAATTCTAGTCGTCATTTGAAACCAATTAATGACCAAATAAATATGACTAAATTTTAGTCGCATTATAAGATACTGTAAATTAGCTACTAATAGTCATATATATGCAAAATGTAGTAATCATTTGTAATAACAAATTTATCATTTACAATTTTCATTTATCTTTTCTTGGTGGTTTCATATTCATTATATAAATGACCGATTTAGTAGTTTATATTCACTTCATTTACTTTCATTAATAATTATTATAAATGACTAATTTAGCCGTTGTCTATTCATTTTTTCAGCGTTCATCATGAATCAATATAAACTACCAATTGAGTAGTTTTAGATTGATTTTGTGTTCATTATTAATCAAGATAAATTAATTATTATGATTTGGTGACTAAATTAAAAAAATGTCATACAATGTGCATGTTCGTCTAATATTAAAAAACAAGGTTACATATGTTAATTACAATACTAAATAATATCAAATACAACTATAAATGATTTCAACCACATAAATTATATTATATGCAAAGTCAAATATTATAATGAATTTCCAACTTAATATTGGTTGGACTACAATTTACACATGAAATATTGTTTCATCACTTCAAAACATTATCATTCATGTGTTTCCAAGACATTGCAAGTGAATTTCCCAACTCTAAAGACTTGACCATCAATCTCTATTTATGTGTCTCATGCGGGATATTGGCTTTAAGGGTATCACTAGAATGATTATCTTCTATCTTTTTTTCTGCATTTGTCACTCTAGTGTTATTGTTCTCCTCTTTCTTTAACTCCCACTTCTTACCATTATTACTGATTTTCTCTTCTACAAATGAAAGAAGATACAATGTAAAGTATAAATCATGAAAGATGATGAACACTGGAATATAAACTAAAATAGACTATAAAGTATTTATATGACATATACCTCAACATTAGCAATGTCAATGCCATTTTCCCCTAGAAAAGAAATAAACTCGAACAAGTTTTCTTCAGTTAGGTGATAGTGGCCACTATAAGGCTAGATGACTTGTATAAACAAAGAAAATAAAATGTTACAATATAAAAAAACACCTTAGGAACTTAATTTTCAACATTCATGAAAAGCTAAGGCACAATCATGCCAACTAAGCTACATGCTAAAGAGCTCAAGCTATAGATAACTTGTAGAAATCAAAATAACCTCAAACGTTAAAAATATCATCCAAATAATAAAACATAATTGCATGAGAATATTTGGAATAGGGGAATAAGCAATAGCCCATCAAACAATATTAATATTTCATACAATCCAAAGAGACTTAAAGGAATAAGGTTACCTTGAGATTAAAGTGAAATTTCCTCCAAACAAAATGAAACAAGCAACCTGTTGGAAAGCCTTCCCTATGTTCCAAAAAGCAGGGACATTGAAGGTTAAGTTAAATAAGTTTAAGTTCTAAAACGCTAACAAAATAGCATATGGACCAAAAACACTAATATGTACATCATCTATTAATAATTTAGTGAGATTCTTGGGTCATATTCAATATATTTTGCAACAAATGGCAATGAATTATTGAAAAATATTTGGGCAATGATCATTTAGAAAAATATTCTAGCATATTTGAAGTCAATTTCCTTATAAGGAATTATGTATTTCAATCGGTACTTTCACTACCTTCCAGGCTTTATACATTCAAAGTTGTTTTCTTGAAAATAGGGCACAAAATTTTTAGTAATAGCCACTTTCTAATGCAATCCAAATGGTGAATATGGCCACAGTCTAGAATACATAGTTCTTCATAGAACATCTCAATTGTAATTAAAACCAACTTGTGACTCCTTTCACGTAATTTTGCTAACTATGAAACATTATAACTGTAGCCTGAGAAAATATTATATACCTCACATCTACAAAGTTCATCCTCTAATTGCTTCTTGGAGGTTTCATCTGCACTGAAATCTATGCTAGAGTAATGTGCACTTCTATTCAAACACTTAGAAATTGTCTCTTCACTTAACCTTGTACTCCCATTATCTATTCGCCCCTCCAAATCCAACAATTCATGTCATCATGGACAAAATGATTTTGCTAGCTTAGTATTTAGGACATAAAATGAAATCAAAATATGTCAAATAAGCCATCTTATTGTGAGGAAGGATAACCCTACTAATATGAAATGGGTTTACCTCATAACTCATGTTATCCACATCTAATTGCATATATTTATGTTGGTCACATGCATTGACAACAACGTAAAATGTTGATTGGTATAAAATCAAGATATCTTGCAATTAATAATGGTAAAGATTGTAAGAAAAAGCATATAATGTTTTTAGTAGACACAACACTATGTATACTACCTACAGATATTGAAAAAAGGCAACTAAGATCTGCAAAATATTGAGATATTATTTGCTACAAATTTGCAAAACCTTGAAATACAAATATAAAAACTAATCCTCAATGGCCAAAGACTCCAACAAGTAAATTAAAGAATTTTCCAAAAGTGTTTTAAAATAGCCTTCAGTTAGATTGTTGAATGGCCTTGTTAAGTAACAACAAAACCTAACCTATTTTTTGCTTAAGTGTGTCAAGCGGGGTTGGTATTATTTCTAGCTTTTCCATCCATAAAAAGAAGCTCTTTTCTAGAAAAAAATCCCCAAAACATCAGGTAATTTTTTCCTCTAAGGAATAAAATTTAATTACAAAATGAAAAATATATAATCATGCATATAATTCCTGTCGCAGAATCAAAGAATTGCTACCACACAAACATAAATAAAAATATGAAAACAACATAATTCAAAAGTTTATTAGACTATAGACACTAAGTAAAGGCTATAGGATTGAATAACTGGGGACCATGACTTTAGATGGACCAAGTATTCCATATCTAGACATTAGTTTTTTCATTAACATCTTTTTTTATATGTTACATTAACATCTTTTGTTATTTAAAATAATTAATTTTATAAAACCTATTTCACCTATCCAAATTACCACACAAATAGGCTAGTACATCAAAAATACAAGAGGAAATGGATATAAAGAGTTAATGAGGATAACCCAAACCATTAATTTTTGATTACGTCACATTTACTTTGTAACATAAAATTGCTTCAACTGTTACAAAATATAATCCCTGTTAAAGAATCACATAACTGCCACCACACAATCATAAATGAAAAGACCAAGAGCAAAATATGGATGAGTTTGAAACCTTAATAGACCAGGTACAACATGTGTGGAGTCTTCACAATTCCAAAGGAAACAAGATAGCATATTATGCAACCATATTCTATTTGTTAGACATTTTGGAGTTTTTCCTGGACTATTTTCTGGTCTTCTTTGCTTGGAATTGGGCAAGGATTTATGGGAATCACAAATTTGAGTTGTGAACTCTCACAATCCAAGTCCCTGAGGGGTTTTTTAGGGTGTTGAATCCATATATGTAGTCAAAAACCCTGTTTAAACAACACAAATCAATATTTCACCAAAAAAAATTTCGCCAGATTGCAGCCAAAAATAACAAAATGTTCAATAAATAACATCTATTATGCATGGGGTCTTCAAAATATTTTGAATAATTTGGTCATAAAAGCATCAATTTACCAATCCAATCAAGAAAAGTATAAATGAATGCCTCTCCTTTCCAGAATCAAACACCATTCTCTCCCTTTCAGAATGAATGTCATTATTTCAAGTGGGAAATGAACGAGGAGGTAGATCATTGGGCTATGTTAGCTTTTGAACTTTAGCCCTGGAGCATTATTAAAAGGCGGTGTGATGGAATTTAGACTAATACCCTAAATTCAAAATAAAGTGGATATTAGTGTGCACAACAATCAATATGAGGTACTCAATGCAAACAAGCCAGCCAAACACCTTGGGAATGGTATTTCAAGGAGCTCCTTTCAGCAGGGCTTGGAACATTATTTAAAGGTAGGGTGATGGACTTTACATTGATCCCTTAAATTCAAAATAAAGTGGATATTAATGTGCACAACAATCAATATGAATTATTCAATGTAGACAAGCCAACCAAACACCTTGGGAATGGTAGATCAAGGAGCTCCATTCAAGGGTTATTTGCAATGGAAAAATTCAGGTTGGGTTATGGATCTATGTTTTCTAGTTTGTGGTCTCTGATGGTGTTTCAATATTCATTGGTTTGTATCAATTACATATTTGAGTGCCTTCGAGAGGCAACCTCCCTTCTCTCCTTATTCCTTCACATCAAACTCCAATTGCACCCAAAACAAACATGTTCAAAGATGGAAGGTGGAGATTCAGACAAGCTTCAACTCATCACAAATTGGAGGAATATCAGTGGGAAGTGTTTGTGGCTCAAGGAAACTACCCGTCTTAGATTTTTTCAACTTCTTCCTTACATTCAAATTCTAGAAACATGGTAAGGTATGTCCTCAAATTATGGATTTTTCCTTCAAAACTTTTGTTATTGCTTTGGCAGTTTATAGTTTCTCTGATTTCTGGAAGGGTTCAAATTTTGTTTCAGTCAATCACCCTATGTTGAGCTATTAATTTTCTCTGTAGTTAGATTTAGTTTGAATGATATGAGGGTATAGGGCCCATTTCCTATTTTAATAGCATCAAGGCCTACTACTCACACTGGAAAAATCTTATTCATGACAGGTCCCCAAATACTCTTTTCCACGCAAGATTACAAAAATTAGGGGTAGAGTTGCTATGGATAACACTGATGTTAAGGAAATCTAGAGATTCTTACATTGTGACAAAGAGACCAATCAAGCCAATTGCAATAATCTGATGGAAGTTTCCTAAAGTTTCTGATTCATAACATGCATGAACCACATAAAATGCCAATGTAACATGCATAAAATTTCCCCATAAATAGATATTGCATACAATGTAAACTAAATGCAACAGGTTATGAAGCTTAATTTTCACTCAGCAAATGGAATCTCCTCATGGATTTTAATAATCAAGGAACTGAGAACTCACTCCAAGTTATGCCAAAATAAGGTAGAACAATAGATTTTTGGCTTGAGGGACCTAACCCAGGTTCAAAGTTAATTAGCCAAAAAAATCCCTATACTACTGGCCCTTTCCACAACAGCCCGTGGAGCGCAGACTGAGGTCTCACCCGAAGCAGTATGGGGGGATGCTAGAACCAAGATTCTGCACCCTTGAGATGTCTGAGGGGTCAATTTAGTCCAACTGTGAATCCCTTCACGGAGGTTACTTCACACACTATCGTGACCTATGAGGCCTTCGTGATCTGTTATAATCACCTTCGCATAGCCCTCACCAGGGGTTGAGGTGATTTTTTGCTGCCCTAGCAGAGATTTGTGCTACTTTCCCAAGTTATATCACGAATCTTACTTATCTTCTTATAATAGTTAGTTATCTTCACATAAATAGATACTTTATCTTATATTCACTTTATCAACACATTCATATAAGTTTGTGCATCATATAAACAATAGAAATGCAATTTATATTTGATATACTCAATGCACAAAACTAGAAAAAGATACACAAAAATGATGTAAAAATTCTCTTTATTACTTCTCCAAAGGTTACAGACTCGACACGCCCTGTGCGCTCAGCTACAGGGGTCTGTGCACTTAGCTGCAGACTACTAGGCCTTTGCGCACTTAGCTGCAGAGCCTTCTCCTACTCTACAACCCAAAGACTCGACTCTACACTTAGATAAGACTCAATTCTTCATCTATTACTTCCAATTCTCTTTCTTCCATGATTTAAAACTTAGAGCCTTACTCTATTTATATAATCCCATGGTCCCCGGACCATGGGTAGATCTCTAAAGCCGACATTACATTACAAAAATGAGGGCGGACAACCCTATGACTCATTTACAATCTTCGTGCTCCATGCCCATAAAACATGGAGTCTCTACATTGAATTTGGTCAAAATCTAGGCTTGAAGCCCCAAAACGTGTCTTGGGGGATTCCGCACCCAATAGGACTCCAACACAAACATCGTGATTCACCCTCTAGTCACTCTGTCGATGAAGAGATCTTCATGCGGAGACCTCTCAACTCTGCCCGAACTGCTGCAAGGTTGGCAACACACTGAGTGGTTGCCTATTGTATCTCCTAGATGCGTTGTTCAAAGACTACTGAACTGCTTCCTTGTATCTGCTCCTACATTCCCTGCATTTGTTTATAGTCTTGCGCCTCCTTTCAGCTACCTGGAGCGCTAAGGTTGTGCTTCAGTGGGTTAGTCAGGTAGCCGGGCCACCCATGTATGGCTTCAACCAGCTGCCATTCACTCTTCCTAGAAAGGTTCTCCATTTAACTTTACCAACTGCACCGCACCTCCATCTGTGACTTCATTAATAACATACGGTCCCAACCAATGCATTCTAAATTTTCCTGAGAATTTATCAAACTTACTATCATACAGTAACACCAAATCATTCACGTTGAAGGTGCGCAACTTAATATGTCGATCGTGCCATGCCTTTTCGCGCTACTTTTGTACCTGTTGGTGAAAGCCAACTAGAAATTGTTCTTCCTTGAGTTGCTCCAACTACGTGAGTCTTTCCTCTAGGGCACCGCTATCCGTCATAACTGTGAGCGCTGTTATGCGCAGAATAGGCACGATCTATTCCATCAGCATTACGGCTTCCATTCCATAGACCAGCCAGAAAGGTGTCTGTCTCGTCAGTTTCTTGCATGTCATCCTATAAGCCCATAATACTATAGGTACACGTAGGTCCCAATCACATCATTGTGCGTTGCATAATTTGGTCAGTGCAGTCTCCAGTACTTTGCTAAATGCTTCTATTGTCCTATTGGCTTGTGGGGATACGATGTGCTTTTCTGATGATACACCTGAAACTCTTCTGTTAGTGCATTGATCATCTCGTTAAGGAAATGTGTACTACAGTCTCTCATCAAGATCCTCAGACATCCAAATCATGTCAATACACATTCAAATAGAAACTTCACGGCCGTGGCAGCCGTGCAATCTTTTACCCATTGCACTTCTGCCGAACGAGTCAGACACTCTATCGCATTCATAATATATCTCGCGCCCATTTTACCTTGAGGTTTGATAGGTCCTACGAAGTCAATTGCCCACTTTTCAAAGGGCTGCAGTGTCATTTGCAGATTCAAAGGCATCTCATCCCTTGACAATAGTTTACCTGTTCTTTGACATACATCATAGGCTTTACAATGTGCTTTTGAATCCTCATGAAGGGTCGACCACCACAACCCTACACGGAGAATCTTTTGTGCTGTCGCTCTCCCTGCATAATGTCCTCCCACGGTGCCCCCATGCGTGTCCATGAAGATATGGCTTCTTTCAAATTTAGGTACATACCTTCATAGTATCTCATCATTGCCCATCTTATATAGGTGCCCCGCAATGATAGAGAAATATGTCGCACGCACCACTAATTCCTTCTTCTGCTGGACAAAGTATTCTTTTGGCGTAGTTCTACTCATAAGAAAGTGGATTATATCTTCAAAATGTCCATATGATATGCGCACATCAAAGAGTTGTGTGTCAGGTAATCCTTCCTCCAGACTAGTAGGTTCCTCTCCTGTCTCAATGCGCGACAGGTGATCCAGTCCTACATTCAATTGTCCAGGTTTCACAACAACTTCAAAATCATATTCTTGGAACAATAAAATCCATCTGCATATGCGCCCCCCCAACACAGGCTTATTGACCAAGTATTTCAGTGCAGAATGATCTGTATACATTTTGAAGTGTCCCCCTAGCAAGTAGTGTCGATATTTCTAGAGTGCATACACCATAGCCAGTCCCTCGCGTTCAGTGGTGGAATAGTTCTTTTTTGCTTTAGACAATCTGCAACTCGCAAACACGATAGGGTGGTCCAAGCCCTCGCCACCATCTTGTGTTAGTACCGCTCCCAGTGCTATACACGATGCATCAACATGGACATGAAACTCCTTGTCCCAGTTCAGGAAGACCAGGATTGGCGTAGTGACCATCTTTTCTTTCAATACATCTAGGCTTTTCTTACAGTCGTCATTCCAGTAGAACATGACATATTTTCTCAACAACTCTTCCATCGTTGCGGTGATCTAGGCATAGCTTTTCATGAACTTCCTGTAGTACCTCATACATCCTAGAGTAGCACACAGCTATTTCACACTTCGTAGTGCTTCCAAATTTAGAATCACCACGATCTTTGCATGATCTACCATTAGTCCCTATCTGCAAACCACATTTCCCAACAGGTTCCCAAAAGGAATAAGGAATGTAAACTTCTTTAGGTTAAGTGCGATTTGGTATCTTCGGCAGGTATCTAGCATCAAGCGTAAGCTCACTACATGGTGCTTAACCAGGCAAAATATAGTCCAATCATCAAAATAAACTTCCAAGAACTTGTGAATATATTCCTTAAATGCTGCAAAAACCATGTGCGAAAAGATGGATGGTGCATTCTTCAACCCAAATGGCATGATAGTGTATTTGAAAGCAGCCCCACTCAGTCACGAAGGTTGTCTTTCTCCTATCTTCCGGTATGATTTTGATTTGTTGATACCCTGAGAACCCATTAGTGAAAGAATATTCTTCCTACCCACTAACATTGTCCAACACCTCATCTGTGAACGGAGTTGGGAATGGATCATGCACACAAGCGTCATTCAATTTTCTGAGATCCATGCATATTCTTATCTCATCCTTTTTCTTCTTTTCCTACACCACCATTGGACTTACTTAATCAGATTCATCCACCGGATCAATGATTCCTGCTGTGAGAATTTTGTCTAGCTCTACGTGGACCTTCTTCTTGTATTTCGGATTTAAGCAGTAAGGCCTCTTCTTAACTGGCTTCGCATCGGGTTTTAACATGATCCTCACCATTCCTAAATCTCTGATGATTCCCTTTAAATCCGTAAACTTGGTTGGGAATAAGTCCTGGTACTTGCGTAGTAACTCAGTGACCTTATCCACTGTTGCTTCGTCCCAATAGTCACCGAGCATTGCAAACTTAGGTTCGGCCTCCATACCAATTTTCACCCACTTCGTTTTTATCGGCACAGTGATGTCAGGGTTCTCAATCTGTGGTCCTTGAACCTCGCGATGGCCTTCTATTTCTAGAATGTTAATTTTCTGCAGATCTTCATCTTCTTCTTCAGCACTTAAATTATGAAATTCCAGCATGTAGCTAAGCTGAGTAGCCCATTCAGGCTGAATCGATTCTACCGACTCCTTTGGTATCCTAAAGATTGCTGCCTTTACCTCTTATAGCACTTCATCAATGCTATCCCACCATCTATCCTCAAAACTAAAGGTCATCATGAACGCTTCGCGTAGGATATCCCATTCATTTTTCCCATGGTGGAGCTCCATCTCTATATACCAATTCATGGGTAGAACATCTAGGGTATGACAAAATAGGTGCACCCACTTAGGCTGTAGCTTTTCTCCATATACCTTCATCCACTTGGACAGGTGTGCATGCAGATCATCCTATCCATCATACTTGTCTGCTAGTTGCATCTTAGGCTTCCCAAACCGCATGCGCATCATTGTCTTGCATTCATGCCAATCCTCCAAGATCCCTTCATGCGTACCCCACCACCTCCTGGGCATAGCGCGCAGTACCCAATTCAAGGCCTGGAGACATTTCTTTTCCGACACCTCCCTTTCAAACTTATCTAGGAAAATATCTACCTCAATTAACCCATCATAAGTAGGCAGATCCCTTAGTTCTGTCAATATGCAGCGCAATGATCTTGTCATCATATTACAGTTCAGCATCGACACCTCCTGTAACTAGTTTTGCCATCGATCTACCTCCTCATCAAAATCCGACGTACAGGAGCTTTCGCACTCCCATGAGATTCGTCCATCCGTGGTGGGATTTACAAATCTTTCTCTCCCACAGTTATTTTGTAAATGCAATCCAAATCATCATCATTTTCATAGTCGCGCACCGGCTCTGTGTAGCGTGATCCCTCAGCAGGGCCTAAGGGTATAACTACGCACAGATACTTCTTCTTAAAAATCACCTTACGCTTCTTCAGATTAATCACCCCATTCATGTTAGTGGCCCAATCAATTCCTAAGAGCGCAGGGTAGGGATTGTTATCATCAACAATCTATATCACTTCAAAGTCTGCTAGCGTGCTTGCTCCCTTAATATCCACGATGATTCCCTGCAATCGTCCCATGGGTATTATCTTCTGTCGATTCGCCATTCACAGCTGGATAGGAGACCATTACAGCATAGGCTTCCCCATGCGCTCCTATGTCTACTTCGGCAAAATGTTTGTGTCTAATCCTAAATCCAAAATTACTTGGTCCATCTCATATTCTCCATTCTGCTTGGTTAGCCTCATTTCTCTCCCTATCCTAGTCTTGTGTTTTCCAATCTTTCAAATTACACGCGGTTCTCTTAGCGCGGTCCCAGCGCATCTGTTAATGAGTTCTTACAATCCTTTTACAGATGCGAATGTAGTTTTGGAAGCCTAAAGTGCGATTGATAGCTAAATGCAATGGGCAAGATAAACTGCATGCACATCTAACCAGTGGATGCTGACATATGGAAAACAACCTACACGGATGCACATGAACTTCACGTTAGGAGATACGGTCAATAAGCATGTGTTGGGGGGGAAATTGCGCAAACGGCTCCTCAAGTTGGAACAACATAATGTGGAGATAATGATCGCACAGAAGTTTATCCATGTGGAAGCATTTAACGGGGTATGCGAAGCACTGAACAAGGTATGTAGTGTGCAGCAAAGTGATTGGGACCTACACGTACTAGCAATTTTATGGGCTTATAGGACAACGTGCAAGAAACTGACGGAACATATGCCTTCTAGGTTGGCTTATGGAGTGAACTCTCATAATGCCAATGGAATCTATCATGCCTAGTTCGCACATAGCAGCGCCCACAGATATGATGGATCGCGGAGCCTTGGAAGAAGGGATCGCAAAGTTGGATGAAGAAGAACACTTGGGACCTGATGAAGAGATCCAGTAGGGTGATCTTAGGCTCCAAGAACTCATGAAGGAAAAAGTTTGGTTAAGGGTGAAAAGCACCATGGCAGAAGAAGAAGTCAAGAAGCTTGAGGAAGGAATAAAGAAGGACTTTCTTGATAAAAAGGCCGTGGTGATAAGACAAGAGGTGCATGGTTCCGTTGACAAATTTAGGAGCTACCACCGAGAGTTGATTAGTGTGATGCCTTGGATCGGGTCGTATACTACTAAAGGGATCACTGATGGAGCTGTGATGGTAAAGTGCGTGATGCAATTGGTAAAGTTAAATGGAGAACCTTCCTAGGAAGAGTGAATGGCAGCTGGTTGAAGCCATACATGGGTGGCCCGACTATTTGACTAGTCCACCAAAGCATAGTCTTAGCACTCCAGGTAGCTGAAAGGAGGCTGATCCAGGTGGATATTGGTAGCCACTTGCCAAGTCCACCTGGACCCCCACCATTGTTCCTCTCAACATTTTCAGTTTCCTTAATTATAGCGCAGTTTACTATTTTTAGCAGTTTTTCGGGTCCTAAACTTCCGGAGCCATTTTGAGGCCCTAAACGATAGTTTTTGGGAAATCTAGCTCCGCGATTTTTTAGATAAAAAAATCGTCTTTTCCATTGTAGTCCTCAGAGAGATCTTTCCAATGGGCTATCATGCGCATAAAACGGAGATCGTATGCCAAAGTTACGACCCCGGGAAGTTGATGTACCAATTTACCCAAACGGGGCCCATAGTTTGGCGTTTCATCTTTTAGGGTTAGGTTTTGGAATGTTAAGGGTTTTCCATTGTTTCTCAACAATAAATAGGCCTTCGAGCCTCATTGTAAGATAGTTCAGAGGCAGGTAGCCAACACATCTCTTCTCAGAGATTAGCTACCATCGCCCTAGCTGGCTTATTTCTATTTCTATTTGTAAGCATATTTTAGTATTTTACAGTAATGAAATGAAGTATTATTTCCGCTGCATATCTATCTTTATGGTTATCTCTGTATTTTATTGCGTTCCTGTTTAAATCCGGATCAGTGGTATCAGAGCGGTCTGTTTTTTCTCTGTTTTTCTTTGCATGTCCCCAACGAGGTCGGGATATAAGGAGTTAGGGCTTGAACTGGTCGAACCTTTGCGAGACTAGCCTCGCAAATCTCGACGACCTCCCATGGCGGATGAGAAGAAAGATGAGGGGGCAGGAGATCCTATCAAAATCTTGCTCGAAGAAGCCCTCGAGCGACAACGGAACACGATGATGGATAGTTTTGCCCAGATCCTTCAGCGGCTACCTAGAGGCGACACATCGGCTTCTAGCAGCTACTCTGGAAATGCCACGCCCTTTAAGGTACAAGTTAATTTTGAAATCCCCATATTCGACAGTCAGATAGACGCGGATGCCATAGATAAATGGTTAAATCTGCTAGAGGGTTATTTTTCTGTTCATGAATTTTCGAGTCGGGAAAAGATTGTTTTTGCTCTTCTCAAAGCAGCCCCCCACGTCAAAGACTGGTGGGAAACCTACTGCGAACATAAGGATGAAAATACTGGCTCACTATTTTCATCCGCACCCACCTGGAATTCATTCCGAGATGCCATCAAGGAGCAGTACTACCCTGTCGGAAGCTATGAGGATGAATACATAAAGTGGACCACGCTGCGGCAGGGAAGGGACCAAGACGTGCCAGAGTTCACCAATCTTTTCCATACCATTTGCACAAAGTTGGGAATCAAGGATACGGAGCAGCATTTGATACTCAAATATCGTGGCTGCCTGCATAAGTACATCCAGGAAGAAATAGAATTCCTGAACATCTCCTCGCTTGGCACAGCATATTGATATGCCATCAAGATCGAGCAAAAGTTTAAACAAAGGAAGCGAGACTTTGGATTTGTGAATCAGAAGCAAGGGAAAGGTGCCCCTAAACCACAGAACAAAGGACAAAGCCAAGGCGGGGTAGCCCAAGACAACCCGCCAAAGCTGCAAGCAATGAACAGAGCCGCGAAGCCGAAAAAGGACACGGGAAAATGGTGTGAGTTCCATAAGAGCTCCACTCACAACACAAGTGAGTGTCGGGCCAAGCAGTCACTGGTGGCTGAGCTAAAGGTTTCAGAATTAGATGCATGTTCCGACTCTGAGTCAGAACCCGACAACGGGAATGATAAAGGGAAGCAGATCATTGATGCAGATCCCAATGCCACTGTTGCTACCGCCAAGGTCCAGAAAAATGAACCCGAAGATCCAGAGGAGGAGGAGCGTCTCTTCCACTCCCAGATGTGGGTAAAGGGCTCCCCACTACAGTTCATTGTCGATAGCGGGAGCCAAAAGAACCTCATCGGCAGAGGTCGTGAAGCAGTTGGGCTTACCAACCACAGCACATCCACAACCATACACCATCGGGTGGCTTCACCAAGGACGGGATCTTCGTGTGAGCCAGTAGTGTCGCCTTCCATACAACATCAAACCCTTCACGGATGAGGTATTGTGTGACATTTCTCCCCTTGAAGTTTGTGATGTATTATTAGGGCAACCATACTTGTGGAAGTGACATGCTGTGTATGAATCAAGACCCCGTGCTGTTATTATTAAATTGGGAAACAAGTTGTACAGGATACCAGAGGTAGCACCATCTACCGCCATCTCTTTGATTACTGCAAAACAATGCAGTAAGCTCATTTCCAAAACTGGGAAATTTGTTTTCCTGATGATACACCCTCAAGGAAAGAAGAAGACGGTGGCCACAGCCTCCAGGCAAGGCCCTTCTGCACGACAACTACAGATGGACAAGGTCATGGAGGAATACGAGGACATCTTCACCTCCCCCGCAGGGGTCCCTCTGCACTGTCAGGTCAAGCACTCCATCGATCTAACCGCAGGTGCGCCGCTACCCAATGGACCAATTTATCGATGCTCCATTCTGGAGAACGATGAAATCAAGAGGCAGACTCAGGAGCTGCTGCAGAAAGGTCACATCCGTCTGAGTTCATCGCCTTGTGGGAGCCCGATCGTGTTGGTACAGAAGAAGGATGGGACTTGGAGACTCTGTATTGACTATCGGGCGTTGAACAAGATCACTGTCCGTAATAGGTACCCGATCCCACGGATTGATGACCTCTTGGACCAATTAAAGGGGGAAAATATTTTAGCAAGATCGATCTAAAGTCAGGATATCACCAGGTACCAATCGAACCCTCTGATGTGTGGAAGACTGCCTTCAAAGCTAAGGAGGGCCTTTTCGAATGGTTGGTTATGCCTTTTGGATTGACGAATGCTCCTGCAACCTTCATGAGGCTAATGGATGACATCTTGCGGCCATTCACCAACTCATTTGTAGTGGTATACTTGGATGACATTCTGATCTTCAGCTAGAGTTAGGAAGAGCACCTCCACCACATCCGACAGGTTCTCCAAACACTGCGGCAACACAAGCTATGTGCCAATTTGGAGAAATGCACTTTTGGCATGACCCAGGTTCAGTATCTAGGATACATTATTGATGAACAGGGGGTGCATGTGGATCCAGCCAAGATCCCAGTCATTCGGGATTGGCCATCTTCAACAACTCTGACAGAGCTCCACAGCTTTCTAGGTCTTGCCAACTTCTACCGCAGATTCGTGTTGGGGTTCTCTCATATCACTTGGCCCTTGAGTCAAGTCACCAAGGGAGGAGCGAAAGCAAAGTTCTTTTGGTCTGAATCTCAACAGAAGGCATTCATAGAGTTGAAAGATCGCCTCTGCACGGCACCAGTGCTTGCGTTACCAGATTTACAACAACCATTTGAGGTCGAGACAGATGCCTCTGACTATGCTATTGGGGCAATCCTTACTCAACATGGGCATCCAGTGGCCTATCACAGTGAAACACTTTCAGACACAGTTCGGAAGTATCCCACTTATGATAAAGAGATGTATTCCATTGTGCAGGCCTGCCGACAATGGAAGCATTACATTTTGGGGAAGGAAACGGTCATCCACACAAACCACCGACCCCTCCAGTTCATACAGACCCAAGGGAAATTGCAGAATGATCGCCATCAGAAGTGGTCTACATACCTGCAGCAGTTCCATTTGAATATCAAATATAAGAAGGGTAGCACCAATAATGTTGCAGATTGCCTCAGTCGACCACCGATCATGGCGTTAACCACTGTGCTCAACTCTTGTGGGCACGAGACTTCTGATTGGCCACTTCTCTACAAAAGCGACCCAGAATTTGGCCACACATACTAGACACTCTTGGAGGGTCGGCATGTTCCAGATTTTCACCTCCAGGATGCCCTGTTATGCCACCTGGATCACCTTTGCGTTCCTTCAAGCGAGCGTGCCAAGATGATTTGGGAAGCACACTATAGTCGAACTGCTGGGCATTTCGGGATCGAGAAAACGGTGGCAGTACTGCAAACGTATTTCTATTGGCTGAATCTTCGATAAGATGTCGGGAAGTATATCAGATCATGTACTGCCTGTGCCATTGCCAAACTGACCATTAAGAAGCAAGGCCTCTATAACCCGCTGCCTACCCCTAGTCAACCTTGGGAATCCATCTCCATGGATTACATGTCAGGCCTTCCTTCCACTAAGCATGGAAATGACTGTGTTTTTGTGGTCGTCGACAGGTTCTCGAAGATGGCCACTATGGCAGCCTGCAAGAAGAATATCACAGCAGAAGCCACTGCTAAACTCTTCTTCGAACGAGTGTGGGTGCACTTTGGGATCCCACAATCTATCATCTCAGATCGGGATAGTCGGTTCCTCAGTACATTTTGGTCCAGCCTCTGGTCAATGCTAGACACCAAACTCACTAAATCCACAGTTTTCCATCCTCAAACTGATGGCCAGACAGAGGTTGTCAATAGGATGATTGTACACATTCTGCGCATGTACAACTCAAAGCATCCACGCACATGGGACGAGAGCCTCCCCTTTGTTCAGCACAGCTACAATCGAGTTCTTCATAGCTCGACTGGCCACAGCCCTTTCCAGGTGGGCTTGGGATTCCAGCCACTATGCCCCATTGATGTGGCCATGCCACTTGCAGCTACTCACACAGATTCAGCTCATGTCCAGTCCGAAATAGACAAGGCAACCAGCTTCATTGAACACATCCAACATATTCGCCAGCAGGTCCATGACATTCTAGAGAAATCGAATGCCAAGTACAAGCAGCGACATGATCAACATCGGGTGCCACACAAGTTTCAGGTGGGCGACAAAGTCTGGTTGCATTTGCAAAAGGAACGCCTTACTGGAGCCTATCGGAAACTGAGACCACTCTGATATGGTCCCTACACCATTACTAAGGCTTTGGGAGACAGTGCATTTGAACTCAGCATTCCCCCATTCCTTGGCCTGCACCCAGTGTTCAATGTGGACCGCCTGCGGCCATACTTTCCACCATTGCTAGATACATCCAACATTGCAGAACAGCTCACACCCACAGAATTAAATCCAGATTGCATGGAACAAGCTGCAACTGATCAAATCATGGACACACAGATCAAGAATACTCGCCAACAGAATATTCAACTGTATCGAGTTGTCAAAGTAGGCCAACTCCTTCACAATGGCAAGTGGCTCACCAGGGACCAAGTTCAGCAAACGTTTCCCCATCTCATGGAGGAAGTCAACGCAATGGGGACCATTGCTTCCTAAGGGGGAGGAATGATCCAGGTGGATATTGGTGGCCACCTGCCAAGTCCACCTGGACCCCCACCATTGTTCCTCTCAACGTTTTCATTTTCCTTAATTATAGCGCAGTTTACTATTTTTAGCAGCTTTTCGGGTCCTAAACTTCCAGAGCCGTTTTGAGGCCCTAAACGATGTTTTTTGGGAAATCTAGCTCCAAGATTTTTTAGATAAAAAAATTGTCTTTTCCGTTGTAGTCCTCAGATAGATCTTTCCAACGGGCTATCATGCGCGTAAAACGGAGATCGTATGCCAAAGTTACGACCCCGGGAAGTTGATGTACCAATTTACCCAAACGGGGCCCATAGTTTGGCGTTTCATCTTCTAGGGTTAGGTTTTGGAATGTTAAGGGCTTTCCATTGTTTCTCAACAATAAATAGGCCTTCGAGCCTCATTGTAAGATAGTTCAGAGGCAGGTAGCCGACACATCTCTTCTCAGAGATAAGCTACCATCGCCCTAGCTGGGTTATTTCTATTTCTATTTGTAAGCATATTTTAGTATTTTACAGTAATGAAATGAAGTATTATTTCCGCTGCATATCTGTCTTTATGGTTATCTCTGTATTTTATTGCGTTCCTGTTTAAATCGGGATCAGAGGCGTGGGACTATAAATAGATGTAGGGAATGCAGGAACAGATACAAGGAAGTAGTTCAACAATCTTTGAAAAACGTGTCCAGGAGATACAGCAGGCAGCTACTCAGTGTGCTGCCGACCTTGCACAGGTAGAGTTGGGAGGTCTCCGTGCAAAGATCTCTGCACTGACAGAGTGACTTGAGGGTGAATCACGATGTTTGTGTTGGGGGCCTGTTGGGCACGGGATCCCCCAAGGAAATTTTTGCGGCTTAAAGCCGAGATTTTGACCAAATTCAATGTAAAGACTCTGCGTTTTGTGGGCACAGAGCGCAAAGATTGTAAATGAGTCATAGGGTTGTCCGCCCTCATTTTTGTAATGCAATGTCGGCTTTAGAGATATACCCATGGTCCGTGGACCATGGAATTATATAAATAGAGCGAGGCTCTAAGTTGTAAATAAGGGAATGATAGTCATGAACGAAGGACGAAGAATTGAGTCTTATCTAAGTGTCGAGTCGAGTCTTTGGGTCGTAGAGTAGGAGAAGGCTCTGCAACTTAGTGCACAAAGGCCTAGTAGTCCGTAGTTGAGTGCGCAGACCCCTACAGCTGAGTGTGCAATGCGAGTCAAGTCTGTAACCTTTGGGGAAGTAATAAAGAGAAGTTTTACATTAGTTCTGTGTATCTTTTTCTTATTTTGTGCATTGAATGTATCGGATATAAATTCCATTTCTATTGTTTATACGATGTGTGAAATTATATGAATGTGTTGACAAAGTGAATATAAGATAAAGTATCTATTTATGCAAAGATAACTGACTATTATAAGAAGATAAGTAAGATCTGTGGTATAACTTGGGGAAGTAGCACAGATCGCTGCTAGGGCAGTGCGAAATCACCTCAGCCCTTAGTGAGGTCTGCGCAAAGGTGATTATAATAGATTGCAAAGGCCTCACAGGTCAGGATAGTGTGTGAAGCGACCTGCGCGAAGGTATTCACTATTGGACTAAACCGACCGCTCAGAAATCTCAAGGGTGTGGAACTTGGTTCCAGCATCCCCTCATACTGCTTTGGGTGAGACCTCAGTCCGTGCTCCATGGGTTGTTGCTAAAAGGGCCATTAGTGTAGGGATTTTTTTGGCTAATCAACTCTGAAACTGGGTCAGGCCCTGTCGAGCCATAAAAGGGGTCTTTTTCACCTCTAATTACCTCACATTAACTTGTCAATCTAGGAACGATTTGTTATCTCAAAGAGTGTACTCAGCTTGAGGCGGTCATTTGTCAAAGTAATGCTAGTAGTATAGTGCCCAAGAAAATACAAGAGTAAACGAATGCTAAAAGAAAATCTACTTATAGCAAAGCACTTTAAAGCCTAAATCATGCATTCAGAAGACTAAGTAAATTATCAGTCAAAGGTATAGTAACAATAACTCATCCCTCTATAAACTGATGTAACTGAAGACAATCAAGGAACAGATCGTCAATCTGGGAGCTAGACAACGAATGTCAATGCTCGCTAAAGTTTCAGATCATTCAATGCAATGGAAATGCAAATAACAGAAAATGGAAGAACAACTATAATTGAAACAACAACTAGGAAATGAAATTGCGACTAGTCTTGATACACAACGAAACCTTACACTAAGAAAATGAAGGTAGCAATTGTACCCTACAAGAATCAAAGAGCAATCCTTACTCTAAGAATAAATCGGACACCAAACAGAATGGAATGGCAACCAATTAGCAATGAAATATAGAGCAACACTTAGAGCCAATTGTGAATATACAGTACCGAAATAAATAACACACACAACACACATAGATATTAAGAGAAATAGTAATCTGACTCTAATACCACAAATATTGATCTCAGTTATAAAGGATAATGATCGCAATTCATAATGGAACAACAATGTGAATTTAACAGCAATCGTAATGAAGTATAAACCATAGACGAACACAACAATACCAACTTAAGAATATTACAGCTCGATTACTTTGTAATTGAATAGCATTCTGTAAAGAACAATAATGTTACATTAATGACTTAAAGGAACAACAGTACGTTATAAAGTCAGAATGAAAAATATGACCTTCCTGTTGCAGAGAACGATATTGTAAATATAACAGAGCTGTGATAAAATAACAAAACACACTAGATTACCAATCAAAGCTGATAATGGAAACCACAAACGAGCTAAAGATAATGGTACAAGAGCAAGTGCTCCCCCGGGTCTGAGCCCTTAGCCTCCAGGGACACACCGCTGGAAGTTATTCTAGAATCAAAGATGGAACAACAACCAGATTTATATTAAAGCATTAAAATAGAGTTACAGTGGATCACTTGTCAACGAGAGTCGATGATCAAAGTTTTGAATACAAATAGAAATTACATAAAGGTAACAACAACCCATCCCTCGGGCTAATAGTGCTGCCCCTTTTTATAACAGCCGGGTAGAGATATCAATGATGCAAAAATAGTTAAGATTGCAATCCCTCAGGATCAGAGGATCCTGAGGGATTTGCCAAACTGTTAATTCCAGTTATCCCTTTGTTTTCTTGCGCCAATTCGATATCTCTTTTTGCTTTCTTTGGCTGATATGCTTCAGTTTGGATTGTCGTGTCTGCATATGGTTTCTTGCCACATGGACAGTAGTTAACTCTGCTCTGTATTTTTCCTTGGGACAGTAATGTCTCGATTTTCCCTTTTTTTGCATAATAAAATGGAGATTATTAGTTATCTTGTGTTACATACAAGTCTCATATATTTTGCCATATTTTCTTATTAATTACCTAGTTCATGATGCAAAGGGATTATAAGTCTTTAAAGAAAAGATGACAAAATAATCAATAAAACATACGTTCTTCAGTACTCCAAACACCCCCTGCTTACTCTTTTTCATGCGCTCATGAAAACATTGTAGTTGACATGTAAGGCAGTGAGAGAGTAAGCTGGAGACGGAATCTCATGTGGTGGTCTACAACCATGATGCCTAACTAGGTGTTCAAAAATATGGCCTGTCTGGCCCTCAGGCATCCCATACAGGGCTTGGTATCCAGGTGCAGGGTGCCAAATAATCGGAGTCCGAAACCTATATCCTAACCAAGATGGCCCTGCCCTCAAAATAAGTTCACCATAGAGGCTCAAACGATCAACGACTAACTTAAAGTTCTCGTAATTAAATGGTTCCCTGAGTTGGATGTTTGGATTAGAGGTCTGATATCGAAATTTAGCAGCTGCAATGGCAAGGTGCTTAATGGTAAAAAAGTATTCTATCCCTTGCTGATTGATTGTTTTATGAATGGGTCCTAACGCATCAATTATGCCCAGAGTCCTCATGAGGCTCCTGTGTTTATTCCATAACTGTAATGGATCTCTAGGCTTAGCTCTTACCCATAAGTCTAATCCGTTTTCTTGTCTTTGGAAGGTATTATAGGCTTTAAGCCATTTAATTTGATTAACTCCAAATGAAACAAATGCCTGTAGTTGGATATCCCCAACGAAAGGGCCAGGGTTCTGCTCTGTCTCCTGATCTAGTATGAGGTTATGCAGATAGAATTCACACAGTAGTCTTTGAACCTTTACTCCATAGTTCTTACAACAATTTATAAAATCATCAATGGTATTAATTTGTATAGGGGCTCCTGCTTTGATGGCCTTAATTTTCAATTGCAAATATCATTTCATTAAAAAAAAGGCATAATTCTTGGTAGGGGCTCTACATGCTAGGATGTCAGTGTACAAAGAGCATAAGGTATCCATCTGTCTGATAACTACATCTAATATATGAGTTACTTTTGCGACTTTTTCTTGTTCCTTTCGCCATCCTTCAAAGGCTTGGCTTTCGGATAAATTGACATTCCTTATCTGTTGTTGTATTCTTCATACTTTTCTCGAGAAACCATTTGTTCCGTGAGTTTTTCTACTGCTTGTTGAGCTTGCATCAAACCCTCTCATAGGGTTACTGTCCTCAGATCGCTGTCCCACGTAGTAGTGGCCAGTGGAAGATTTACTTGGATATTCTTATTGCATCGCCTTGTGTTTATAGTCTACATTCCTTCAAAGGATTGTGCCTCTGTCTGAACTTCCTTGTCATAGGCCGATATATCATCTGTTTGCACTTCAACATGGGCAATAGTGGAATGCTATTCCTTTTGCTTTTGAACGGCAGTCTACACTTCAACAAGAGTTTGAATAGCAGACTGTTCTTCAATAGCAGTTTGAACAGCATATTGTTCTTCGACAGGGTTTCAAACAGCAGGCTGAACATGGGTCCTCCGAACCTTTTCCTTGGGGGGTCTCACCGGAGTGGCTGCATGTCTTCCCCCTGAAATCCTTTTTGCTCTCTTTCTCATTCTCAAAACCCTGATTTGCTGTCGAAGTCGAGCTATCACATTTAGTAATCATTGTTGTTATTTTCGTAATATTTTAATTTCTTCTATTTCCTTAGAAGGAACAGTTGTCTGTTTAGTCGGGCCTGGACTGTTATCTTGGCCAATTCGTTGGTTTTCTTCTTGGGGTGCTCCTTCGTTTTTTTTTCAGGTTGCTCAGGAGTAGAAACCCTAGCTAGCTCTATTATTTCCTAGGTAACTTCTTTGTCCACCCCTTCTTCTTCATCCAATTCTTCCGGTGTAGTCTAGCTGGGAGCGAATTGTTCCCATTCTATATCTTCATCATTTTCTTCACCTGTCATACTTACTTCATGAACATAATGATTCTCTTTGTTTTCTTCCTCGTCACATGAATTTTCGGGTGCATTTTTGTCCTAAGTAGAATGGTCTTTTGGTTCTTCCTCAATTTGGAGGCCTATCGAGCTAAGAGGTTGGGCATATTCACCCATATTGGCTAGAATTTTGGCCAATTCATCCTCTTGCAATGGATTTTGCAATGGACTCTCTTCACGTTGCTCTGTCTCCGCCTCCACCTGCTTAGGCTGCTCGATCTCTTCCTCTGTTTCTCCTCCTCATTTCCTCCCAATTCTTTCTCATTCTCTTCTCCTTCCAATTGCGGGAGTTGCTCATCCCCTGAGTTGTCTATCTCCACAGGTTGGCTGGTATTCTCTTGGGGATTTTCCAATCTCCCTCTAATCCGTGCCAATCTAACTGATTTCTCCATTTTGATGGTCTATTCGGTGTACTGGCAGTATGTTTGTGTTTTGGGGCTGGCCGAGTCAGTGCCCCATCTATCATAGCAATTAGTTCTTCCCAGCTGCTCTATCGTTGAGCCAGACTGTGGCTAACCATCAACCGTATCAGTCCATGGTGACTTACTACTGATTCTACATGTTGTGACTTTTTCATGCTTCGGGTAATATCATGAAGTAATGAATTTAAAAATGCGGGTAGGTTCACAGAGCATTTCTCTTTTAATACAGCTAAGAGTTTAAGGTGTCGTGGTCATACCACATCTTTCCTGCCTTCATAGGTGATGTAGCTTTGGATGATCTTCGCCAATTCTGCCCACGGCTCTCCTAATGCTGCTGGTAGGACTCCCTTTCCTCTGACTGTCAGGTTCTGGCCTTCATCCTGGAAGATCTTCATGATCTTTTGCAGTCTCTCCTTCTTTAAAGTCTACACAGGTCTAGTGGCTAGCAGTCCTGAGACCTCTGAAATTATGTCATCAGTGACTACTATGTGTTTTCCCCTTACTATGGAGTGATATTCTTGCAAGTTCTGCAAGAATTCTACTGCCACGGTCTCGTTGGATTCTTGTAAATGATTAAGATAGAATAACCATCCTGCCTTTGCCAGGATTTCCCGTGCAGCGTTAGAAACTGTCAATACCTATGGTTCTCTTCGAATTCACCTTCCTCCCATGCTTTTAGCTCACTGTAAAAATGCAGAGATGGCAATGGAACAACAGGCTGTTCAAACTGTTAAAAACACAGAGAAAATAACGAAACAGCAAGGCTCGTTCAAATCTTACTAATTGCTACAGAGTATAATGCAGAAATAGCTTAGGGATAACAAGGCATGAAAATTGAAAAACGAGATACCGTTAAGCCTTGCTATTCCCAAGTAAACGTTTTCCGAATAATAGTTTGACATGTATGCCAACCAATTATGAGGTCAGCCTCCCCCCTGCAATGTGAAAGGCCATCCTCGGCCATCAAATGAGGGAGTGGCATGCCAAACTTGCTTGGTACAGAGTCATAAAGGAAGAGCGTATGTAGAAATTCCATGTTTACAAAAGGAGCAGGTTACCGAAATCGAGGCGTATAATAGGATCACTTAACAAATAAGAGAATGTTGTGATATGATGCGAGGCTGGGAGGATAGGATGGCTGACATGCACAACCAGTCTGTGCGATCATTATCGACTTTTCCATCATGATTGGTTATGATAGATTTTTCATGCGTTAAATGGTTCGGGAACATAATCTTATTTGACGAATTACAAAGGTACAAAATAGAGAAGGGTGTTAATGATTGCTATTGGTGTATAAATAATGTGACCTCAATACCATTAATAGAGCTCTGCTGCTGACAGGTGTCCATAACCTTGGCATAGTTGTTTATTTCACCCATGGAACCATGATCCTTTGTGTATGGTTAGGAGGTGGTATACAATGTCACAATGGAGGCCATTATGCTGGCTTGGTAACCAGTTAAATCATAATTCCATTCACCAGGAAGGAGTGAAATGTGGGTAGGTCGGCTCGTGATGAGACCTCCTATTCCAAGGACTCTTTAACTTTTTTCTGATATGCCTCTTGGATCATATCCCTGGTGTGGTGGCCATAGTGAGAATGCCACTTCACTTTCTTCCTTATGATCATGGTAGGCTTGCTCTTAATGAGACCCCCTATCCTGCATTTGACAATTCAAAACATTCTTCTTTTTTTTCTTTTTTTCTTTTTTTATAAAATTCTTTCCTATCTATACACAAAGGGTGTTTCAGCCCTCCTTAAGAGTAGGAATGGTTGAAGAAGCCTTAACATCTCAATAGAAAAATATAAACCCTTTGTTCTTATTCCTTAATAATGATCAAAGAAGATTATGGGAATTTAAAAAGAACCAGCATGATAAATATGACCAATCATGTCAGTAGGATAATGACAACAAAGTGATGAATAATTGTGTCCTTTCTTCTTTGCTCTTTATCAATTCACAGCAATTTCTTGTAAAAGTAGCGATTTTATATAATTTGCTGATTTCAGTATGCTCTAGCTTTGTATCCATTGCGTGAGTGTATAGTTGTACTCCAAAAGACCTGAAACAAGATGAACAATAGGTATCTTTAAGCATAAGTAAAAGGAATACGAGAATGTTGTTGTTTGAAAAAGGAAGGGCAAAAGAATACAAGTTTTTTTCCTTTGAAAAAGGAACAACAAAAACCGAAAGTGTCGTTCCTTTGGAAAAAGGAACAACAAAAACCGAACATGCCATTCCTTTGGAAAAGGAACAGCAGAAAACCAAAAGTTTCATTCCTTTGGAAAAGGAACAGAAGAAATGCAAGCACTAAAAGTGTCGTTCCTTTGGAAAAGGAACAACAAAAACACAAATGCCATTCCTTTGGAAAAGGAACAACAAAAATCAAAAGTGATGTTTCTTTGGAAAAGGAACAACAAAAATCAAAAGTGTTGTTCCTTTGGAAAAGGAACAGCAGAAAACTCAAATTCAATTCCTTTGGAAAAGGAACAGCAAAAATCAAAAGTGTTGTTCCTTTGGAAAAGGAACAGCAGAAAACTCAAATGTCGTTCCTTTGGAAAAGGAATAGCAAAAATGAAAATGAAGAAGGAATGGATGAAACAAAAGGTGCTATTCTTTTGAAAAAGGAACAACGAACAAAAATGTTGTCCCTTTGGAAAAGTAACAGTAGTAACGAAAAAAGTGCACACAAATGCTATCCCTTCAGAAAAGGAACAGCAAAAATGACACTGTTGTTTCTTCTTTAAAAGGAACAACAGAAAAAAATGCAAATACAAATTATATATAGAAACTAATTTTAAAAAACAAAGAAATTATGTACAAAGTGTAAAAATAGGTGAATCACTTAATGAATCACAGGTGAGGAAGATTTCTCTTCCTCCTGTAAAATTTGCATATCGAAGACTTTGTGTATTTGCTGGTAGAAGGATTCCCGAGTAAGTGGTTTGTGGTATAATCGAACTCAGTGGCCATTTGCTTTAAAGGTATGTCTAGATTCGTCAATAGTAACTAGAGTAAGGGTGCCATTATCATGTGCCTTCTAGATTTCATATGGCCCTAGCCAGCGAGTCTAAAGTTTCCCGGGAAAATCCTGAAACCTGGAATCGTATAAGAGCGCCCAATCTCCTTTGCGGAAGACTTTCCTTTTAATGAGAGCGTCATGCCATTTAGCTTGCTGCTGCTGGATTAATGCAGTGTGTTGAAGGGTAGAGAACCTGATTTCATCTAGCTCACTGATATGCTATAATCTATTAATTTGTGCCTCGTTTAGATCTAGGCCGACTTCTTGTGCTGTTTGCAGTGTTTGGATTTCGAATTCTATGGGGAAAATGGGTTGCTTTCCAAAAAATAATTGGTATGGTGAATAGCCGATAGTGCTTCTCCATGTTGTTCTGTAGGTCCACAAGGCTTCTAGTAGTCTTGCAGCCCAATCGAGTCTATGTGACGCAATGGTTTTTGTCAAGATTGCTTCTATTATTTTGTTGTTGCTTTCTACTTGATCGTTTGCCTGTGGGTGGTATGGAGTAGTGATTTTATGCTGGATATGATAGTTTTTAAGTGTTGCAGCAATCTTGTTACCAGAAAAATTTGGCCCACCATCTGTAATTATGTCCCTTGGAAGCCCATATCGCACAAATATATGAAACAGGAATTGTATGACCGAATCCTCTGTAGCTCTTGGCAATGCTTCTGCTTCAACCCATTTGGTGACATATTCTATTGCCACCAGAATATATGTTTTCTGGTTCGAGGATGGGTTAATTGGACCAACAAAATCAAGTGCCTATCGCTCGAATGGTTCAATAACCAGTTGTGGGTTCAGGGGCATTTCTTCGGACTGACTAGGGCGTCCTACTCTTTGAAAACTGTCACAAGCTTGCACGAACTTCTTTGCATCTTTGAAGATCTTAGGCCAATAATACCCTATTTGAGGCACCTTATGTCCAGTTCTCTAATCGGCAAAGTGCCTGCCACATGGTCTATCGTGACAAGCTTTCAAAATATCAAAAATTTCATCCTCTCGGACACATCTCCTGATGTGCATATCTACTCCTGTATGGAACAGGTAGCCCCCAATCTAGGAAAATCGAGCACTTCGTTGGACACTCTGTTTTCATTCATTAGGGGTCAGATGTTTTGGTAATTTACCTACTGCTAAGTAATTCACAACATCAGCATACCAGGGTGTTTTAACAGTGATATCAAAGAAATGCTCATTTGGAAATCGATGTTCAACTGCTGCTACGTCCACTAGTTTTGGCATTCGCGAGAGAAAGTCAGCTACAAGATTTTCTTTTCCAGGTTTGTCCTTGATTGTAATATTAAAATCAGCCATCCAGTTATTCTACATTTTGTGATTGGTTTATTTGCTAAATATTTTATGGCAGAGTGATCTGTATAGAAGATAATAGGATATCCAATAATGTAATGCCTGAACTTATTGACAGCATGTATTACAACTAGAAATTCTTTTTCAGTAACAGTATAATTCAATTCAGCAGGGGATAAATTCTTGCTAATATAATAAATTGTATATGGCTTTTTGTCTTCTTCCTGCCCAAGAACTGCTCCAATAGCTGTATCTAAGGCATCTGATGATATTTGGAATGACAGGTCCCAATTTGGTCCTCGAAGGACTGGAGTTGTGGACACAAGCTTCTTCAGATCCTGAAAAGCATGGTCACATTTTTTTGTCCAAAAAAAGTCAACATTACATATCAGTGCATATAGAGGTGCAGCAATATGTGAAAAATGTTCTATAAACCTTCTATAATGACCAGAGAATCCAAGAAAACTGCATACCTCTGTTTGAGTGGTAGGAGTGGGAATTAGCAAAATTATTTTCATTTTGGCTGGGTCTACTTGTATGCCAGCTGTTGAGATATAATGGCCTAGAATAAGTCCTTCAGTCATCATCATATAGCATTTTTCATGGCTTAAGCAAAGCCTGGTGGCAAAGCAGTGATGCAAGACTTTTTCTAGTGTGTCTAATGCTGGGTCAAAATCATCTCCGTAGGGTGTAAAATCATCCATGTAGACTTCGAGCCCCTCATTTATTAGATCTGAAAAAATGATGAGGATAGCTCTTTGAAATGTGGTAGGAGCATTGCATAAGCCAAAAGGTAGAACTTTGTAGGCAAATGTTCCCCAAGGACAAGTAAAAGTGGTTTTGTCTTGGTCTTCAGGGGCAATCTAAATCTGATTATATCCACTGAAGCCATCTAAGAAAGAAAAGAATGTCTTTCCTGCTAGAGTGTCTAAAAATTGATCAATGAATGGAAGGGGAAAGTGGTCTTTTTGTGTTGCTTTGTTTAACTCTCTATAGTCTACACAAATCCTCCACTTTCCATTCTTCTTTGGTACCACAACAAGTGGAGAGACCCATTTACTATTGGAGATAGGGTAGATGAAGTTAACATCTAAAAGTTTTTGAAGTTCAGCTTTTACAACGTATTTTAGATGAGGATTAAGTCTCCTTTGTGGTTGGTGAACAGGTCTCGCATCCTTTTCTATGTAAATGTGGTGTGTACATAACTGGGGATCAATTCCTTTCATATCAGGGTAGTCCCATGCAAATGCTTCTTTATATTTCCTCAATAGTTGGATCAACTTCTTTTCTTGTCTGGAAGTCAGGTTGGCATTAATGTTTAAAGTCTTTCCTGGCTCAATTTCTACATTTTTGCTATGTGAAACAAAATTAGTAGGTATTGTTTGATCATGTGTATCTTTAAGAGGGTCCTCTTCTAAGTCATTATCAAATGCTGCTTCTATCATGTGACATTGTATGTGGGATCTAGGTTCAGCTTGGCTAATGAAATTATTAATGGCATCATCTTCTGTTTGGTCTTTGAAATAAAGGGCCTCTTGTATGGTTAATGGAGATCTAATATTTTCGGTGAGGTATGATACATGATGCTTGTTAGTTTTTATTATTGTGACTCTTGGCTGCGCTAGGGGGTATAAAGCTAGATTCTTAATATTTTCCCCCCTAGTAATGGTCATATTGCCTTGTCGGCAGCCAATATAAGCATCAAAAGTTGCGAGTCAAGGTCTACCTAAGATCAATGGATGTCCATCAAGTCGGTTTTTGGGGTTTATTATCAAGAAATCGGCCAGATACTCTTAGGAGTCAACAGATACCATAACATCTTGTAGTGTGCCTTCTGGCCTAACTACAAATCGGTCAGCCAGTTCTAATAAAGTGGAGGTCGGTTCTACTGATGTAATGCACAATTTTTGGCAAGTAGTGGTTGTTAAGATGTTAATTGCAGCTCCTAGATCAACTAAGGCATTTGGGAAGGTTTGACCATAGATTTGTACAGTTACTATTGGATTTCCTGGGTCTTTGTATTTAACGGGTGTTTCTTTTCCTGATAATAAGTCAGATAAAGTGCCAACTACTTGGACTTTTGGGTTATTTGTTATTGTCCTCCTTGGTTTCTTTATACATAATTCTTTGATAGTCTTTGCATATATCGGGATGTCTTGAATGGCTTGGAGGAGTGGAATTTTTATGTACAGGTTTCGTAATTTTCCCAGAATGTCAAAATCAGGATATTGTATCGGTCAAGGTATAATTAAGCGTTCTGGGAATGGAGGAGAGGATGTGGTTGCTAGATCATGAATTTGTTGTTTGGTCACGTCCTCTTCTTGTAATGGTTGTTCTATAGGCAACTGATTTTCAACTTGAAATGTTTTATCTCCCTCTATTTCAATGATACGCCCAGATCTTAATTGGAGGTCATTACACTCCCTTATATCGGTTCCTATCTCTGCTGTTTTGATTATTTGAATGGACTGGACTGGTATGTTATTTGGATTAGGGTTGGGTTGGGCTGGGAGTTGCAACCTTAAGTTAGACTGTGGGTTTTGTTGTAGGGCTGGCAGTGTAGGTTGAGGAAGCGGGAGGGTTCCTACTGGCTGATTCATCAGTCTTTGCCAGTTTGTCTGCCAGGTTTGACTCTGTGAAGTAGGAGGGGTCCATTGTGGTGGATAAGCATTGTTTTGCCAATATGGTGGGGTATAGGGAAAATTTGGCCATTGGGTTGGCTTTCTTGATTCGGCCATGGAGATGATGAAGGGAATGATTGCTGTGACCAATTCGGGAAGGGAGGTTGATTTTGCCACATTGAATTATATTGTTGAGCATGATATTGCGGAGGCTGGAAAAAAGAAGCTGGGTCTGAAAACATACCTGTTTGTCATGGCTGCCATTGACAGCGCTGATTAAGTAGATACACCGATTCTGGTTCTTCTTCTGCTTCCTTATATACTGCTTTCAATCTAGGAAGTGAGGGGTAGCTCTCTATGGAGTGGTTTTTTGTACAAATGGCGCAAACTTGGACTACATCTAATGGACACTCCTTATGGCTATGTTTCTTTCTGCATCTGGGACAGAAGATTGCCAAATTCTGTTCTGCTTCTGCTTGCTTTTTTTTGGCCTGCATAATATCAAGTTGTGTTGTCAGCGTCCCCAATATGTCAGTTTTAAAATTTTCTAATAAATTTCCAATTTCTGCACAAGTTACTCCTTCTGTCGAAATTATATTATCTCTTACAAACCGATCATGTTTTGCTAGTTTTAGCCTTGTGCTACCCCTCAAGCTCTTGATACATAAATCAATAATGTCAGCAAAATTTTCATGATAAATATCTCCTTTCCCCATAATGTTTAATGTCTCAATCCATTGTTCCTTCATTCCCCTAATTAATGATGTTTTTAATACATTATCAGGTAAGGGTAATGATGCATAAGGAGATCTTTGAAGATTATACTGAAAACCTTCAACATACTCTTCTAATGTTTCATTTGGTTTAGCTACCATCTGAAATATTTCATCTTTTAACTCTCGAGACCTGCAATAGTCCTGATATTTTTTTAGAAAAGACCCTTTCATTTGATCCCAATTATTTATAACACCACCACCTAATCCCATAAACCATCTTAAAGCAGCCCCTTTTAATGTAGAGGGAAATAATTTCAGTTTCTGGGGATCGGTGGTATAGTCATATCCTCTACATAGCACATCAAATTCAAACAGGAATGCATCTGGCTATTTTGATGTAAGGCCATGGAATGTGGGGATATGCTGAAGAGGAATTGCTTTCATAGGTGCATTAGCTGCAGTATCCACAATGGGGTATTGCAGTGTAGAGGTTTGGTTGTTTGGCTAGTTCTGGGCCATTTTGTCAAATATATGCCAATAGCCTTCTGGGATATCTAGGAGGGTATTCCTAGGTTGTCGAGGGGGAATGGCTCTAATGGGAATGGCCTTGACAGCATTTCCTTTATCTGGGATGATGAGAGTGCCTAAGGTCTAGGGGGATTCAGGTTCTTCAACTTCGTTATAAACGATTTTTGCAGCACTCCCCTTATCTAGGCTGCTTAATGACTGAATTACCCTAAGAGGAGATTCTGGTTCTTTAGCTTCTCCTGTTTCTCCTCTTCCTTCATAAAGATTGCTAAGGTTCCCTTCCTGCAATGGTTTTGGGCTAGAATTTTCAATTTCTTGAAAATCTTGCTCTTCGGTTTGACTATGCACCTCAGCAAAGGCTACAAGTGGTGATCTTATGGCCTGAAGGGAACTAGTAGGCTGTCTAGAAGTAACTTTTCTAGCTCCTACTGAAGGCTGAGATTCTACTTTCTTAAGGATTTCATCTATAAAGGTCGACCGGCCAAGGGTCACTGGCCCCTTAGCTTTATCAGGCTTTGGTATAGGTTTGGAATTCTTTTCTGTCTTTTTCTGCTTAGTCATGCACACAAATCAACTGCTAAGTTCTACCTAAACAAAACAACAACAAATCTGTAGGAAATTGGGTAGGGGAGCAGGGCTATTACATACTCCACACGCAGGTTCTTACCTTCCATTTTTAAAACCCCAGTTCTTTCCTAACAGGTTCTTACACTACTCTGGAAAAGAAACAAATGGCTGCACTCTTCCCTAGCAACAGCGCCAAAATGTCAAGTTGTAAAAATGGTCTTTTTCACCTCTAATTACCTCACATTAACTTGTCAATCTAGGAACGATTTGTTATCTCAAAGAGTGTACTCAGTTTGAGGTGGTCATTTGTCAGAGTAATGCTAGTAGTATAGTGCTCAAGAAAATACAAGAGTAAACAGATGCTAAAAAAAATCTACTTACAACAAAGCACTTTAAAGCCTAAATCATGCATTCAGAAGACTAAGTAAATTATCATTCAAGGGTATAGTAACAATAACTCATCCCTCTATAAACTGATGTAACTGAAGACAATCAAGGGATAGATCATCAATCTGGGAGCTAGACAATGAATGTTAATGCTCGCTACAGTTTCAGATCGTTCAAGGCAATGGCAATGCAAATAATAGAAAATGGAACTTCAACTATAATTGAAACAGCAACTAGGAAATGAAACTGTGACTAGTCTTGATACACAGTGAAACCTCACGGTAATAAAATGAAGGCAGCAATTGTACCCTACAGGAATCAAAGAGAAATCCTTACTCTAAGAATAAATCGGATAGCAAAAAGAAATGGAACGACAACCAATTAGCAATGAAATATAGAACAATGCTTAGAGCCAATTGTGAATATATAGTACCAAAATAAATAACACACACAGCACACATAGATATTAAGAGAAACAGTAATCTGACTTTGATACCACAAATATTGATCTCAGTTATAAAGGATAATGATTGCAATTCACAATGGAACAACAATGTCAATGAACAGCAATCGTAATGAAGTATAAACTATAAACGAATACAGTAATACCAACTTAAGAATATTACAGCTCGGTTACTCTGTAATTGAATAGCGATAGCATTCTGTAAAGAACAGTAGTGTTACATTAATGACTTAAAGGAACAATAATACATTATAAAGTTAGAACGAACAATACGACCTTCCTGTTGTAGAGAATGATATTGTAAATATAACAGAGCTGTGATAAAATAACAAAACACACCAGATTACCAATCAAAGCTGATAATGGAAACCACACACGAGCTAAAGATAATGGTACAGGAGCAAGTGTTCCACTAGGGTCAGGCCCTTAGCGTCCAGGGACACACCGCTTGAAGTTATTCCAGAATCAAAGATGGAACAACAACCAGATTTATATTAAAGAATTAAAACAGAGTTACAGTGGATCACTTCTCAACGAGAGTCGATGATCAAAGTTTTGAATACAAATAGAAATTACATAAAAGTAACAACAACCCATCCCCTAGGCTAGCAGTGTTGCCCCTTTTTATAACAGCCAGGCGGAGATATCAATGATGCAAAAATAGTTAAGATTGTGATCCCTCAGGATTAGAGGACCCTGAGGGATTCACAAAACTATTAATTCCAGTTATCCCTTTGTTTTCTTGCACCAATTCGATATCTCCTTTTCCTTTCCTTGGCTAATATGCTTCAGTTTGGATTGCCATGTTTGCATATGGTTTCCTGCCATAGGGACAACAATTAACTATGCTCTGTCTTTTTCCTTGGGATGGCAATCTTTTGTTTTTCCCTTTTTCTGCACAAGAAAATGGCGATTATTAGTTATCTTGCGTTACATACAATTCTCATAGATTTTGCCATATTTTCTTATTAATTACCTAGTTCATGATGCAAAGGGATTATAAGTCTTTAAAGAAAAGACGACAAAATAATCAATAAAACATACCTTCTTCAGTACTCCACAGGCCCCATCAAGCCAACACTTACTGTCACGCAGTAGCTTCATGCATGTTTCCAGGAACGTTGTAAGCATAGATGGGTCAATTTCCAACTCCAGTCTATCTTTGCTTCTTGAAGTGGAGGTATAAACAAAGCTCTTCTTAGCTTCCATGAAGGTTTCATTAGCGCGTTCCAAATCAAAGTCTACTTTCGTCGGAGCTTTGCAAACCGAAGTACTATCTTTGGGTTGTTTTCCTTTATCATATCCCATCGTGATTCCACTTCAGAGCACAATGTTCACATTTGGATCTTCCTCGTGTGGCTCAGACCTCATCATCTATAGGTTCTAAGTCAGGGGAGGTTGGAGTGCTCACTTGTTGCGTATCCTAGCTATCAGCGTAGGACAATCCTCTGTCTCATGGACAAATAAGGTACAATATAGACATGACGAACACGTTAGATTCATACAATCATGGGCATAATGTCCTAGCCCTCCGAAATTGTAGCATATCAGCTGTCTACAACCTCTTCCAAGTCCTCCTCCACCCCGGCCTCGTCTATGCCCCTGAAATCCAGTTCACTCCACTCCTTCATTCTAGTCTAGGGGTCGCGTTTCAGCCTGAACTCTATAGGTGGGAGTTCTATCCATCATCATCTCATAGCTTCTAAAAGAGCACTCATCGTGTCCAAACGATCTACAAAATTTACAGAACAACTGTTGTGAAGCATGTACTTCTATAACAAATGGCAGTTATCCGTAGCATGCTTTCCTCCTATTTGATAAATTGCACACTACAAGGCAGTTTCCATGCTAGGTCTTGCTTGCGCTTCCGACCTTAACGACATCAGTCCTCCTCCCGTGAGGTAATTCATGAAAACAGGGTAGTGGTCCTTATCAGGACCCTCACCCTTGCATTTTATGCACCACACCTCTTTGCACACTTCTAGTCGTGTTGTCCTGTCCTGTTTTAGAGTCTTCATCTCAAGGCACAAGTTTTTCAACTGTTCGTGGATATGTTGAACTCACAAGTTAAGATCCTGCATCGGGGTTTCATGTAGCCTCATCGTGATCTCCAAGGCCTCTGCCTAAGTTGTTAACCTCTGTTGCGACAGTGCATTCCTTAAATGTGGCATTAGCGATGCTAAAAACCATTCGTGGTGTTGTCCATCCATCAAAGTAATAGTAGCTTCACAAATCGTACACTTCAGTCTTTGATCCAGCTCCTAAGGAGTCTCACCTGGTAGCATTGTGATCTCTTTGAATCCAATGATCGAGTGCGCTTCTGACTTCGCCCTGCTAAATTCTCTGTTTAGCGCAATTTGGATATCTGTGATTCCCACATTTGGATTGTCATTAGAATGCTTAATATACCAAGTCAGTGCGCGATCCTGTAGAGTGCTAACCAACATCACTTTCTTTATATTATCATCTGTAACTCCCTGTGCTTCCCATATGGCTCTTATCACGAACCAAAACTGGTCTGGATCTTCATTTCCTACTCCCTTGAACACAGGAAACTTTATTGTGCTTGCCATACTGAATCGTGGTGGCGGTGGAGGTGGTATGGGTGAAGTTGGAGGTGAAGGCAGTGAAACTGGTGGCAGTGTGGGTGGGGGTGGCATGTGCGGAATCCTTTGCCTTATCAAATGGATCACACTTCATGGCAAGACCTTCGCGAGCTCTTTCTTGTCCCCTCGCGGAGGTGAAATCAAAGGGCTATTCTCTAGTCCATTACTTCCTTCATTTCTATAGGTTTTTCCACTTTGCGTAGCTCCGAACATGAAGGTAATTGTATAAACCTGTTTTCACACAATATTATTTTAATTCAAGTATTCAAAGACTTTACGTACTTACCTCTTGGTCCTTTGAGAAAGCGCCGCTCCACTTCACTATAGCTGACTAAACTATCTACCACGAACTCAGTAATGAATCCTCCTATAATTTGATCGATCCAGTGATCAACAGTGCATGCGATCTTATCCTCCGATGCTTCCAATCTATGCACCAACTCTAGGGTCCACATAATAGGATTGTCGAGTTTCCACCTTCCATGGATATCTGCTAGCTTCGCAATCCACTCGTACAGCTCAGTAGGGAAAGATGCGAAAAATATTTTGTGGATCTTTGTGTATAGGTAGTAGTCTAACCACTCTTCTTTTGTCGGTCATGGATTCTTGTTCTCCTGCATCACGATCTCGTGAATTATCCTATCCAACCACCCTTCAATTTCCTTCTTAGTTGAATTCCAATGATATGACATTAGACATCTCTATGTAGATTCTATTCCTGGCAACGGAACCATTTGTTGGCTTGAGGGGGCCTAACCCAGGTTCGGAGTTAATTAGCTAAACAAATCCTTGTACTATTGGCCCTTTCGGCAATAGCCCGTGGAGCATAGACTGAGGTCTCACTCAAAGCAGTATGGGGGGATGCTAGAACCAAGTTTCTGCACCCTTCACGTAGGTTACTTCTCGCACTATCCTAACATGCGAGGCCTTCACAATCTATTATAATCACCTTCGTGCAGCCCTCACTAGGGGTTGAGGTGATTTCGTGCTACCCTAGTAGCGATCTGCACTACTTTCCCAAGTTATATCGCGGATCTTACTTATCTTCTTATAACAATTAGTTATCTTCATGTAAACAAATACTTTATCTTATATTCACTCTATCAACACATTCATATAAGTTTATAAATCATATAAACAATAGCAATGCAATTTATATATGATATATTCAATGCAGAAAACTAGCAAAATATACACAGAAATGATGTAAAACTTCTCTTTATTACTTCTTCAAAGGTTACAGACTCGACCCGCCCTATGCACTCAGCCTCAGGGGTTTCCGCACTCAGCTGCAGAGCTTTCTCCTACTCTACGACCCAAAGACTTGACTCTACACTTAGATAAGACTCAATTCTCCATCTATTACTTCCACTTCTCTTTCTTCCATGATTTACAACTTAGAACCTCACTCTATTTATACAATCCCATGGTCTAGTGTAGACCATGGGTGTTGGCATTATGGCACAATTTTGGAACTATGGAACAGGTGTTGTCCTTGATGGCAACTCACTCTGGTGACAGATCTCAGTTTAGGCTTTCAGAATGAAGGAAAAGACATATACGCAGGTTCACCTAGACGAAGACGTGTATACACACGGGTTAGACGTTACAAAGGCGCGTATGCGTATACACGCACTTTCACGTAAGGAAAAGAACGTACATGTTGGAGAACTTACTTTTGGTTCGTGGTATTTAGTCCTTGGTAATTGAACCTATGGTTTTGGGCCATGGTATCTCGTCAAGAGTGTTGATCCCAAGTATTAGGTCCATGGTATTGTTTTGTTATGGTTTTGGACCGTGGTATTGTGGAAGGCCTAAGACAATAAAAGAGGAAGGAGATCATTTGGCAAAGCATGATCTGAATTATTGAATATCTGATAAAGTGCTAGATCTGAAATATTGATTGGGTTATGGTGCAGATTTGGATCTGAATGAAGGAGGAACCTTAGAGCAAAAAGAAGGATAAGTTCTATTGATGGGTCATAATCTTAAGGCTTGAATAACAATATCTTTTTATGATTTTGATCCATTATATGTGGTGCATGCTTGATCTATAAATCTGGTAATCTGGGTTAATTAAGGTCTGAATATTTGAAATTATCCTTTATAGATTTGTACGCAGGTTCAGTGAATTGAAGGCGCGTATACACGCTGGTTCTGTGAGTAAAAATAGAGTATACGCAGGTTGGTCCAAACACAGAAGTGTATGCACGCAGGTTTTTGGTTGTTGAAGTAGCGTACATCTCTTGAGTTGTGTTCTAGCTATTTCTGTTTGTTGGTGCAGTGTTCTGGGTTCAGAATTTGGTGTATGTTACCGTGTTCTGGGTACAGCTGTCAAAAAAGTGTCTACTTGATTCAGCTCTACTTGGTGAAAACGAGATTTTTGATACAGAATTCTTGATGTTTGATTGATGTTCATGGATCCAGTCTAAAAATTTATGAAGCGTGGTCCCTGGAAGAAAGGGAAGGTTGGAGCCTTCTATAGGTTAGCACTTATGTACTAGTATCTTGGCCAATGCAAGAGCTAAGGGGGTTGTAGCTCCCTTCCAGGAGAAGCTGGAGAATGAGAGAGGGTTGTAGCTCTCTGCAGGTTGCAGCCTGCGTACTAGTAAAGGACTGCACCAGTACAGAATCATTGTAAAAAGAAGTTTGTAATTAAAAGGAAGATAGAGACGAATTGCAGCAGGTGGTTTTCACCCACATTAGGTTTCCACCTTATATCTTGTGTTCTTGTGTGTGATTGTCTTCTTCTCTGTTTTACTATTTCTAGTTACTGTTTATTTGATTCTGATACACAGATTAATAATCAACATCTGTAAGATAAAGTAAATTATAAGTTTGCATGGTATACGCGGGTTTCCTTCTACGTAGTTGCGTATATACGTGGTTTTCACTAACTGAAGTAGCGTATATGATCTGGATTTGAAAAAGGGAATTTTTGACTTGATAATACTGATTCACCCCCCCTCTCAGTATTATTTCCAACAATTGGTATCAGAGCAGGTCCTTCTGAAGAAGCTTGATCGCTTGAAGGAAGATCCATCATCATGAGCAACTATGAGAGAGAAGCATCTATCAGGCCACCAATTTTTGATGGGACCAACTTTGTCTATTGGAAGGTAAGAGTCATAGCCTATCTACAATCTCTTCGTACAGAAGTCTGGGATATCATAGATACAAGGTATACTTTTCCATCCACAACCCCTACAGATTCGGCTGGTAAGAAGCAATATGAAACAAATGCAAAGGTTGTCAATACTCTATTAGGATGTCTATCTCAATCAGAATTCTTAAAGGTTATGCAGTATAAATCCGCAAAAGAAATATGGTACAAGATTGTTCTGAGCTATGAAGGACATGAACAGGTAAAACGTGCAAAACTTCAAACCCTCAGAATTCAGTATGAAAATCTCTGAATGCACAATGATGAAAGTGTGGCTAACTATTTCCTTCGTGTAGATGAGATTGTTAATTGTATGAAAAATTTGGGTGAAGAAATAAAAGAGGCTGTTGTGGTTGAAAAAGTTCTAAGATCTTTGTCCCCTAAGTTTGAATCAAAAGTTTCTGCAATAGAAGAAAAGGAGAATCTACGGAACCTTACCATGTCACAGCTACACGGAATTCTAGCTACTTACGAAATGGGAAAAGGAGGACCATCAAATAGGAGAGAAGCTGCATTCAAGGCATCAAGCAAAGGAGATTACTATGAGTCAGGACATATGTCAGAAGAAGAGGAAGAATCAAATTTTATCAAGAACCTTCAATGGGGTGCTGGAAGATTCAGAGGTAAGTTACCTTTCAAATGCTTTGCTTGTGGAAGAGTCAGTCACTATGCTGCCAAATGTCCTCATAAAGATAAGCTTGACAAGGGTAAGGAACCTGTTAGATGGAACAAGAAACAAAATGTAAATAAGAAAATCTATTACACTCATGAAGATAGTGATGGACTTTCAAATAGTGATGAAGATGAAAAAGGCTATAATTATAAACTTTTAATGGCTTTTGAAGATGATGATTTTGTGGATGCTATAGATGAAGAAGGTCTTTATGAAGAGATTTATAGACTCAAAATTTGTTTAGAAGAGAAGAATGTGATCATAGATACTCTGCAATTTCAACTTGTTGAAAAGGAAAAACATCATGAAAATTTAGAATGTGAAATTGTGGGACTGAGAAAAGAGATTGAGAAAACAAAAGCTCTTAATCTTAGATTTGTTAAAGGATCTGACACTTTAGTTGAGATTATCAAAGTACAGTGCTCTCCACTAATCAAGACAGGTCTGGGATATAATGAAGAAACAACTCAAGCGCAGAAACCATCTACCTACAAGAGTTATCTTGATGCAACAAGGAGAAGTGAACAAAGACCCAATGGAAATTACCAGGTAAATCGGGGGCAATCTACTTTAAGGACAAACAGAAGCTACAAGCAGCCACAGGTAAAACCTTCTCAATTTACTTCAAGAATGGATGTCAATAGGAACTACAATCATTTGGCTAGGAGATTTGATAATCACAGGAGTTTCTTCAATGGCCAATGTTTTTCTTGTCATAACTTTGGTCACAAAGCAGCTCAATGTGTTGCCTATAAGACAATCATGACTAGAGAAGCTCATAAAAAGAGGAGTATGACTGGGATCATGAAAAGGACCTACAATAACTTCTCTGCTCTTGAAAATTAAATTGAATTTTCTATTTGTAACAATTTCGGTCATGAAGATTCTGAATGCAAGAGCAGGTTTCGGTAGACAACTCAGAAGGAGCAAGCCTCAAGTGCCAAATCATGGAGAATAAAAGAACCACAACCAGAAAGATGTGGTATAGCCTTATATGCGGAAGGGCAGGAAAACCAATGGTACATAGACAGTGGATGTTTGAAACATATGACAGGTGATAAAGAAAAACTTTAGTCATATATTTCCTTAAAGAAGGAGAAGAAGGTCTCTTTTGGAAATGACACCCCTTCTCTCATAAAAGTTAAAGGTTCGGTTCAGTTGAAAGAAAGGGTCAAAACTGGAAATGTCATGTATGTTGATGGCTTAAAGAAGAATCTATTAAGTGTCAGTCAGATGTGTGATCAAGGAACTGAGGTAATATTTTGATCAAATGGATGTAGTGTTCGTGATCTTGATACAGGAAAAACAGTGATCAAAGGCGAAAGAACTCCAAATAATTTATACATATTCAAAGAAGGACAACATCAATGCTATCTAAGCAAGAATGATGAACGCTGGCTATGGCACAGAAGATTGGGGAATCTTAGCTTCTCACAAATAAGGAAAGCATGCAAATACCAGGCAGTTCGTGGTCTTCCAGACATCAGAATCCCAGACAATACAATATGGAAATCATGTTAGTTTGGTAAGCACACCAGAACTAACTTCCCTGAGAAGGAAGGATCAGCCAGCAGGCCGCTTGAACTTGTCCATACTGATGTATGTGGTCCATCTAGGAAAAGGTCACCTCGAGGAGAAGAATACTTTATATTATTCATTGATGACTATTCCAAGATGTGTTGGATAGGACTTATGAAGCACAAAGATGAAGCCTTTGAAAAGTTCAAATCATTCAAAGCCTTGGTGGAGAACGAATCAGATCACAGAATCAAATGCCTCAGGTCTGATCGAGGAGGATAATTTACCTCGAATGATTTTTTCGATTTTTGTGAAGAACATGTAATAAGAAGGGAATTCTCTACAGCTAGGACTCCTCAGCAAAATGGAGTAGTGGAAAGGATGAACAGAACGGTTCAACAAATGGCTCGTGCTATGCTTGATGAGTCTGGAACTCTTGCAACCTTCTGGGGTGAAGCTGCATTTGCTGCAGTAGTTATTCTCAACAAGACAAATGTCTGGGTGAACAACACTCAAACTCCTCATGAGCTCTGGTATGGTGAGACTCCTTCGGTAAAATATTTCAAAATTTTTGGAAGCAAATTCTATATCAAAAATACTGATGAAAATCTTGGCAAGTTTGAACCTAGAGCAGATGAAGGCATTCTCCTTGGTTACTCTCCCCACAACAAAGCTTACAAGTGTTACAATAAAAGGCTTGGAAAAATTGTTGAAAGTATTGATGTGGTAGTTGATGAAGAAGGAAACATTCCTAGGCAAGTGAATTCCGAAGATTTCGAAGATGATGAGGACTATCCTTCAACATCAAATCAGACTTATGATGAAGAAGAAGCTCAAGAGGCACCAGAAGAACAGATAAGGATAGAAGATAAGACTCCATCCAGGTACGTTCAGAAGAATCATCCAGAATCTCAAATTTTGGGGCAAAAAGAGGCAGGTATACAAACAAGAAGAACAATTGCAGAAGCCTCAAGCTATCTAGCATTGCTCTCCTCCACTGAACCACAAAATGTAAAAGAGGCATGCAAAGATGAATGCTGGGTCAAGGCAATGGATGAAGAACTTGAACAGATAAAAAAGAATAACACTTGGGAATTGGTTCCTAGACCAAAAGATAAGAATGTCATAGGGACAAAATGGATCTTTAAAAACAAGTTGAATGAAAATGGGGAAGTTATTAAAAACAAGGCCAGACTTGTTTGTAAAGGGTATGCTCAACAAGAAGGAATAGACTTTGAAGAAACTTTTGCTCCCATTGCTAGACTTGAGGCCATCCGAATGTTCCTTTCTCTCTCAAGCTTTCAAAAATTCAAAGTATTTCAAATGGACGTGAAATCAGCCTTTCTGAATGGAGACTTAGAAGAAGAAGTGTATATTGAACAACTAGATGGATTCATCCTTAGAAATGATCCAAAACTTGTATGTAGACTTAAGAAGGCTCTCTATGGTCTTAAACAAGCCCCAAGGGCTTGGTACTATCACCTGGACAAATATCTTCATCAACAAGGTTTCTCAAAAGGATCAGCAGATAGCAATCTTTATATAAAAATTGAAAATAAAAAATTGCTAATACTTGTTGTGTATGTTGATGATATCATCTTTGGCAGCAATGAAGAAGCTATGAGTCAAAAATTTTCCTTGGTGATGCAGAAAGAATTTGAAATGTCCTTGGAGAACTGACATATTTTCTTGGATTACAAATCCAACAAAATGAAGGCGGTATCTTTTTATCTCAAACCAAGTACCTCAAGTAGATTTTGAAGAAGTATGGCATGGAAGATTCAAAACTAGTATGTACCCCTATGGTTACAGGATGCAGCCTCAGTGCAAATGATGAATCAACAACAGTGCATCAACCAACTTATAGATCCATGATTGGAAGTCTTCTCTATTTAACAGGTACCCGACCAGACATCATGCATGCAGTGGGAATGGTTGGAATATTTTAGGCAAATCCTAAGGATACTCATCTTCAGGCAGTGAAGAGAATCTTCAAGTATCTTCAAGGAACTCAAAACTATGGCCTGTGGTATCTGAGAGATACAGATCTCACTCTTCATGCTTATACAGATGTAGATTAGGCTGGAAGTGTGGATGACAAAAAAAGCACAAGTGGCGGTGCATTCTTTATGGGTTCCAGATTAGTATCTTGGTTCAGCAAGAAACAGAATTCGATTGCCTTATCTACAGCTGAAGTAGAATATGTGGCTGCCGCATCTTGTTGCACTCAACTCCTTTGGATGATGCAAACTTTGCAGGATTTTCAAATCACTTGTACTCCACCTATCTCCATCTTATGTGATAATACAAGTGCTATCAATATCTCAAAGAATCTTGTCATGCATTCAAAGACTAAGCACATACCAATCAAGTATCATTTTCTCCGGGAACAAGTATTGGAACAAAAGGTCAAATTGGAGTATGTTCCCTCTAAGGAACAAGTTGCTGATATTCTCACCAAACCACTGCCCAGGGAAATTTTTGAATACCTCAGATAGAAGCTGGGAGTAGTTGATGCATCATCTTGCTGTTGAAACTTGTTTGTTTCATAGAAAAATGGGTGTACGCGAGTTGCCTGAGGAGGATCCGCGTACATACACCGGTTTATGCAGAGACAGTTGTGTATATGGCAGTTTGAAAGAAATCAGTGGGGACAATCTCTCGTTGAAGATAGTCTGATATGGGTCTGACAGAGACCATCTGGCATAGGTTCAGGGGGAGCAAATAATCTTCTAATAATGCACGGTTGGCATTATCTTAGAAGCTTTTGGTTCAGGTTCACAGCTGTTGATCTTAGGTGGAACAAATGCAGAGGGAGAACATAAGGAAAACATGGTCGCCGATCTGAATAGTGATTGATAGATGCTGCTGATTTCAATTATTGGTGAATTTCATAAGTCTTGCTCTAGATATTTCGTCTCTATGTCATGTATCTCTTTTATGGTGTCAAGGTCATGTAACGGCCTATTTTGGTTTCCCCACTATGCCTGGGATGAATGATGTAATATACTTGGTTGTCATATGTAAATTTCTTATGTATCCCCACTTGGTTGGGTGGATGATCCCCACTTGGTTGGGTGATGGATGTATGTATAGAGTCTTTTGGTGATAGGAAGGTCTTTTATGATGTATAAGTCATGGTTCTTCTTGAAGAACATCTTTTTGCAGATCTTTCCTATAGTCAGGGGGAGCATGGTCAGCACAGCAGAGAAGAGATTTCAGCATGTACTTAGGGGGAGCACAACCCTTTGCCCTTGATGACAAAGGGGGAGAATGACTTTGAGGATCTTGGGGTTGCCATCAAGTCCAAAGGGGGAGATTTTTGGCATTATGGCACAAGTTTGGAACTATGGAATAGGTGTTGTCCTTGATGGCAACTCACTCTGGTGACAGATCTCAATTCAGGCTTTCAAAATGAAGGAAAAGACATATACACAGGTTCACCTAGACGAAGACGCATATACACGCGGGTTAGACGTTACAAAGGCGCGTATGCGTATACATGCACTTTCACGCAAGGAAAAGCATGTACATGTTGGAGAACTTACTTTTGGTCTGTGGTATTTAGTCCTTGGTAATTGAACCTATGGTTTTGGGCCATGGTATCTCGTCAAGAGTGTTGATCCCAAGTATTGGGTCCATGGTATTGTTTCGTTATGGTTTTAGACCGTGGTATTGTGGAAGGCCTAAGACTATAAAAGAGGAAGGAGATCATTTGGCAAAGTACGATCTGAATTATTGAATATTTGATAAAGTGCTAGATCTAAAATATTGATTGGGTTATGGTGCAGATTTGGATCTGAATGAAGGAGGAACCTTAGCGCAAAAAGAAGGATAAGTTCTATCGATGGGTCATAATCTTAAGGCTTGAATAATAGTATCTTTGTATGATTCTGATCCGTTATATGTGGCGCATGCTTGATCTATAAATCTGGTAATCTAGGTTAATTAAGGTCTGAATATTTGAAATTATCCGTTATAGATCTGTACGCAGGTTCAGTGAAGTGAAGGCATGTATACACGCTGGTTCTGCGAGTAAAAATACCATATACGCAGGTTAGTCCAAACACAGAAACATATGCATGCAGGTTTTTGGTTGTTGAAGTAGCGTACATCTCTTGAGTTGTGTTCTAGCTGCTTCTGTTTGTTGGTGCAGTGTTCTGGGTTCAGAATTTGGTGTATGTTACTGTGTTCTGGGTACAACTGTCAAAAAAGTGTCTACTTGATTCAGTTCTACTTGGTGAAAAGGAGATTTTTAATACAGAAATTCTTGATGTTTAATTGATGTTCATGGATCCAGTCTGAAAATTTATGAAACGTGGTCCCTGGAAGAAAGGGAAGGTTGTAGCCTTCTGTAGGTCAGCACCTACGTACTAGTATCTTGTCCAGTGCAAGAGCTAAGGGGGTTGTAGCTCCCTTCCAGGAGAAGCTAGAGAACGAGAGAGGGTTGTAGCTCTCTGCAGGTTGCAGCCTACGTACTGGTAAAGGACTGCACTAGTATAGAATCATTGTAAAAAGAAGTTTCTAATTAAAAGGAATATAGAGACGAATTGCAGCAGGTCGTTTCACCCACATTGGGTTTCCACCTTATATCTTGTGTTCTTGTGTGTGATTATCTTCTGTTCTGTTTTACTGTTTCTGGTTACTGTTTATTTGATTTTGATACACAGATTAATAATCAACATCTGTAAGATAAATTAAATTATAAGTTTGCATGGTATACGTGGGTTTCCTTCTACGTAGTTGCGTATATACGCAGTTTTCACTAACTGAAGTAGCATATATGATCTGGATTTGAAAAAGGGAATATTTGACTTGATAATACTGATTCACCCCCCCTCTCAGTATTATTTCCAACAATGGGTAGATCTCTAAAGCCGACATTGCATTACAAAAATGAGGGCGGACAACCCTATGACTCATTTACAATCTTTGCTCTCTGCGCCCACAAAACGCGGAGTCTTTACATCGGATTTGGTCAAAATCTGGGCTTTAAGACCAAAAACATGCCTTGGGGGATCCTGCGCCCAACATACATCTTTGCGACCTAAGGGAAATTAAAGGCCTAAGCTCCCCTCATTCTGATGAAGGGAGAGGAGAAAAAAGTGTCCATTTATGTCGTCTATGATGTATTTTGGGTAAATATATAACAAAGAAAAGAAAATCAGAACAAACAAGATATAAATAACTCAAAAAGTAACCTCAAATATCATATCGTCACCTCTTTGGCTCCGCACAAGCTCCAATACACTGCGAATTTGTTACAATGTGAAATGGATCAGTATCATTATATGCTCAAGACAAGCATACCAGCACATTCGTCTACAATCTTGTTTAACAATCATCCTCAAAGGATGCAAAAGGTTTAGATACCCCACCCTATGTTATAATTGTTATTAACTAAAAGTTACCACAATATTGATTATAAATATACATATATTCTATATATCATAGCATAAATATAAATAAAAAAAATGGGTATCTTAGTACAAAATTCAAGCCTTTTTTCATGGAAAAATAAAAATCTACCCCTATTAGCGTGGCATTGGCTTCTAGCTTGCACACAAGACAAAAGTTGAGGCACCTCAGGAGATGGAAGGTGAAATTTCATCGTAGTTGGTTTCTACCACTAGAGAAGGTGGGTAGGACCTACTATAGTCCAAAAAACCCTGTCATAGAACATAGTTATGATTTAAATGTCACAAACCTTGCTAGAACATAGTAGAAACCACTAGACAAATGGGTCCAATTAACATAGCGCACTGGCTAAACGCAAACCACAATGAATCCTGATAGTTTTTACAAGCCACCTATTGTGAGTATAATATTCTTGCTTTCCATGAAAGGATTGTTTGGCATGAACATGGTTTATTAAGATGCTCCTTCTAGCCAATCCAACCTTTTTCCATGCCTAAAATATTTTTCACTTTTGTGACATTGTATAGGATGATATTGAATGTTATGGTTTACTTTTAACATAGGTCGTTTATAACACCTGAAAAACTTATTGAGACACTATTTCACTAGAAGAACGTCATGAAACTCACTCTACTTTCTTTATCATACGATGTGGAAATGAGCCCAATACCCTTTCCATCATGGCAAGATGTTCCAAATTCTCATGGGTTTGAAACAATGTCTTCCCCTGCATATTTAATATGAAACTATGATAAATATATTTCTAATTTACAAAAGGTTAAATATCATAAACAAAAAATAATTATGGTATAATAAATTACAGAGAAAAGCTCCACAAGTATGCATCCTACACTCAAGATATCATAGGGGTAGCTTCATCCAAGCCATGTTAATAATTACAATTCAATTGGATATATGTTCACTCTAATGTATCATTTGAACATCGAAAAGCCCTTTAATCCACTTAGTTCACTCAATTGGCTAATACTTTTTAGTCATATTTGCATGCTTACCCAATATCACTTCAAGAGCTTGATAATGCCTTGTAGATATCACTAGTGTATGATATTCACCTTCTAAAGTGGTACTTCCAAAATAAATCAAATTTATTGCACTTGAATTTGGCAATCGGTTGCATATTTCTTGTGATGACGTCTCCAAACCCTTTTAAAATAAATACTACTCAGAGTTAAATGCTCGGAATGTATGAGAACATACATTTAAAGACATAGAGAGACCAGAGAACAAATAAAGAATGTATTGAACCAAAGGAACCATAATCAAATAATTATTTTTTGAGAATACAATCAAATTCGTTAACCGAAAAATATTTCTTTCTCTTGCCACTTAACTACCTTATATGGAATATTCACAATGTCTGAAGAAAAAAAAAATGAATTTTTTGTCTTTAAATCTGTGTTAATGAGCTTCAAGCCATGCATATCTTCCAATCTAGATTGTTATTAATCTCAAACGAATATCCTTTATAATGGATAGACATTTTATCAGGACTTAATTAGTAATAAAATCATATATGAAACTCTGAGACGTAATATCATTGATCTGCCAATGAAGCTCTCTAATAAGGGAAAATAAGTGTTGTTACACACATGACATAGACTGCAAGTTTCCTGTCGACCTCATTAACAAGATCATCGGGAAATGGGCAATAATTATTTTTCTGGAGAAAGTCATATAAGCTTGACCCAAGTTTTTCAAAATCCTGTTAAGATCATTTGCATTCATCAACAAACTTAAAAATTCCCAAAAAAAACCAAAATAAGATATTTCAAAGGCCATTTAAAATTCATAACAATCACTAATGAAAAAATGAAGTTCTTCTAAGAACTCACGATACATATTTGATTCCTATAGTCAAACCAGTCGCGCATTTGCACACAACTATATCAAACAAGCCACACACATCAACCAACCTGTGAGATATTGTAACATAAGGAGTCTAAAGCAAATAATCACTCTGAATGGCTATATCTATTAAAAATTATGGATTGATTAACTAAATGACATATCATGATAGATATTCATTCTTTCATACTTTGTACTAGTTTTATCATGCTTGGAAACTTTACGCAGCACATCAATTTCAACATAGGTTGAACCAAATTTCATAATTGATATTTGTCTTGATAGGGATTTGGAAACTTTAGTCTATTTTGGCCTTCCTTCCTTGTGTTGGGAGTATTTCAATTCACCCTACACATTCCACTACCTAGGTTTCTTTTACAAGCAAGGATCTCTATGCATAGATCATTTCATCAAAAGCGGAAACTGAAATTACAGCCACCTTAGAGATTGAAGAGCTACATAAAAAATGTCATTAATATACTAGTAATTTTCTCTAAAACTAAGATTCATTAAAAAATCTTGGTAAGATATAAACCTTAGTCATTATTTTGTTGCATCCATCCCCTTCAATAGTAATTTCTTGCAACAACCCAAACGGTACACCTACCATCCCATCACCCTAGCATTCCATCAATACTATGACTGATATAAGATATTATGGGACTTGCAAACTAGTGAATGGTGGCACAAGCACATTTGAAGATGAAGAGGAATGAATATTATGAGAAGGATTAAAATGGCTTCCCTATGAAGTCTTGGAAATAGATGATGATAAGCCTTGTCCTTGAGAAGAACCACTGCTTCTCCTAGCTTCTTATGTGGATGAAATATGATTTGATCCCTATGACATACTTGGTAGTGGATGTAGAATTGAAGAAGCAATATCCCCAGGTCCATTTGGATTTCTGTTCATTGGAACCTAATTTCTAGATTCATAGTTAGTTTTTATGTTCTCCAAACTTGCAAGGAACTAGGTATTACTAGCAATACCCATCATCATGTTTCTTTAACTAGATTCTTCTTGCTGAGAGGATGAATCCTCTCTTGCACCAACATTGGAGCTCGAAGCATTTCCAAGACTAGGCATAAAATAACTTTCATTCCATTCAACTAAATGCAAATTCCTCTATATATCATTTGGCACATGAAACATACTGGGCTGGCGAAGTTGGGCACTAATTATTACACCTACTAGACCTTTTTCTGCAAACTGGTCACCTAAAAACAGTGTCCTCAAATGTGAAGAATTTGGATACAAGAAAGGTATATACCTTCCAACATTTCCAGATAGCCATATTTGAGGCAAACAATTTTCATGTTGATGTAGAGGGTTTTGTCTGGCTCAAAAAACTCTCTAAGGAGATTCTAATAGCCTAACCATGATAAACCTATGAAATTTGGACCCACGCCACGTACACTAGCCCTGGGTATGACTAGTTCTTCTACAAGCCTAAATGTAGGAATTGTTGTAGTGGTAGAAATAATATTTAGGTTGCTACCGATGGTGTGTCATCTAGGAGCTGTAAGGTAGAGGTTGCTATCATACCACTGTCAAGAACATGGGAGGACATCTAAATATGATGGACCTGAAATTCTTTTCACAGTCTTTCTTTTACAGGATCCTTGTCTACCATCCATAGGATTATTGGCATGTCCATTGTTGTTCTCTAGCATACATCTAGCCATGCTACTACAAGCAAAGGTCACTTGTTCAAATTCTGATCTAGCCAATTGAGTTGGGTGAGGACAACAACTTAAATCCATGAATGGTTTCCCTTCATTTGGAACTATTGTCTGATTGGTGTTGAAGTTATAATTATTACCATCAAAAGTAGTTCCATAGTTACATCTTGAATGAAGATGTAGACGATCATCCATGACCTGGTTGTTGAGGGCATCCATAAACACGCTTTTAGAATTGACATGTGAGTCCACCACTTTCCTTTCAAGCCTTGAAGTTGACTACACATTTGAAATTGGATTCCAACCAATAACCATTTTATCTTCAGAAGTGCATCCCTGATCAGCTGAAATATCAGAATTTGTTACACTGCTAGTGGCCCAACCATTGACAAAAGAACTACGGCCACTAGATTGGCTTCCTGTGTTTCTAAAACTAAAACTTAAGTTTCTCCATATAGCCTAATAATAAGGAAAAATTGGAGCATCGATGAGATTTGTTCGTTCACTAGGATAAATATGTGATTCAATATCCACATTATGTTGGTTAGACATATTTTCCAAATCAAAAGTTTCTGGTATAGGGTGCAAGGTGTTCCTTTGGGCTTGCATTATAGCTTCAATCAGTCTCCCAAGATTATAATCTAAGCAATAGAAATGTATTGTTGTGAGTAACAAATTTAATAGAAATTACAGTTTAGAATGTATCAACCACGTCAATTATTTGAAAAAGACATCACTCTTTAGTGCAGGATTGATGGATCATAAGAATACATTAATTGTCTTCTACAAATTTTGTAATAATAATATCTCAATAGATCTGCTTAAATACTATCAATGAGTCAATATTATTCAATTCCATCTGTAAATTTTAAATTTTAAAACTATCATAATTCTCTTTGAAATGAAAAACTCTTAAACTTCACATATGCACTACAAGATATTTCAAAAGAACAACTCCAAACTCGAGAAAGAGAAGAGAGGATTTTCTAATATCTTTATAACCTCCAAACACACTACATGGTTTAATTATCCCAAGGGTTACACACAAATGGTTAAAGGGAGATATCAATTCTTTAAGAGTGACCAAAAATTACTTTGAGTGCTTGAAAGAAAAGACATACAATATATAATAACAAAGGTGGCAACGAAGAATTATTAACTATCTTTCAGTTTCAATAGTCTAGGTTTTGAGGATCTTTTAGCTCCATGCTCTTTTCCATAAATAAGTTTCCTCCCTCTTGCAATGATTCCGATGAAATGAAAAAAACCATCTAAATTAACTTATTGAACTAAAGAGAAAATGGATAACAACGAACAAAATTTTTTTAATCTGCTACAACTATGAACCATCTTGCACACCTATAGAAAATTGATTTATTATTTATCCCCTTAACCAGGGATTGACCTTCATTCCTTTCTATCAGCAGCAATAAGTGAACCAAGTTTAACAAGGGGTTGAGTGCCAACCACCTTAGAAGATCCATAGATGGAAAGATCAATTCCTTGAGCCTATTCCTTCACAATTTGTTCCTTGATCTAGAAATAAGTAATTCTCAAGCCATTCCACCAAAACCAGAAGTAAACAAATGTGATGTTGTTATCCATCGATGCACAAGGGCCACTGAATTGCATGGATTTAATTAACAATATGAACATATAATACGTATAACCTTACCTTCAACTTCATGGTTGGCACCCAACCTAGCTTTTCCTTAATTAATGTATATTCAGAATTCTGACCACGTACACCCTTTGGCCCAGGAATGTGATGTATCAGCAACTTTTTATTCTCAAAGCTTGACACCATTTCAACCATCTCATTCATGCTGACCATTACATCACTGCCAATATTCACTGGGTCTCTAAAGTCTGATTTAGTCAACTTGGAATATCAACATAAATATTTGTAAGAAGAAACAACATGAATATGAATAAACAAGTTGAAAGAATTAGGTCCAAAACTGAATTTGAAAATCCATTCCAAGCTTGGATACCTTAGTACACCCTCCACACATGCATCAATGAATGTAAAGGATTATTTTTTCTTGTCATCCCCCCCACATTTCAAACCTACCAACAGATGTGATTATCTTCCTACAAAAGGAAGCAGGAGCCTTAGTTAGTAAAAATTTCAAGTGAGTTAATCCTGCATAAGGCAACTCTTCTAGCTGGGGAACCAATCTAGATATAAAAATTGTAGGACAATAATCAAAGGTTAATAACTAACAAATTAGTTACTATGATAAACTAGGTCCGATGGAATTACACCACTTCTTTAACCTACATAGGCTACCAATATATCTAGAGTGTACCACTGATAAATCAAAGTGTCCTACCATAGATGTGTGCTCTTATAATAACTTTATAAATATTCAGTTAATTATAATAGTTGAAATTAACCTTGAAATCAATTTGGACTACCATATAGCATCACAAATAAATGCTTCTCATCAAACATCCAACTGCTTCCTAAATAAATGCAGTACTCAGATCTTCCATTTCCTTATGACCAAAATGTTATATCAAAATCTGAGATAGCACCAAATAGCATTACTAGAGTTTTAAAGCAACATATGGCTACATACCTCAACTAGCACCAAATAGCATTACTAGAGTTTTAAAGCAACATATGGCTACATACCTCAACTAGCCAAGCATCAGACTCCTTCAAGCTCACGTTGGTCTCCAATTGTTTGAATTCGGGATAAATGCATGCACTAGATTTATAGAAAAACATGCTGAGCAACAAATAGCTTATGAAGAGATATGCTATGTCAAGTGATCAAATAGGCAGTGACCACGAGAGTAAATTGAGCATGTTTTTTTTCAAATAATTTTATGTTTTGTGGGACTCACATTGTGATCGTGAGAGTAAAATAGTTTTTTATTTTGTAAATAATTTAATGTTCTATGGGACTCAAATATTATTTGCACAATTTATTACAAGGGATTTTCAATTTTCAATAATAAAAAGTTACAGATACTAATTGTATAAACTAGCATAAATCCATTTTAATTTCAATACTATCAAGAATTAAGAGGGATGAACTCCTTAAAGTGAAAATATTTTCCCAAATTTTTGAACTCTAGAATAGATTTTCACCTCTAAAAGTTACCCCTCTTGATACTTGGTTGGGCATTGGATAAAACAAGGTCAAAATGAATCTACTTTGGCAAAGAAAAATGGTAAACAATTCAATCCAAAGTGCAGAAACAAAACAAGGTATCACCTTTTAACACCATTGGTTCGTGCAAATTCAAGCATGTTGAAGATGATCACGGTGTTTTTGTACATAATAACGTAGTGATTAGATTGAATGAATCCCATACCACCCATGTTTGCGGCCAAGTTGAAAACATTGCCAACTCCTTTGGTGACAACCAAGAAATTATCCATAACTCTTAGATCCACAAGATGTAATTCATTGTAGAACATATCCTTAGTCATGTTCATATTTCAATCTCAGGGAAATACAGTAGGAAATGGACCCACTAGCTCTAGTAATAGAAATTCTCAATTTTTCTCTTGGCCAGTGTATACCTTTGTCCAAATTCTCATACTTGTATTCCCCATAGGTCATTCCAATAGCCCCAATTCTTCCCATTGTACTAAGTGAAATGAGGATATATAAAAAGCTTTCAATAACACAACCCAAGTAAGATGTCATTCCATGTTGAAAATCCTTGAAAATAAATGCCAGCCAAGCAAAAAACCATAATAGGAATGACCATGAAGTCACTTAGATTCATAACCCACAATGCAAAAGTAGATGAGAAATATTGAAATTCAATGGAATTTTTGGCCTAAAATGGAGAAAAAAAACTCCAGACCATGACCCAAGAAGAAACTATGGCTCAAACCCTAATAAATTTTGGAGAAATCCATTTCGGGTAAAAAAGAAATTGCAAATCCTCAAATCCATCGTCCAATGGGCATAAACTAATAGAATACAAAGAAACATGTTCCAAAAATTAAGGAAAACATGATCAAATCCTAGTAGAATTCATGAAATCCAAAGACAAAAAACGCAAGTTCATGTTTCCATGGAGAGAAATAGCCTAAACCTTGTATGCATAACAATTCTTATTGCCTAACATATTCATGACTTTGGGGACTGAGAATCTTTTCCCTTGGACTCCATTTGTAGATCATATTCTTGAAACCTTAGGGAAGATTTGAGGTATAAAATATTCTATTGTGAGGTTGATAGTAATGTTTTCATCTCTTGATTGCTATTGTAGGAAACCCTTGTATTCTTTTTTTTGCTGAAGCAAGAGACGATCCTTTTATTTCATTAAAACCAAAATAATTTTACAATATACAAAAAACCGTCCATCTTCATGGACTAAGGAGAAACAAAGGGAATCCTACCATAGACATGGCCCCCCCTACAACTGTCATTATCAAACTCTCAAATTACACAGAAAATTGGACTAAAATATTCTCCATCCATGTAGAAAACTCTGGTGCCTTCCACCTCCCCTGCCCGAAAAGTCAACAATAGTCGCCACTGACCATACTTCATGCGCCAACCCCCGTCTGAGGAAAAAGGTGCCCTAATAAGACTCATGGAGAAAAAGACTTGGCCCCACTGAAACAGCACGGTCGTTTTTGACCATAGATCCGTACAGCTAGATCCAATGGCCAGGAGCAATATCATGTAGCCAAGCTTACCTAACGTTAGTGAGCGATGGGGGGCGGTTTTCCATACCACCCCCTTGCCACGTGTAAGAAACCTAATGGGATCACTACCAAAAATCCAATACCATTTACCACTCAAGAGTGATGCGATCACCTGGAAACTACTAAGAACCCTATTTTCTGTACAGAAAGTTGTTTGAAGGGAGATTGACATTGTCAGAAATCCCGCCAATCTAGACTGATGAACTTCTCGATCAATCTCAGTTGTCGAATTGCCTCGCCTGATTCGATGGCTGAGGATCATTTCGAAACGCCTAATATCACTGAACATTAGTGCTTCCCGCCAACTAGATTGATAACTTGCACAATAAATCCCTGCCGTAGAAACGCTTCGCATGATCTGACGGTTGAGGATCATTTCGCCCTGACTAAGTTCATTGAACATTAGTGTGCAATGAGGGTGGTATTTTAGCCGACCCCACTGCCACATGTAGCCCTCTATATGGAATCGCTCCAAATTCGACAAAATCATTTCCTACTTGTGAGGGTCACGATCACTTGAAAACCTCTCCCGGCCCAATAAACTGATCCCGAACGGAAAACCCCTGGTTTTGCGGTTGAAGAAAGTACCCGGGATCCTACCTATCTTTTCGTTTTCTCTACTAGAAACCTAGAAGGATGAAACACCCGCCAGTCGATCTTTCTTAGAAGAACCACGGCCGCCCGATTGTGTATCCACTGGAATCTCAAAAACAATGCTGACTTGTTTTAATATGATTGAAAAAGCACTGCAACCCCCTAAAGACCTAAAAGTAGAAAAAATAAAAGACATAGAACACCTGAATCAACTGGATTTCGTCTCCATTGCCCTACTCTGAAACACAATCTTGTCTTCATTAGCCTAGTCATAACATTTAGCTTTTAACCTATTCTGAGGCATTTCTTGCTAGCCAAAAGCAACCCTGTTCTCTGTGCTGATCACCCCTTGATTGGCAAGAAGATCAGCTAATTTATTTGTTGATCTTCTTACATGTTTAAAGCTAACAGTCCGAAGGCTCTCGAGGTGCTACTAAATCCATTGAAAGCCCTGGATCAGATGCCAATTCCATGAGAATTTTTCCAGTCTTGTGCCCCACCTGATCCTCTTGACTGAATCGATGATTAACTCCGAATCAGCTTCAACAATCACATTTTTCCGGTTATCCTGTTTTAGGAAATATAAGCACTGTTCCATAGCCATAAATTCCACCATGTTATTTGTGGATCTTCCTAAATGATAGTAGAGGATGAAAAGTACTCCACCATGATCATCCCTTAACACCCCTCCGTAACCCGCAGAGCCTGGGTTGCCCTTTGAAGCCCCATCAATGTTGAATTTCAAAAAGCCCTTGGGGGGAGGATGCCAAAAATCTTGCTCAAAAGCCAGGGAGATAACTTTCCTATCCCATCCCTGAGGAATAAGTCCCTGCAGACCCAGATCACTGAGAGTTTTCAAATCCGCAGTAGAAGGAGCGTTCTTGGGGAGATTTTGCACAATAGTGCCAACCGTTTCCTTGATTTGTTTTAAGATCTGCTCAAAAAGGCTTTGGGATGACCTCTTTTCATTCTTGAAGATTCTGTTGTTCCTTTCTTTCCAGACATTCCAAATAATGAAACTTGGCATGATGGCCCATGCTAAGCTAAGAATCTCATTGTCTGAAAAGGTTCTTCTCCATCTGTTTAGGGTATTGATGATGCTCCCTTTGTCTCTGTCAGTCTGTTGGAAAATGGTGGCAAAAGAATCCCATAAACTAGAGGTGAAGATGAAATTATTGAGAAGGTGCTCCATAGTTTCCTCTTGCAATTCACATAATGGAAGGCCCTAGGACACCCCTCTTCCTGATATTATCCCAGATCAGGATTTTCTTGTGCTGAACCAGCCACATGAAAAGTTTAATCTTCATCCATCCTTTATGTCTCCATAGGTCTTGCCAAGTCTTATCTAGAGCTTGTGAGTTCAGGTCAAGGAGAATGAGTTTTGCTTCTTTGAGATTAAAGGTACCCTCACTTTTCTTGCCCCATCTTAGCTGATCTTGCTCCCCTGATCTCAAAATCTTCCTTTACTCTAACATATTTTTTAGAGTCTCTGCTTTAGCCCTTAGGGGGTTTACATCCTTGAACTCAAAGTTCCTCCAGGTTCTCCATTTTCCACTACTGTTGGTTTGAACCCAAAAGTCTTTTACTTTAGATAACCCTTTAGTATCTGTATCCTCCTTGAGATACCTCAAGTCTTCCTTTAACAAAATAGGTTCTTGTTTCCATCTATCCTCCCAGAATAAGGCAAGGTTTCCACCTCTGATTTCCCAGGAGATGTTTCCTTGGACTAAGCCCCTATTGTCCTAGGCATTGTTCCAGATGTGAGAGCCCTTGTGCATATTTTTCTTTCCATATCTTTGCCCATTATGCCTCAGGATCTTTAACCCATCTCCACCATAATTTAGCTCCTAAAGCCTTACTTAGAATCTCAAGATCATCCAGACCGAGTCCTCCACAGTTTTTGGGTTTGCAGATTTTTTCCCATGCTACCAAGGCCCATTTCTTTCTTTCTTCTCCCTTGCCCCAAAGAAAGTCTCTTTGCACGTTTCTAAATTGCTGCAGAACACCTTTGGGGGCTGGGAGAGCTGATAGCATGAAGAATGGAATTTATTGAAGGACAACCTTGGTTAACACCAACCTTCCAGCCAACTTTAAAGATTTGAAAGTCCATTTCCTAATCTTATATTGCAGTTTGCTAATAATTGGCTCCCAGATGCTCTTGTGAAAAGGCTTGGCCGTCAGAGGGACTCCCAAATATTTTGAAGGGAGGATCTCCCTTTGAAAGCCCAAAATTCTTGAAATATTTCTCTGAATAGCAAGGTGAGTATTGAAGAAAAAAAAACATAGATTTGGAGAGATTAACTTCCATACCTGAAGCCATGGAGAAGTCTCTCGGGATTTGCTTATAAACTAGAGCTTCTTTAACCGTGGGGATGCCCTGTAGCATGGAACATCCACAAATTGTTGATGTGTTAAAGCTTGACCGTCTTCAGTAATTTGGAGACCTTTTACTTTACCAACTTCTTTAGCATTCCTGATAGATCTACCCAACCCTTCCATCATGAGAATGAAGAGAAAGGGAGAGAGTGGATCTCCCTGTCTAAGGCCTCTTGAAGGAACAAAAGTCTCTGAAGGAGAACCATTAACAAGAATTGAAAAACTAGGTGAAGTTACTACGACCATTACCCATCTGATCCAATTGTGATCAAACCCAAAAGCCATGAGAACTTTTCTGATATAGTTCCAATTCAACTTATCATAAGCTTTGGCTATGACCAATTGCATGATCATTCTTGCTTTCCTCTTGCTTGTTAGTGAGTGCACCACCTCATGAGCTTGAATTATATTGTCGAGGATTTGCCTACCTTCCACATATCCAGATTTTTCCCCCAACACCAGGGTGGGGAGAAGAGGTTTGAGTCTATTGGCCACAACCCTTGGATATTATCTTGTAGATCACATTGCACAGGGCAATGGGTATGAACCTATCAGGAGTTAGAGTTGAATCCTATTTGGGGATCAAGGAAATAAAGGTGGTATTGAGCACTTTTAGAATGGTTTTGTCCCTCCTAGAGTCTTCCACTACATTCAGAACATCCTGTTTTACAATATTCCTGCAAGATTTGAAGAAATCAACATTGAAACCATTCAAACCTAGTGCCTTACCATTTTTCATTTCTTTTAGGACCTCACTGATCTCATCTTCCAATACTGGTCTATTAAGGTTGAAATTGTCCTCATTGGAAACCGGCTTTGGAATATGTATTGATATAACCCTAATAGATTGTTCCCTATCTGAACAAGATTCCTGAGCAATACCACAAAATTGCTAAACCAGTAATGCTGCTATTTCTTCATGAGAATGAAGAAGATTAACTCCTTCATCCTTGATAGAAGAAATCATGTTGTGAGCCCTGTTCGCCATAGTGGATCTGTGGAAAAATTTGGTATTGTGTTCTCCTTCTTTTAGCCATTGCACTCTGGATTTTTTCCTCCAGAAAATCTCCTCTTGTTTACAGAAGTTCTCCCATTCTTTTTTATGCTTGGTTTCTTGCTCATTTCCAACTTCATCAAAACCATACCTGATAATGGTTTGGTTGAGTTCCTCCATTTTTCCTTCAACAGATTTTTTTCCTTCAAAGATGTTACCAAACTCATTCTTGTTCCACTCCTTGAGCCTAATTTTGATATGTTTTAGTCTTTTTTGGAGTAGGAACATGCTTATGCCTTGAATGTTTAAATCTTTAGCCCACCAGATGGCTATGTTGTTGGTGAAATCTGGGTGGGAAAGCCAGATGTTTTCAAATCTAAAAGGTCTATTCCTGGGGGTACCAATGCCCTACATTTCCTGTTGGATAGGCCAATGATCAGAGCCTCCAAAAGGGAGAACTCTTGCAACTATGTCCTTATCCTTGAGCATAAGATCCTCTGAGATGATAAATCTATCTAATTTGGAAGCCACCTGAGACTCTCCTCCTCTTTTATTGTTCCAAGTAAAGGTACCATTGCTCATACCAATATCCACTAACTTCATGTTGTCTATGAAAGAGTGGAAAGCACAAGAATCTTTATTTAGAGCTCTGGTGCCCCCTTTTTTCTCCGAAAAAGATTTGATCATATTGAAATCACCCCCCAAGATCCAAGGGATACTTGCATGTCTTTCCCTGAGATCCTGAAGGGAGTCTAAAATCTTGAGTTTGCCACCCAATCTTTGGGAACCATACATATTCGTCACTAGGTAGACTTCCTTATCTCCCACTGGTTGTATGACCACTGATAGATACTCCTTGGTTGCCTCTGCATCTATAATGTCAATTTTTTGGGGGTTCCAAAGTGTGAGAATGCCACCTGTTGTATTCTCTGCTTTGACTTCCAGAAACTCAAATTTATTGAGCCATTTACTGTGAATCTCTTTTATTTTATGAATGGAACATTTAGTCTCCTGGATGAAGATTACATCCAGTGCTACTTGTTTCATTCTATTACTAAGTAACCTCTATTTTCTTTTACTTCCTAGGCCTCTAATATTCCAAGAAGTGAACTTCATTATTAAATATTTGTAAAGGAGTAACTAGATAGGTCTTTCATCTTACCTGAGTCTATCATTAGCTTTCCACATTCCATCAAAAGCTCGTTCTGCTTTTTCCTGCCTCTTTTCTTACCTGGGTATCTAGGTGCCAAGCCCGGTGTGGTTTTCAAAGCTTTCACACCTTCGCTGCTCTGCCTTTCATGATTCCCTTGCTTTTCTAGCCCTATGGACTGAGTTTTCCATAAGAACAACTATTGAACTCTATTGAACTCCTCTAGAGGTAACGAACCCACTCCCTCCCTAGTTCCTTGTTTCAGGAATCCTTCTAGATCTAGATTCTCTTTCTCAACAATCTCTTGTAGTTCGTGATCTTCCATTTCCATCTTACTCTGGGTCATTTCCAGATCCATCTCCAATTTTGTGTCACTCATCATTTCTTCTTTCTGTTTGTTAATGGTTTGTGTTTGCTCATCCTCTTCTTCATTCTCCTCGTTCACTGGAGTGTCTCCCTTGGCCTGATCTGCTTTCATTATCCCCTCTTCCTCTTCTAGTGCTTGAAACCTATTTTGACTAGCTTGTTGCCTTTCATTTTGATGTGTTTTCGATCCCTTCTTACTCCGTTTTCCTCTCTGGACCACTTTGTGAAAGTTTTCAGTGTCTTTCATGGTATTGGTTTTACTATTATTTTTAGTTTTACTGAGAGGAAAATCTTTAAATAGATGCCCATGTTCATGACATTTACGACATCTGGATGGGATGTGCTCATAATCCACTATTTGTACCCATTCTTCATCAAACACTTCCAATATGACCTCATCCGGCAGAGCTCCAGAAAGATCCATCTCCACACATATTCTTGCAAAGGATGTGTATTTTCCTCTTCTAGTGGCCTCAGAATCTTTGACAAAACGTCCTAACTTATTTCCTATGGCCGACACGGATTCCAGTTGCCAGTAATCCAAAAGTAGAGAGTAGAGTCTTACCCAGACCGAGATCGAGGAAAACGTTTCACGTTCTGGGACAAAATTCATGATCCAAGGTCTCATATACAGGCCTGCTGCTGCATAAAAGTAGGGTCATCCTTCAAATACTCTGTCCTTATCTTCAATGTTTGCAAAGACTACAATAAAGAACCCCTTTGACCCAAGTTGTAGTTCTATGCTTCCTTTTGGTTTCTAGTGGTATTTAATCCAAGATTGTAAGGCTTTTTCAGTGGGCCATAAACCCATGAACTTACAAATGATTGCATACATCTGCATGTGGTCCCTATGCGCCTACAAAGCAGTGTCATTCAAAACAACTCTAGGTTGATAGTAGTCTTGGGTTTGCATGGTCCCCTTTGAGTTTTGTCTTTTGTGCCCTGTTCCTTGTCCGCTTCCTTGCTTTCTTTATTGTTGTTATTCTCCTTATATTTAGAGCCCTCATGCTCCCTTTCTATGTTTCTTTTCTTTTCAGTTGAAGGATCTCTATCCTCTTCTATTTGTTTTTTTCCTTTTCTGGCCACTACCTGCTTGTAGGAGGGAGTGGAGCTCCCTCCTTTATAGCCTTCCATGGAGAATGAACTCTGCTAACTTGTAACCCTAGCTCCAAAATTTCCCTCCTGCTCCCGCGCTCCGTCCTTTGTCAAAATTTGGAAACCCTTGTATTCTTGATGTGAAGGCCTTGTTTCATTTGGATAATGTAATGTGAGGATTTAGCACCTCAATTTCCCAATTTGAGTTTTGTGGGCAGATTTGGAAATTGAACATGGGAGAGTCAGTGTTGAGATACATGGGTTAAATTTTTTAAGTGTTTCTATAATTGCATATAATTCAGATAATTATTAGAGGGTTTACATGATAGACTAGATTTAGCCAAGTCACCACTTTCTAGTAAGTGTTTTTACAACTAGAACTTGTAATTAAAGAGTATGTCTCTCAATATGGTTTTGTTTTTATAAACCATTAACGGTAGCTTCAAACTCTAGTTCCTCAAGTTTTCCGTTTCATATTCCAAAACTTGAAAGGATCGCGAGAATTATTTCTATGCAAATCATTTAAAACAACAAAGAAATAAACCACCACATTATGATCAATATAAAGAAAACTAAAGGACTAGAAAGCTCCAAGGACTGACAATTTCCAAAAAATATGTGAAATCATGAAAGTGAATTTTTTGTGAGTTCAATAGTGCATATTCAAAGAATATGCCCTATTTGCAAGGGTGAAAAACTAGACTAACTATATGTTCTTGACAATAGCATGCACACTCTAACGTAGAGAGGTTTCAAAATTAAATGGCATTTTTTATATATACAATTGTTTTATAGTAGTATGCCAGCATCCATAAAATATAAACTTTGTTATGTTTTGAAACTTTCCATTTAATACTACATCAATATGGCCTTTGATTTGATTTACTTACTTCCTTTAATGGGAGAATGATTAAAAATCCACATCATTATATTAAGTTCTTGGCTCTACATCCATTGAGACCAATTTTGGTCTATCATAAGGAAAAATATGAAAAAAGGTTAAGGAATTACTTGGTTTGTTTTAGAACCATATTTCTATGCTCGAAAATATTAAAGAGAATATTTCCTAGATATCTATAGTTTTGATGAGATAAAAGGTTAGGAGGGTCATTATTGTAGGGTATATTTTGAAATTGACATCTAATGTCCATATACATAGGAAATTCTAAAATAAAGTGTTTTTCATTCTCCACCTTCTTACTACCACCTCCTTCATATAAAATTGAACCAAAGAATATGTACCAACCTTGGGCATCCTAGTATTTCCACTTATATACATAATAACTGTAATGTCAGCAACTACTAGTAAAACTACATCAACAAGTTTCTCCCAACCCAAATGCTCAACCCTGGACATAGATAACACTATCCAGCTACTGCTCCCTCCAAACAGAGATGGCTCAGATGTAACTCCCTCATCCTCCATGTAAATAACATGCTTTATAGTAGCCAATTGCGTGCTTGTATAAATCAACTTTTTTAACTTCTTGTGATCACAAATCACTATTTTCACTTATTTCTATCATGACGGAGGAATAACCTAAATTAGAAAATAGAAATGCAGATAAAAAATGGAAAGAGAACTTTAAAAATCATTACTTTGAACCATACATTTATCAAAGAAACAATACTTGTTGGAATTACTATCATTCATTCCATCATGCACTAATACGTCTGACTTAGAAATAACTAGTAAATACCAAACATGAACTATTAGAAGAAAAATAATTACTTGGAGAAAAAGGAAGATAAACTATTAATTCAGGTCTAGAAAATGCAAACACTCTAAAGCATACAGTTGCCACAACATACCTTATAATTACTGTCAAATTGAGTAAAAATAAATGAAACAAAATAAACTTATTTATAACAGTGATGCCAGGAAAGAATCCTAGGTTCCACCCTAGGAGGAGCTTCCATTTTGTCATTGTGTTGTTATCATGGTGTTATTTTCCAGGAGATACATCATTTTTCCATGGAACAATACTTGTTGAAACTTGAAACGCACACCTGCCCATTGGCACACATGTTCATCTTGATTTAATCAGTTGATGATTATTTGGAGGTTGATCTATGGTTTTGTTAGAACATTAACCTTTATACACACATGCTAAATTTGATTTAACTATTTGGTTGTTAAATTAATTCATTGGATTACCTTGGATGTTATTGGCTTCAACACCCTACTTTCTCAGACGTAGTTGTTTATAGTTGGAGGGGTTATTTGGTAGTTATTTGAATTTTTATTATTGAGCGATCTCAATTGGGCACAAATTTCCAAGGATTACATGATTATTCTATTGTTGGGGAAGTTCACACATCCTCTTAGGGTGCTCTCCCTCTTGTGCACATGGTTTTGGGAAATCAATTGATGGTATTGGAAACAACATAGTTTTGACGTGGAGAACAATGAGTTTTAACCACCTTGACACTTCTACCTAGGGCACACTTCACGGGAAGATATTTTATTACTTGTTGGGAGGTTGAGGTAGTTACATGGAATAACTCTCTATGGTGAACCTCACATGGGTGCTATCTCATATTATTGCATGGATATTTCATCTACATTTGTCATCTATTGACCTTCGCTGGAGGGCTCCCTCACCTCTTTGACTTGCCACATATATTATTTTATTCAAGGTGGTTATGGAGGACATTATTAAGAGGCACATTGCACCTTGGAGAGATACATTTGGAACATTGCATGCATTTACTTCATCTTACAATATTTGAGCATATTCTCCTAGGATGCAATTGTGGAAATGCTGGAGATATATATTTTATTATTTCATTGGAGTTTTCGCATGGTCAGGACTTAAAGCACTAACTTACCCTTATCACCTTGGATTTGTCTTCTTGGAGATATTCCATTTGTTATTTTGGGGTGTGACTACTACATCTCTTTTGAAGCACTCCATCTACTTGGCACCTTGCACATTCATACATGGAGTAGGTTGACTTGGAATTCACACATGTGGATTGGTTACATGCATTTCCTAGACCACTTGATTTTTGGAGTTTTAAACTCTCCTAGGAGAATTATTTTATTGTTTATCTCTCATGCACCTTGGAGGGCGCACTTTGCAATATTTACTAGATGCACCCTTGTACACATCCTCCTAGGTTGAACATTATTTTAATATATTTTTCATGCATCAATTTTTGAGTGGTGAATTCTATGTGGACATTTTTCATGTTCACTTGGTCATCATGCCTAATTTTAGTTGCATGCCATCTCTTGGAGAACTCTATTGTATTATTCTTCGTACTTTTGGAATAGAGTGAGTTCTCTTCAATAGGCTTTTTTCCACATATTGTGATATGGTTAACCATGGACTGAGGAAAATATCACTATTACATTTTTATGATATTTGCTTGCTTCGTGCATCATGTGCTTGAAGCCTTAGGGAAGATTGGAGGTATAAAATATTCTATTATGAGGTTGATAGTAATGTTTGTTGAATTGTGTGTAGCTTTGGAAGTACTCCAAGCCCTAGGGTTCAGGGTTTGGAGTGAAAGGAGCCACAAGGGTCACTTATGGGCTTGGAACTTGTTATCACTTACTGCAAAATTGTTCTAATGGTGCCAAATGATGTCAAAAGAATGAAAACGAGCGGAGGATCTTGTAGTAATTTTCCAAGTAGCACAAGGACTCAAAGCATACATTTAACACTCTCCATTGCGAAATTCTCTGAACAAGCTTTCCAATGATATGTGGAAATCCAAAAATGGACTCCTGGATAAAATGATATGGTTTGCTGAAGTTCAAGCATTGAGGCCTTAAGAAGGAATATCGGAGATCGCATTTAAGAGGTTCATGCATACCGATGATCAGTGCATCAGAACATTAGGGATATTAGTAATCGCATATCGGTGATCGCACATCAGAGAAAAAAAATATTAAATATTGCTTGCATACCAGCGCATCACATATCAATGATGCGACGTTACGCATATCCGCAACCGCAACAATGAAAGCATTAAGAATATCGACGGTTGCAATGTCAGAGGTCTAATACATCGGATCTCGAAGGATATCAGTGCATCACAACATCGCGACATCATAAATTTTGTAGGTGACAACCTTTTAAAAGTTGCAACGAGGATAATGTGCCAATAGTGTAAAATCGCTGGGGGACTCAAATATAGATTAACAAAGGATTCCATCACTAAACCAAAGGTGGCCAGGCCCTTTTCTCTCTCATCTAGAAGGACACATTGTGACATATGATTAGTTTCGATAAAGCTATAGTGGCATCTGATGTGGCAGTACAAAAGGACACGTGGCAGGTAATTTTGGTGCTTTTAGGAGGCCTATGGGGGAAAATCTAGGTGACACGTGTCACCGCTCATGAGGTGCCATGTGGAAGTGATGATGTCATATCAGAGGTCGCAAATCGGAGGTTGAGGGTATCAACTCTTTACAATAGTTGGCACTTGAAAATACTCCAATGAAGAGGGGCTCTGATATTTTGGGCTGGCGCATGGTCTAGAAGAACTTAAAGGACCAGGGGTGCAAAGAAATCTACAAAGGAAAAATGGCCCCCAATAGGAACAAAATTCCCTAGTGCCTAAAGGCTAAGAAATAGATCAAAACCCTCGGTCCTATACTGAGAAATGCATAAAGGGGCTAAAAAAAGGGGCCAAGGACATTGAAACTCATTGTTTTCATAAGGTCCTTTAAGAATAAAAGTCCCGATGAGGCAAAACTCTGATATTTCACTATGGCTATATTACAGAGCAAATTAAGTTTCCATAGTGTAATGCAGAGAAGTAAGAGATGGATGGGTCTGCAACTGCAATATTAAACGAAGGCACAAAGGAGTTGGTAATTGAAAATGGAAAATCTTATGGAAGACTTTGAAATAAGAAACCAAGGATAGTTGTGGCAGCAGAAATGAATTCGACTGCTTCGCTTGCACATCTTCAGTGATGTAAATGGAAGTATGGGACTCAGGAAGAAGTAATTCCTCAACATGGAGCTCCATGCAGTCAGGAAATGAAACACTTCCAGGTCAATCTTTGTTTCTTCTCTATGAAAAGAAACCACAGTTGATTGCTAACAACTCTAGAGAGTGGGAATTCAAAAAGTGAAGGAAAATGCGACAGGTGAACCGAACGAGCAATAAGAGAGGCACATCATGGAAAAGAATTAGCCTTATCAAAGGCAATATCAAGAATGGAGTGGGGTTATTTTCCTTAACCATCATCCAGTTTTTCTTATTTCTATTATTTTGTAATTTTTTTCATTTTAAATAAAGAAATCAAATCCTTTGTAATGATTTGGGTAGCAGAACCATTGCACACCGAGACAGCTCAGTTGAGATATTTTGTAATTGTTGTTCAAAGATTCCCTTCTCCTTATAAATAGAGGGAAGAAAAAATTAAGAGAGGTTCTAGAATTCTTCACCTAAGAAGTTTGAATTATGTGGTTCCATTTTTGTTCAATTTTCTTGTTCGTGAGGTCCTTAGGCTGATACAATTGCTGAATGTAATGAACTGGTGATTTGAACTCAATCTTCAAGGTTAATGAAACTATTTTGTTTATTCCTATTAGAGAAATGCGCAATATGTTTTGTTCTCTATATATCAGTTTGTGTATGTCCTTCCTCCTATGAAATAGTGTAATGAAGCTGCTGGTATCATTCTTATTCATGGTTGGATATTTGCTACTAAGTAGTAACAATACATGTGTTAACTACAAATTTACTTGTGTTATTTAATAGCCTACAGTACCTGTAATGTTCAAAAATTTACTTAATTTCATTTGGTGACAGATTTATTCATGAAGCATAGAGTTTGAGACCATAATTCATGCTCCACTCTTTCTGCATTTTATCTCCTCACTCTTCCATATTTCTATTGGATATTGTTGCTTAGGATTTTGTGTTATGTCTAGCCCTCTGCATCAATTTGCCTCTTTTCCTTCCTCTTATTCATCTATACTACAAAAAAAATGTTAAGTTTCCTATTTTTGTGTGTCAACCACTAGAACCAAGATGTTTCTCTTTGAGATTAGCCATATTTACCCCCTGAGTATTTAGATCTATGTGTTTTCTTGAGTTTACCTTTATGAAGGACTATTGAACCAAGTTGCTGAATTTTTTCTTTTTAAACTACATGATATATGGTGATCCAGGTGGATATTGGTGGCCACCCGCTTATTCCACTTGGACCGCCACCATTGTTTCTTTCAGTTTTTCAGTTTCCTTATTTGTATCACAATTGACTATTTTTGGCACTTTTTCATGTATTGAACTTATGGAGCCGTTTTGGGGCCCTAAACGACGTTTTTTGGGAAATTTGGGACCAACATGGGTTGTTGACCAATGATGGTCATTCAAAAGTTGTATTCGTCAGATAGATATTTCTAATTAGGTATTGTGCGTGTCAAATGGAGATCGGATGCCAAAGTTACGACCCCGGGAAGTTGATGTACCATTTTACCCAAACGAGGCCCATAGTTTGGCACTTCATCTCCTAGGGTTAGGTTTTTGGATGTTTAGGGTTTTCCATTGTTTCTCAATAATAAATAGGCCTTTGAGCATCATTGTAACATAGAGTTTAGAGGCATGTAGCCACCACATCTCTTCTCAGAGATAAGCTACCATCGCCCAAGCTAGTCTTATTTTCTGTTTGTAAGCATATTTGAGTATTTGATATTAATGAAATGAATTGTTGTTTCTATTGCATCTTTGTAATTATGGTTATATCTGTAATTTGTTGCATTCCTGTTTAAATTTGGATCAGTGGTATTAGAGTGATCTACTCTTTCTCTATTTGCTTTTGCATGTCCCCAACGAGGTCAGGATACAAGGAGTTAGGGCTCGATCTAGTTGAACCTTTGCAAGATCAGCCTCGCAAACCCTGATGGCCGCCCATGGGGGAAGAAAAGAAATATGAGGGGGTAGGAGATCCTATCAAAATATTGCTCAAGGAGGCCATCGAGAAACAAAGGAACGTGATGATGAATAACTTTCCCCAGATCCTTCAATGGTTGCCCATCGGTGGTGCATCCACATCCAGCAGCCACTTTGGAGGCTCCACTCCTTTTAAGGTAGAAGTAAACTTTGACATACCCATATTTGAGGGCCAAATAGATGTGGATGTTGTAGATAAATGGTTAAATATTCTAGAAATATATTTTTCTGTTCATGATTTTTCCAGCCAAGAAAAGATTAATATTTCTCTTCTCAAAGCCGCCCCCCACCTCAAGGACTAGTGGGAAACCTACTATGAGCAAAAGGATAAAAGTATGACCTAACTTTCTTCAGCTGCACCCACTTGGAATTCGTTTAGGGATGCCATCAAGGAGAAATACTACCTTGTCAGGAGCTATGAGGATAAATACATAAAGTGGACAATGCTGTGGCAGAGAGGGGACCAAGATGTGCTAGAGTTTACCAATGCTTTTCATACTCTTTGCACAAAGTTGGGTATCAAGAATTCTGAGAAACATTTGGTACTCAAGTACTGTAGCTACCTACATAGGTACATCTAGGACAAGATGGAGTTCCTAGACATATCCTCGCTTGGCATGGCATACCGATACACCGTCAAGATCGAGCAGAAGATTAAATATAAGAAGCGAGACTTTGGATCCGCAAAACCAAAGCAGGAAAAATGTGCCCCCAAAACTGCCGAACAATAGACAAAGCCAAAGCGGGACATCCAAGGACAACCCACCAAAGTCGTAAGCAAAGAATAACACCGTGAAGAGGAAGGACATAGGAAAGTGGTGTGAGTTTCATAAGAGCTCATCACAACACAAGTGAGTGTCGGGCCAAGCAGTCACTGGTGGCCGAGCTAAAGGCTTCAGAATTAGATTCATGTTCTAACTCTGAGTCAAAACCTGATAAGGGGAATGACAAAGGGAGGTAGATTATCGATGTGGTGCCCAATGCCATCGTTTCCACCATGAAGATCCAAAAGGAGGAACCTGAAGATCAAGAAGAGTAGGAGCATCTCTTCCACTCCTAGATGTGGGTAAAGGGGCCCCCACTATAGTTCATTATCGACAGCGGGAGCCAAAAGAACCTCATTTTGGTAGAGGTCGTAAAGTGACTGGGCTTACCGATCACAGCACACCTACAATCACACACCATTAGTTGGCTTCACCAAGGACAGGATCTTCGCGTGTGCCAACAGTGTCGCCTCCCATACAGCATCAAGCCCTTCACGGATGAGGTATTGTTTGACGTTGCTCCCCTTGATATTTGTGATGTATTATTAGGATAACCATACTTGTGGAAGTGACCTGTTGCGTATGAGTCAAGACCTCGTGCTGTTATTATTACTTTGGGAAATAGGTTGTATAAGATACCAGAGGTAGCAACACCTACCACCATCTCTTTGGTTACTGCAAAAAAATGCAGTAAGCTCATTTCCAAAACCAGGAAATTTGTTTTCCTGATGATACACCCTCAGGGAAAGAAGAAGATGGTGGCCATGACCTCCAAATAGGGCGCCTCTGCACGACAACAACATATCGTGGAGGAGTATGAGGACATCTTCACCTCCCCACAGGGGTGCCTCTGGATTGTCAGGTCAAGCACTCCATTGATCTGACTTCAGGTGCGTCATTGCCCAATAGACGAATCTATCGGTGCTCCGTTCTAGAGAATGATGAAATCAAGAGGTAGATTCAAGATCTTTTGCAGAAATGTCACATCTCGCCGACTTCATCACCGTGCGGGGGTCCAATCATGTTGGTACAAAAGAAGGATGGGACTTGGAGACTCTATACTAACTATTGGGTGCTAAACAAGATCAATGTTCAGAATAGGTACCCGATCCCATGGATTGATGATCTTCTAGACCAACTCAGGGGGGGGATATTTCACCAAGATTGACTTGAAGTCCAGATATCACCAAGTACCAATCAAACCCTTCGATGTGTGGAAGATTGCCTTCGAAGTGAAGGAGGGCATTTTCAAATGGTTGGTTATGCCTTTCGGGTTGACAAATGCTCCTGCAACCTTCATGAGGCCGATGGATGACATTTTGCGGACATTCACCAACTCATTTGTAGTGTTATACTTATATGACATCTTAATATTTAGCAAGAGTTGGGAAGAGCACCTCCAACACATCCGATAGGTTCTCCAAACACTACGGCAACATAAGCTGTGTGCCAATTTGGATAAATGCACTTTTTGCATGACCCGGGTTCAGTATCTAGGATAAACTATTGATGAACGGGGGTGCATGTGGATCCAACCAAGATCCAAGTCATTTGGGATTGGCCAGCCCCAACCACTCTAACAGAGCTCCACATCTTTATAGGTTTTTCCAATTTCTACTGCAGGTTCATGTTGGGATTCTCTCATATCACTTGGCCCTTGAGTCAATTCACCAAGGGAGGAGTGAAAGAAAAATCATTTTGGTCTGAATCTCAACATAAGGAATTCACAGAGTTGAAACATCGCCTCTGCTCTGCACGAGTGCTCACTTTAGCATACTTCCAACAACCATTTTAGATCAAGACAGATGCATCTGACTATGCTATTGGGGTAGTCCTTACTCAACAGGGGCATCCAGTGGCATATCATAGTGAGACACTTTTAGACACAGTCCAGAAGTATCCCACTTATGAAAAAGAGATGTATTCCATTGTGCACGCCTGTTGACAGTGCAAGCATTACATTTTGGGGAAGGAAACGATCATCCACATAGACCACCTACCCCTATAGTTCATACAGACACAAGGGAAGTTGCACAATGATTGCCATCAGATGTGGTCTACATACCTGCAGCAGTTCCATTTGAATATCAAGTATAAGAAGCGAAACACCAATAATGTTACACACTGCCTCAACTGACCACCGATCATGGCGTTAACCACCGTGCTCAACTCTTGTGGGCATGAGACTTCTGATTTCCCACTTCTTTGCAAAAGCGACCCAGAATTCAACCACACATACTAGATGCTCTTGGAGGGTCAACAAGTTCCAGATTTTCACCTCCAGGATGCCCTGCTAGGCCACCAAGGAAACCTTTGTGTTCCTTCAAGTGAGCATGCCAAGATGATTTGGGAAGCGCACTACAGTCAGGCCATTGGGAATTTCAGGGTCAAGAAAACGGTGGCAGTACTGCAAAAGTATTTCTATTAGAGGAATTTTGATAGGATGTTAGGAAGTACATCATATCCTGCACTATCTACGCCATTTCCAAACCAACCATCAAGAAGGAAGGCCTATATATTCCACTCCCTACCCCTAGTCGACCTTGGGAATCCATCTCCATGGATTACATGTTGGGCCTTCCTTCTACTAATCATGGGAACGACTGTGTTTTTGTGGTTGTCGACAGATTGTCGAAGATGGCCATTATAGCAGCTTGCAAGAAGAATATCACAGCAGAAGCCACTGCTGAACTCTTCCTTGAATGAGTGTGGGTACAATTTGGGATCCCACAGTCTATCATCTCAAATCGGGACAACATGCTCCTCGATAGATTTTGGTCCAGTCTTTAGTCGATTCTGGACACCAAGCTCACTAAGTCTGAAACTTTCCATCCCCAAACTAATGGCTAGACAGAGGTTGTCAACAGGATGATCATATACATTTTTCGCATGTATAAGTAAAAGCATCCATGCACATGTGATGAGAGCCTAACATATGTCCAACATAGAAATAACCAGGCTCTCCACAACTCTACTAGCCACAACCCTTATCAAGTGGGCTTGGGATTCCAGCCACTATGTCCCATTGGTGTGGCCATTTCGTTTGCAGCTACTCAGGCAGATTCAACTCATGTTCATTGAGAAGCCTCTAAGGCAAATAATTTCATTGAGAACATCCAACATATCCGCCAACAGGTCCACGACATTCTTGAGAAATCAAATGCAAAGTACAAGTAGCAACATGATCAACATCAGGTGCCACACAAGTTTTAGGTGGGGGACAAAGTATGGTTGAATTTGCAGAAGGAACGCCTTACGAAGACTATCAGAAACTCATACCACTAAGATATTTTCCTTACACCATTAACAATGCTATGGGAGACAATGCATTTGAGCTTAGCATTCCCCATTCCTTGGCCTGCACCTAGTGTTCAATGTGGATGTCTTCCACCATACTTCCCACCATTGTTGGACACATCAGACATTGCAGAACAACTCACACCTACAGAGTTAAATCCAGATTGCATGGAACAAGCCAAAACTAATCAGATCATGTACACACAGATCAAGAACACCCGATAGCAAAGGATCCAACTATATCGAGTTATCAAAGCAGGCCAACTACTTCACCAGGGAAAGTCGTTCACTAGGGACCAAGCTCAGCAGAAGTTTCCTCATGTCATGGAGGAACTCAACGCAATGGGGGAATTTCTTCCTAAGGGTGGAGGAATGATCCAAGTGGATATTGGTGGCCACCCACCTTTTCCACTTGAACCCCCTCCATTTTTTCTTTTAGTTTTTTGTTTTCCTTATTTGTAGCACAATTTACTATTTTTGGCAGTTTTTCGAGTCTTGAACTTCTAGAGCCATTTTGAGGCCCTAAACGACATTTTTTGGGAAACCTGGGGCCAACATAGGTTGTTAATTGATGTTGGTCATTCAAAAGTTATATTCCTTGGATAGATCTTTCTAACGAGGTATTGTGTGCATCAAACGAACATCGTATGCCAAGGTTACAACACCGGGAAGTTGATGTACCAATTTACCCAAACGAGGTCCATAGTTTGGCACTTCATCTCCTAGGGTTAGGTTTTTGGATGTTTAGGGTTTTCCATTATTTCTCAATAATAAATAGGCCTTTGAGCCTCAATGTAACACAGAGTTCAGAGGCATGTAGCCACCACATCTCTTCTCAGAAATAAGCTACCATCGCTCGAGCTAGTCTTATTTCCATTATATTTGTAAGCATATTTCAGTATTTCATATTAATGAAATGAAGTTTTATTTATGCTGCATCTTTGTATTTATGGTTAAATATGTAATTTTTTGTATTCGTGCTTAAATCTAGATCATATGGAGTGCAGCAGAAAGCCCTACTGATAATATTTAAAAACTCTCCTCTCTTTAAGATGCCCTAGGCACTGTTCTCCTATCAACCCAGAGGTTGTATCTAGGAGGCTTCTATATATTCTGAAGCAATTGTGTGACAAGAGATAGAAAAGGATACAACATCTTTCTAGCGTCATAGTCGGGGAATGAATCAAAAAAAAATTCCCTGGGTATGACAATTTTTACGTTCCCTCTATCGGGCGAGCAAGGGAAGTGTGTGCTAAAGAACTCTCACCTTAGCAACTCCACTATTTGAATCTTATTGTAAACACCTTGGCAACTCCACTGTTTGAATATTATTATAAACACATGGGTGACTCCATTGTCTATATCCTTATTTGGTCATCCTGGCTTTCAAGAGGCCTCAGACTCACTATGATGCTAAACAATAGAAAAATTCCCCTACATATGAACTTGAGATCACTCACCTAAACGGGTTTTAAAAATGGCCCTTCATTATTGGCCAACAAATTTTCCCCAGTGGACTTTTCTTTTGTTTCTGGTTATCCCCATCATGTCCCTTCATTTAATGAATGCTATCCCTATGTGGCTAGATTCAGTGGAAACACAAATAGAAGGCTGGACCAGCACCTCAAGGATTTTCATGGATGCATGGAACAATTGGGTATTAGTTTTGAAGATGTCAAAATGAAATTGTTGATGTATTCTTTAGAACAAGATGCTAGACTATGGTACAAAAAAATGCGTAATGGCAGCATATTTTCCTTAAAGATCTTTCACATAGCATTTAATATTTTTTGCAAAATATTATATCCACTAGGTGCTTTGTTTGAAAATTATTGTGAACATTTTAATGTTGAAAATATTTTTGAGGTTAATGATCCTGCTGAAGATGTTTATGAGGCTCCACTCCAAGAAAACATATATTTGCATCAAGAATCATCACCCAACGATCAAGAAAGGGAAGAAGGAGACATTATCAAGCTACAAATAAACCCTCAAATATCTCATCCTGCTGAATTTGATGATTCTCCTTCTTATGATTCGCATGAATCTGATGGGCAACTGAGTAATGTAGGAATACAATAGTCCTAGTCATGGGAAGATGCAAAAAAAGAGGAGTCCCTCTAGGAGGTTAATGAAGAGGCTCCAGTATATGACTCACATCCTTCAAATGGAGAACAATTTCAAGAAGTTGATATTAAATTTGATAAATATTCTTCGATCTATGATTCAGATGATTCAGAGGAGGATGATATTGTTGCAGACTCTCAAAGGGATCTACTTACAAACAAGTGGGGAGAATATTACCAACAACAACTCCTTCAAGAGGAGCCCGTAGTTGAAGATCCCAACAATGTCTGTGGTTACCTATTGCCGAAAGTTTCCTCCCTGGAAGTTGTTCAAGAAAGAGAGATAACTATAAATATTTCTCATCAGTTCCATGATCCTATAACTGACTACATGGTCTCTTTCTTTGGCCTGCAACAATATACATCAATTCCAAGGTATGTGTCAAATCTCTGGTATGGAGTTCTTATGGAGTGCATGCACATTTTATCCACTTATTTTCAAGAAGACAGACCAACTTCTTTAGCATTCCTGATAGATCTACCCAACCCTTCCATCATGAGAATGAAGAGAAAGGGAGAGAGTGGATCTCCATGTCTAAGGCCTCTTGAAGGAACAAAAGTCTCTGAAGGAGAACCATTAACAAGAATTGAAAAACTAGGAGAAGTTACTACGACCATTACCCATCTGATCCAATTGTGATCAAACCCAAAAGCCATGAGAAATTTTCTGATATAGTTCCAATTCAACTTATCATAAGCTTTGGCTATGACCAATTGCATGATCATTCTTGCTTTCCTCTTGCTTGTTAGTGAGTGCACCACCTCATGAGCTTGAATTATATTGTCGAGGATTTTCCTACCTTCCACATATCCAGATTTTTCCCCCAACACCAGGGTGGGGAGAAGAGGTTTGAGTCTATTGGCCACAACCCTTGGATATTATCTTGTAGATCACATTGCACAGGGCAATGGGTATGAAACTGTCAGGAGTTAGAGTTGAATCCTGTTTGGGGATCAAGGCAATAAAGGTGGTATTGAGCACTTTTAGAATAGTTTTGTCCTCCTAGAGTCTTCCACTACATTCAGAACATCCTGTTTTACAATATTCCTGCAAGATTTGAAGAAATCAACATTGAAACCATTCAAACCTAGTGCCTTACCATTTTTCATTTCTTTTAGGACCTCACTGATCTCATCTTCCAATACTGGTCTATTAAGGTTGAAATTGTCCTCATTGGAAACCGGCTTTGGAATATGTATTGATATAACCCTAATAGATTGTTCCCTATCTGAACAAGATTCCTGAGCAATACCACGAAATTGCTGAACCAGTAATGCTGCTATTTCTTCATGAGAATGAAGAAGATTAACTCCTTCATCCTTGATAGAAGAAATCATGTTGTGAGCCCTGTTCGCCACAGTGGATCTGTGGAAAAATCTGGTATTGTGTTCTCCTTCTTTTAGCCATTGCACTCTGGATTTTTTCCTCCAGAAAATCTCCTCTTGTTTACAGAAGTTCTCTCATTCTTTTTTATGCTTGGTTTCTTGCTCATTTCCAACTTCATCAAAACCATACCTGATAATGGTTTGGTTGAGTTCCTCCATTTTTCCTTCAACATATTTTTTTCCTTCAAAGATGTTACCAAACTCATTCTTGTTCCACTCCTTGAGCCTAAGTTTGATATGTTTTAGTCCTTTTTGGAGTAGGAACATGCTTATGCCTTGAATGTTTAAATCTTTAGCCCACCAGATGGCTATGTTGTTGGTGAAATCTGGGTGGGAAAGCCAGATGTTTTCAAATCTAAAAGGTCTATTCCTGGGGGTACCAATGCCCTACATTTCCAGTTGCACAGGCCAATGATCAAAGCCTCCAAAAGGGAGAACTCTTGCAACTATGTCCTTATCCTTGAGCATAAGATCCTCTGAGATGATAAATCTATCTAATTTGGAAGCCACCTGAGACTCTCCTCCTCTTTTATTGTTCCAAGTAAAGGTACCATTGCTCATACCAATATCCACTAACTTCATGTTGTCTATGAAAGAGTGGAAAGCACAAGAATCTTTATTTAGAGCTCTGGTGCACCCTTTTTTCTCCGACAAAGATTTGATCATATTGAAATCACCCCCCAAGATCCAAGGGATACTTTCATGTCTTTCCCTGAGATCCTGAAGGGAGTCTAAAATCTTGAGTTTGCCACCCAATCTTTTGGAACCATACATATTCGTCACTAGGTAGACTTCCTTATCTCCCACTGGTTGTATGACCACTGATAGATACTCCTTGGTTGCCTCTGCATCTATAATGTCAATTTTTTGGGGGTTCCAAAGTGTGAGAATTCCACCTGTTGTATTCTCTGCTTTGACTTCCAAAAAATCAAATTTATTGAGCCATTTACTGTGAATCTCTTTTATTTTATGAATGGAACATTTAGTCTCCTGGATGAAGATTACATCCAGTGCTACTTGTTTCATTCTATTACCAAGTAACCTTTGTTTTCTTTTACTTCCTAGGCCTCTAATATTCCAAGAAGTGAACTTCATTATTAAAGATTTGTAAAGGAGTAACTAGATAGGTCTTTCATCTTACCTGAGTCTATCATTAGCTTTCTACATTCCATCAAAAGCTCGTTCTGCTTTTTCCTGCCTCTTTTCTTACCTGGGTATCTAGGTTCCAAGCCCGGTGTGGTTTTCAAAGCTTTCACACCTTCGCTTCTCTGCCTTTCATGATTCCCTTGCTTTTCTAGCCCTATGGACTGAGTTTTCCATAAGAACAACTATTGAACTCTATTGAACTCCTCTGGAGGTAACGAACCCACTCCCTCCCTAGTTCCTTGTTTCAGGAATCCTTCTAGATCTAGATTCTCTTTCTCAACAATCTCTTGTAGTTCATGATCTTCCATTTCCATCTCACTCTGGGTCATTTTTAGATCCATCTCCACTTCTGTGTCACTCATCATTTCTTCTTTCTGTTTGTTAATTGTTTGTGTTTGCTCATCCTCTTCTTCATTCTCCTCGTTCACTGGAGTGTCTCCCTTGGCCTGATCTGCTTTCATTATCCCCTCTTCCTCTTCTAGTGCTTGAAACCTATTTTGACTAGCTTGTTGCCTTTCATTTTGATGTGTTTTCGATCCCCTCTTACTCCCTTTTCCTCTCTGGACCACTTTGTGAAAGTTTTCAGTGTCTTTCATGGTATTGGTTTTACTATTATTTTTAGTTTTACTGAGAGAGAAATATCTAAATAGATGCCCATGTTCATTACATTTACGACATCTGGATGGGATGTGCTCATAATCCACTATTTGTACCCATTTTTCATCAAACACTTCCAATATGACCTCATCCGGCAGAGCTCCAGAAAGATCCATCTCCACACATATTCTTGCAAAGGATGTGTATTTTCCTCTTCTAGTTGTTATAGCTCCAAATCTCACTCTTATGGTTTGTGATGCTGCACTCATGGCCTAGGGCAACCCCTCCTTCCAGACCTGGTCCAAAAATTTAAAAACAGTATTTTATTCCCTATACGTGACATTGCCTTGAGTTAAACGCGTGTACACGCAGGTCTGTGTATACCCAACCCGCGTGTATGTATTAAAACACTTAAAAAAATAAATAATTCCTTATTTTCGGGCGGAGATCGCGGGTTTTACCTGCTGATGACCTGTTAGTGCCCGTGGCCCAACTGTTCCCAACCAACTCCTAACTAAAAAACTACTTTGGAGATGGTATAAAAAGACATCAAAGGGAAGGCCTAAAAGGAGGGAGAAAAAGAGAGCAAGATTATTATGCTGAGATTTTTCCCTTAGACCAGGTCTGAAGTCCTTGGTGCTTTCTGCACTTCCCCCATTTTGCATAGGAAACCCTTGTTTCCATGTGTATTGGTGATCATTCATCCTTTATGTCATCATTGAGTAAGACTTGGAAGGATCTCTTGTTGGAGGCTTGAGGCTGGAACGAATCCGGGAGGAAGCTTTGCTTGGAGCCTGCTGAAGGTGTTTCAGGTGATATCTTTCCGTCATATGTACTTTATTTGCCTTTATATTAAAGAAACACGTCTTGGTTCCCGAAACAATCTTTCTTTATGCTTATGAGATTCTTGTCTTGATTTCTTATGCAAGTAGTTACTTAAATATTTTTATAACTAACTTTGTAGCATGAAGATGGTTTATATATAAGTATTTGTCCATGTATTGTTGTGTTCTTTGATTTGTTTGTTTTACAGGTCAAAGGAAGAAGAAGGGAACTCCAAGAAGGGTTTGGACCCTAAAGGCCTTCTCGAACGTAGGACCTTAGGTACGTACCCTTAACATTAGAATTTGCTTAAAGTAAAGATAATGGCTGTGTGTGTGTTTCTTTGAATAAGCAATTTTTAGTCTGGTAGAGTCTTAGCCCAAAGGACCCTAGGGGTACTTTCCCTTCAACCAGAATTGGTGACTCCACTGGGGAACAACATTCTTGTTGTTCCTAGTTTGGGTAGCCTTCAAGCCAATCAAGGCTCAGCCTCTCTGTTTGCTGGTTCTAACTGTCTGATCTGTTCTTGAACTCTAACCTTTTCCAGTTTTTTCAGTCTGTGTTTTTTTATTTTTCTTGAAAGTCTTCATATACGTTGTTTTTCTGGATTACAGAAGCGTATATACGCAAGTTGTACTAAGTGAACCCGCGTATACGCAGGTTTCCTCAGTTACAGTAGCGTGTACACGCACTCTGCACATCACTGCAGGCGCGTATACTATATAATTTTTAGGATTTATAAATTTTCTTTTTGCTAAATGTTTGTCTGGTGGTTTGGGTCAGTTTCAAGCAGTCATTTTCCAGTAACAGTCCTCTGTTTAACAGGGGGAATCTTGTTTTGAACTCTCTCTAGTTATAAGGAGTATTAGTCTTGTTTTCGTTGATTGCAAGCGTCATTGATTTTTGACACACAAGATTTCTGGTTAAGAATCTTGACTGCTCTGTTTTGGCAGAGTAGGAAGATTGGATTTCAAGCTTTGTGTTCATTTTTGTTTTGATGACCCTTTTGTTTGATTAACGAAACCATTTTTGTGACCATTTGCTCCTTCGTTTCGGGAAAGTTGTTTGTTACCATTTTCTTGAAACTTGTCTTTTGATCTTTTGGACTTTCATTGCTGCTTTTGATTGTCAAAAGCGATTTCAAACACATTTTATTTTTGTTGAGTTTTCATCATTTTAAAGGTGTCAATTCACAAAAGTGTTTGGTTGCCTATTTATCAATCATTGGTATCAGTATTTTTGAGAGCTTTCCTTTGAAAAAGACTTTTTGGTTTGATTGAAAGAAAATCTTTTGAAAGTTTTGAGTTTCGCTTCCTTAAACTTGCTTTTCATTTGATTTCCTTTTTTGCGAAGTGAAAGTGCTTTGTTTTTTATCTTAGAACTTGTTTTTATTGTTTGGACGAAATGATTGGTAACACATCATCTTCTATCTAGGCATTTTAGTGGCAAGACACAATTTGGTAAAGCAGCAACTTTCCTTCTTTGTTTTTAGAGTAGTCCTTAAATCTTGCATCCACATATAGTTCTTGCATTAGGATAGATTTGCATCTCTTTTTAGGCATATATAGTTTTGTTAGTTTTTGTGAGTGTGGAGTCTGAAAAGAAAAGAAAAATTTGTTTATATTATAAGTACCTCTGAACCTCATAGAAATTTCTCTTCATAGAAAACAAAAAGTGCATGTGCATGTAGCTAAGTTTTATTAATTTCTTTTGCGTCCATAAAAACACCACAAGTTTCATCTCCATTACCCTGTGACTTAAAGAACAGCCTAATAAAATCAAGCGCTAAATTAAAATCCACTAGAACTTTTTGTTTTAGTCAGTTACACCAACAAGTTTAGGATTTTAGGGCCTTGGATTAGGCGAGTGGAGAGTTAACTCTCCAAGGCCACATAAAACGTCAAACATAAGTGTCTGATTAACGAGAGTAAATCCAATAGCGTTAGGAAGACCAGGAAAGCTCCGGATCTGGGAGTTAATCACGAGGGTCTGTGAAGACAGGGAAGAGAGATACCCCCTCTCCTACTTGTTTGAACTTACCTCACGACTGTTCCGCCTGGCTTCTGCGACGAGTTGGTATCCATAGTTGCCTCTCCTAGGGATCTGCATAGGTGGTTGCGGAGGGGAATCCCGTGGCACCTGAGGTCGACGTTGCATCACTCTCGACAGTACTACTGGAGGGCACCCTTCCGAAGCTTGGGGGCTTGCACCGGCGCAGGCTGTTGTTAGGAGGTTAGCGTAACTTCCTCTGATACCTTCGCTGATAGGACTGGGCCCTCATCATCCCAGACTATCTTCGGAAGGCCCTTTGATTCACTTTCTCGTATTTTGGTGTCTGGTCCTAATCACCCGGAGCGGAAATACGTGGAAGTTATTTGACTGGCTGTATCTTTAGGGACTTTATAGTGTGTGCTCTGTGCTCCTAGTTGGCCTAGCTTTTAATTTTTTGAGTCTTTAGTTAGATCATCACAAAAAATTCAAAGTGGCTGACTGATCTCCAAGACGGTCTCGAAGACTTCGTGGTCTCTCGCCACCTAGTTTAGAGCCTTCTCCTAGAAGGCGCAGAGGCAATACTACCGGTGGGGTCCGTCCCACGCCGGTTGACGCATCGGGGATTGATCCTCCTCTCGGGGATATTAGCGGCCAAGCAAGACCTGGCACTTCTGAGCAAGAGAGGGATACTCCAGTCCTTTCTCGAGTTTGCTTTCAAGCAGAGAATAACGTAGAGGTAGAAGAACTTTCAGAATCATTAGTGGTTCCAAATTCTCCTCTACCATTTAGTCATCCAGACGTACTGCAATACGTTGGGACTCCATCACATAGACCAACAAGTCCAGGTTACGCTACGCGCTTACCATTCATGACCACTACTGGAAGCATGGCTTCTACAAGTGCTGCGACTATGCAAACCCCTACATCGGTGCAAGGGGGAGGAACCATTTCCATCCCCTCCAATTCCTTGTTTGGATCTTTTGCGAGCACATCTCTACTTGGGTCTACCTCTATTCCGTCCACGAGTGGAAATGCCCAAACCAATGCTTTTAGTACTGGACTCTTCTCTTTTGGCACCCAATCACAGGGTATTCCATCGGTTCCATTTAGTGCGGCTACGTCCATGATGGGAGGATCGGCCTCATTCCAGGGTTTTCCTTTCGGAAGTGGTCATATACCACATTCCAACCCGACGGTAGGATCCATTCCTTTTTCTTCTATAGGACAAAGCAGCAATCCTTTCCAAGGTTGGAATAACCCTGGGGTTAGTAATGCAGGAACTGGGAATCCATTTATTAGCCAACAAGGGAATAGGTCGTACACCACGATTAGTTCATTTCAAAGTATTCCTCCCCTTGCTTCGGCTTGGAATCCATATCAGGGGTTATCAACTCCTTACCATTCTTTAGGAGGAAAATTTGCGGGCTATGGAGGTTATACGGTAGGAGTTGGTCAAACTCCGAATTTTGCTGGACCACAAGGCTTGCCTTTTGGTTCAGCCGGTTCTACTGGTCACTTCGGGCAGCCTGGTGCCTCCCAAATCCCAGGACAATCTTTTCAGAACTTTGGGAGTTCTGCCCAGTCTGGGTGGAATCCCCTAGGTCCTCCTAGGCTTCCGTTTCTGGCAACATTAAACTTGCCAGATCTCACAAATTTAACAAACGACCCAATTAGGTATAATCCAACCTGGCCTCCGGTCCCAACTAAACTCCCTTCGGACATTCCAAAATTTGAAGGGAAGAGTGGTGAAGACCCGGGCGACCACGTAACCACATTCCATCTGTGGTGCTTATCCAACTCCCTCATCGAGGATTCGATTAGATTGAGACTCTTTCAGCGCACCTTGACTGGTAATGCGGCCAAGTGGTATATAGAGTTTCCAGGGGGCAGCTTTACATCGTTCGCCGACTTAGCCAATATTTTCTTAAATCACTTCCAGTTGCCTGTCCGCTATGACGTCAGAACCGAACTTCTGGCCACCTTTCGTCAGGATAAGGCAACCCACATTTCTGATCACATTCAGGAATGGAGACGGAGAAAGAGGCTCATTAAAGCTGAAATCCCTCCGGAGTACGGTCTAGAGTGGTTTTTGAAGTCTTTGCAACCCGAGATCTCCAAGGATGTCTCCATGTCTGGGGTCTATTCTGAGGAGCAAGCCATTTTCAGGGCCCAGCAGTTAGAACTGATTTACTCTCAGTCTGGGATCCTCCAAAAGTACTTGCCAGATGCTCCTGGATCTAAGGTTGATTTAGCTAAGCCAAAGCCAGGTTCGCACGCAAACGGTATCGTTGGGTCAGTAGATACATCTACAGTGAACTTGTTGAATCAATTGCAGCAGTTGTCTTTGCAAACTGCTTCTAACAACCAAGTCACATTGTCTAATCCTCCTGCTTCCCAAACTACTTCAATTAATGCTGTCCAATCTGATAACCCCAAAGGAAATCAAAATTCCAATGGGAAAAAGAAAGGACGTGGTAAGAAAAATAACTCGGATGGGAAGCCCGATGCAAATAAATCCGGCAACAACGCTGGTGGTGGTAAAGGTGAGTCGAGAAAGAAAGTTAAGTTTCCTTGCAAGTTATGCAGTGGGGACCATCTAACTCATCTCTGCCCTAGAATTGAAGATGCTCAGCGCTTGTTAGGACAGCAAGGGACTTCTAGTTCGCAAGCTGTGTTAACTAACCCGTTTCCCCAAGGGCAGCAACTTCTTGCTGGCGCGAATTCGAATCCTGGGACCTCCTCAGGGGGCAACCAGGAAGGGGAAAAAGCATCAAATGTTTTTATGATGGGTTCAAATGTCCATGTGACTACTCGGTCACGTGATTATGGTGAAGCTGAAACATCTAAGGATAAAATTGTTCCCGGAGGTAATGACCTTCATATTGAACAGCCCCCTGTTGAGACTATACCTAGGATACCGAAAGGTTCCGCCAAACGCGCGACGATTAACCCTAATGCTAGGGCCGCCCAGAATTACTCCATTATGGAGGATCTGGCTCAAAGCCCATGTGCTATGTCTGCTTTAGAGGTTCTCCAGTCGTGTCCGTCTCAGAGAAGTGCTTTACTCTTCGCAATTGGAGCAGTCGATCCAACTAACTCTTTAGTGCTCTCTTTTGACATGTCAAATGTCAAAAAGAGACTCACTCATCATATGGCTTTTCAGATAAAGTCTACATACCGGAAAATCAATATTTTCCGCACCGTTATAGATGAAGGAGCTTCCACATGTGTCATGTCGATGTCATGTTGGAAGGCTATTGGCTCACCTTCGGCTGTTCCTTCACCAACCGTCTTAACTGCATTTGATGGTCATTCTCACAAGCCGCATGGGATTATCCCGGCCTTTCCTATATGTGTTGGAGGGAAGGTCGTTAATATCGAAGTTGAAGTCGTGGATGCTAACCTAGACTATAATCTCCTATTAGGAAGGAACTGGGTATACGAAATGGAAGCCGTCGTATCGACTCTGTTTCGTGTCATTTGCTTTCCTCATGAGGGGAAAATCGTTAAGGTTGATCAATTGGACTATTCTCCAATCAATCCTCAAGCAAGCTCTGACTCCACTGTTCCTTTGGTGGATAACCCTCGCCCGCCGACTGAGAATTTAGGAGTAGGGATGTATTCCTCATTGATGGGAACGTTTGACCTTCCCTCTCCTTTTGCAAAAATCAATGCTATTTCATCATCCAAGGAGTCTCCTCGAGAAGAGTTCTTCCGAACTCATTATTTTTCCGACCCTTGGACCTTGCCTTCACCTACGACCACATTAGTTGAAGGACAAGTTAATGGAATGGCGTTTCCTATATCTACAGCTGAGCTTAGATATCAGTCTATCGTCGACTCTACAGATAACCATTCTACTCCTTTTTCCGAAGAGGAGTTAGATGGTCATGTGGCCCCGGCTTGGAGCTTTGATTCTACCTCTGCCTTGGACTGCTTAGATTCGGTTCTACCTTCTGAAGAAGCAATCCTCGAAGTAATGATGGGTATAGATCGACCTTGGGAAGACTTACACCATCGTTCATATTTTCTTCCTCCATTGCAGGAAGTAGAATCTAGATTCTTCGAGCTCGTTGGTAGTGATGTTTGTACGGTGTCGAACCCTTTGGCTCCAACACACGTACGTGCCGAAGGTAATATGTCGGTAATTTCAAAAACGATACCTATAAACATCTCTAAGGATCCTAACATCATCGAGAATATCTTCATCGGAATTGAGTGTTCCCCTGAAGAAATTCAAATTTACACCGACCTATTCAAGGAATATCGTGATGTATTTGCTTGGTATTATGAGGAAATGCCCAGAATTGATCCTTCTATAGTCCAACATGAGATCAAGACGTACGAAAACGCAAAACCGATTCGTCAAAGGCTTTGGCCGGTTAACCCTAGGAAAGCATCGGCTATCAAAGCTGAGGTTGAGAAGCTGCTAAGGGCGGGTTTTATATACCCTGTTCCTCTTACGGATTGGGTTTCTAATCCAGTCCCTGTGGACAAAAAGCAAGGAAAAATCCGAGTATGCATTGATTTTAGGGACTTAAACAAGGCTTGTCTGAAAGATAATTACCCCACGCCATTCATTGATCAGATTATCGACGAGTGTGCGGGTAATGAAATTTTTTCCTTCATGGATGGTTTTTCGGGTTATAATCAAATCTCTATCCATCCTGAAGACCAACATAAGACAGCCTTCATATGTCCCTGGGGTACCTTTGCATATCGAAAGATGCCTTTTGGTCTTAAAAATGTTGGAGCTACTTTTCAGCGGGCCATGTCATACGCTTTCCACGACATCAAACATGTCATCGAGGCATACTTAGATGATCTCGCTGCTCGCTCTCGAAAGAGAACTGATCATCCTAGTCATCTTCGATTAGTCTTTGAGCGATGTCGTTTCTATAAAATCCGGTTGAATCCCAATAAATGCGTTTTCGCGGTTACATCCGGTCGGCTGTTAGGGTTTATTGTGTCCAATGAAGGGATTTGGGTTGATCCCTTCAAGGTTGAGGCAATAGTTCAGTTGCCTCCCCCGTCCTCAATTCGTCAACTTCAAAGTCTTCAAGGGAAGGCTAATTTCTTAAGACGGTTTATAGCAAACTATGCCGAGATCACTAAAGGGTTCATGCGTTTGCTACGAAAAGGAGTTCCATTTGTCTGGGACGACTTTGCGCAGCAGTCGTTTGATGCTTTGAAAAAGGCATTAGTCTCTGCCCCACTTTTGAGTCCACCGGATTATGGTAGAGACTTCCTTTTATATCTCGCCACAGCAGAATCTACCATTGGTATGGTTCTAGTTCAGGAGGACGATGCTCTTGTCGAGCACATGATTTATTATTTAAGCCGAGGCTTAATAGGTCCCGAACTCCGCTATTCTCCGGTTGAGAAATTAGCCTTGGCAGCTGTCCATGCTATCCAGAGGCTCCGTCATTATATTTTGCTGCGCAAAACTTTTGTCTTGGCGGTGGTCAATCCATTTCAATTTGTCCTCAGTAGGCGAGTGATTGGGGGCAAATATAATAGATGGATAGTCATTTTACAAGAATTCGATCTCGAATTCTTGTCCGCCAAGTCTAAGAAATCTATGGTCTTCGCGGAGCTAATTTCTGAGCTTCCTTGTGGAGAGGATGTTGTTTATGAGGAAAGTTTACCTGACGAACATATATTCCTCATCTCTTCACAAGACCCTTGGTATGGAGATATCATTGTTTATCTCCAAAGTTCGAAGTTTCCCTCTACTTTCTCCAAGGATGAACGTCGCAAATTACGTCACCTGGCTAAAAACTATGTTATCATTGGTGACACATTATATCGTCGAGGGGTTGATTCAATTCTTCAGATTTGTTTAACCTTAGAGGAAGCAAAGTCTGTTCTTAATGACTGCCACAGTGGAGCTTGTGGTGGTCATCTATCAGGGCTTGCTACAGCCCAGCGCATCTTACGTGCCGGCTACTTTTGGCTTTCACTCTTTAAGGACTGTGTGGAAGCGGTCAAACGCTGCCACCCGTGTCAAATTTTTACTCGCAAGATGCGGGCGCATCCAACTCCCCTTTTTCCCGTTGTCACCGTCGGTCCCTTCACTAAGTGGGGTATTGATTTTACGACTTGTAATCCGCCTTCAGCGGCGAATCACAAGTACATTATCGTGGCTGTAGACTACTTCACGAAGTGGGCTGAGGCCATGCCTACTTATAAGAACGACAGTGACACGACAGCTTTGTTTCTTTTCAATCAGGTTATCTCAAGATTCGGTATCCCAAGGGAGATTGTCAGTGACCATGGCAGTCATTTCCAAAATCAGCTAATGTCCGAATTGGATTTTAAATTAGGTTTCCGTCAGGAGCATTCGTCCCCTTATTATCCTCAGGCCAATGGACAGGTCGAGGCGGTCAATAAAACTCTTAAGACGATACTCCAATGGACAATCGATAAAAATCGGTCCAATTGGCACATTATGTTATATTCGGCTCTTTGGGCATACCGAACCTCCGTCAAAACGGCTACTGGTTTTACTCCTTTTCAGTTGGTTTACGGGATGGAATCTATCTTTCCGGTTGAATGTGAAATCCCATCTCTAAAGTTGGCTGTTGAACTTCTTCCTGAGACTTCAGGTCTCGAGGAGCGCCTAGTTCACTTGGAACATCTCGATGAGCAGCGTCGAGATGCTGCCACGATGAATGAGGCCCATAAGAAAAGGGTCAAAACACAATATGATAAGTCTGTCCGTCCTCGTGTCTTTTCTGAAGGTGACCTTGTCTTGGTCTATGACCAAGATAAGGACGCCTTGGGGGCAGGCAAATTTAAGCCTATGTGGTACGGTCCTTTCATTATCAAATGAGTTTTAGAAAAAGGATCGTATGAGTTAATTGACTTCGAAGGAAACAAGCTGGCGGAGCCCAGAAATGGGCTCTACCTAAAGAAGTATTTTGCTTAGTTTTACCAGGCAATGGCTTCTTTGTACATGTATTATCGAGCATTTTCTGAGATCAGCACTTTTGGTCTGCTTTGGCAGGTGTTGATGGATGATTTGGTTTATTTTGGGTTCGCCGATGGTGCTAGTCGGCACACTCGGAATCTTGCTTCCGCAGCTTGGGTACTTTATTACCCAACTGGTCAGTTGATGATATCGAGAGGCGTGTGTATCGGTCCTGCTTCAAACAATATGGCCGAGTATATAGCTGTTATCAATTTATTATCCGAGGCAATCTCTTATGGGATCGACTCGTTGGTAGTATATCTTGATTCTCAATTGATAGTGTCTCAGTTGAATAACATTTATCGGGTTAGAGATCCATTATTATATCGCCAATATTTAAGGGTGAGGTTGTTGCAAAGATCATTTATTTACATTAATTATTTGCACATTCCAAGATCTCAAAATTGGTTAGCTGATTCTATCGCTAATCAAGCATTAGACTGGCATATCAATCATTCATCATCATAAAATCATGCATCAAAAGTCAAACTGTATATATATATATATATATATAAATATATATATATATATATATAAATATATATAGTAATATATATATAAATATATACAAAACTCCTCGAGTGTACATATGAGTGTCCAAAAATATACAAAATTGGGACTGAAATGCCCATAATCATGTCAGGCATATCTAGCGCCTCGGCTCAGGATGAGCATCTAAGTATGTCACTATAGCGTGGGCCACGCGCCGAAAGATGCGAACCCAGTCACGTGGCATGCCAACCACATGACGCTGCATATCCGGAGGAAGGTCCTCTATCTCGGCCATCGGTACTTGGCAGCTCAGTCTCGCCAAGTGTCGTTGGACGTTGTTCAGGGTCCGTTCCGTATCCGCAGCCGCCTCTTCGGCTCCTCGGCCACGCCGTCCATGCCGCGGGAATCCATCTGGTCGTACAGGCCCAATGTCTGGAACATGATCATCATATTAGTCATTTGAATCTCATCAAAAAATATTTTTCAAAATTCATCATTATATTTGAAAAATCCAAAAAAAATCATAAAAACATAAAAAAATTCTTACCAATCTCGCCCCATGCTGCATTTGGTGGTAACACTAGATCAGGATCTCCTCGGAAATCCAGTCCGGCATAGGGGTAGTCATCCACGGCGATGATCTGCTGCTCCCACCAAGCAAAGAAATCATCGTCAAATGCATTCCTTGGGACTTCCCCACCCCCCAGACGTTTCATCAAGTCAGCCCACCGGCCCATGCGTGGATCACGTGGACTACTGATGGCCACTGCTACCCTGGGGCGGAGTGCGGGAACCTTCTCGAAGAAGAAAGTGCACAAGATGGTTCCGAACCCAAAATTCTTGGTCTGTCCCCTCCTGATAGAAGTGAGTTGTTCCTTCATGTTGGCAAGGAGAGGAGTACACCAGTCAAACACTGTAGTGAGACAGTCCACTGCCACGCTCATATTTACCCGTGACGCCTGATGTAGTGAGGATGATCCGTTCACTCGAGCTATAGTGAACAAGATTATCCTGAGTGACAAACTCGCCACATGTGGGATAGAGATCTGGCTCCCGACCTTTCGGTGACCCGGGCAATAAATCTGTACATAGTCATCTACACTGAGGCTATTCCGTGTCCTGCCCCGGGAATGTACTACCTCTCCCCTTCGGGAAAGGCCCGTGATAAAATATATGTCTTCCACTTCTACCCTGAGTGGCATCTGATCAATCACAAATGCTTCCTCATCGACATCCCAATAATCAATGAGTCTCTCGAGCAAACGCGTGTTGGCTTTCATATTTGGCAATTTGAAGAATTTTAGCAACCCGCATCCCCGTAGGGCATCTAATGCCTCATCATTGTTCATAACTTCATTATCCACGGCTGAGTGCTCTCTTTCACGCCATGTGAGAGTCATCCTGGAAGAAAAAATCATTTTCATCCGTTAGTTTTGTGTATAAAATTAGTTTGCTGCGCACACGCGGGTTTCTTTGTATACAGTCGCGTGTAGGGCCGTCGTATACGCGATTTCTATATATCCAACCCGCGTGTACGCCGCAAAGGAATTTTTTGCAAAAATCCAACGGTAAAACATCAATTAAATTTCCAAAAAACTATCACGATTAATTGCAAGACAAGTTTAGTGCTTACCTGGAAGTTTTCGGCAAGTTTGAACGGTTGGAAAAGTCACAGGGAAGTTTGCTCCTTTTGCTCCACAATTTTTGCTCTCCAAGTCAAACGGTGAAAATGGTGAGTCCAAAATTTCTTTTTATAAGTTTTGAAAATGCAAAATTTTTTCAAAATTTTATTTTGTTTGGTCTCATGTCACTTTTAACTTGGGAGCTTGGAATGTCGAGATTGGTTGGTTTTTCAGGATATTTTGGACATTTTTCGACGGTTCGAGACGGTTCCATGACTGCTGACCCATCATGGCAGGTATCATGTTTTCACTGGCATATAGGTTAGGGACACCATTTTTCCGTTGCATTATGCATACTAGCCTCCATTTGACCGATACATCTGCCATAGGGTCGACCCCATCGTGTTATGGTTCGTAAGCCATTTTTCACTCGCCGATTCTTTAAATCATGACACGATGGTAGAGCCATTCCTTTACATGGGCATCGTAGTTAGCACCTCACTGACATTTTTTGCCCATGCTGCTTCGTTTTGAGTAGGCTCGGGAGTCCTCTGTAGTCCCGCCATGACTTATGCATTGAAGACTCATTCCTCTTTGCTTCTTCGCTTCTGGCCTTATAACCTAGAGGCTCCCATGTGTGTTGAGTTGTACTTCTGCATTGCATGTTGACCATTTGCACCTTTTGGCCTAGAGCCGGCTTCACTTGGACTCGTGTTTAAGCCAACTTTTGACCTTGACGTCTGCAAAATCAACCTTGCATACCTTAGACTTCTGCGACTTGACACACCTTGACCCGTGGAAGGAACATACCTTTGAGTGTCATTGACCAGTTTTCACCTCCCTGCATTGAGCATAGGAACGTTCCTTTCCCAGGAACTAGATCATCTGTTTCACCGACACTCGTTCTTTCCACTGTACCATAGCATTCTTTTATTCTTTTTCCGGCTTATCAGAAAAAGGAAAAAAAATTAAATATTTCAAAAAAGAGCGGGAACAGGGACATTATTTCCATTTATTGTTGGCAGCTAGAGTCATTCGTGTCGCCCTTGAACAAAGCACTCAAAACAAAGTCTCCTCCGCATGGGTGGGATTTAGTTTGACTTAGGTACGCCATAACCTTGTTATCGAGTCAGTTCTCCCCCGATTGGTTATCTCTTCCAATCATATGGAGGGTTCGTTCGTGCCTCCTGCATGACGAACTTATACAGATTCATTATATGCTGCCACATAGTCACATTGAGTCGTGCTTTTGTTCAAGGGAAGTTAGCCTGAGTCAGCCTTTCTGCGGTGTCTCTTGACTCATTTTCAGTCGGCCATCCCTGGTTGTCAGTATCATGTCTATCATCACATCAGTTATATTGGTCCTTTACTCGGGCCGGTTTGAGAAGGTCCCCATTGACTTCTTGCTGGCGGGTCTTGTCCTTATCGACGACGACACCTTGCTCTGAGGACAGGCCTAGAGCCGCACCCTAGCCCTATTTTCATTATTGATAGGTCACCTTGTGCTCAGCGTCGATCAGTATCATGGGTCTTTGACTGAGTGGTTTCCCTTGTGTTCGACATCAGCATACATTATCACACATTGGGATTCGTGCAGTACCTTGGTTTCCATTTGACCCTATTGGTGGATACCTCGCCTCTGTGTCAGCTTTCATTATTGGTTGGTTCAGAGGGTTTCTGCCGTGCGCTAGCCACATCTTGTATACGCCGGAAACGTACTTCGGTTGGGTTACTACATCTTTTTCGTCCGATTCCTTCCACATTATTGGCCTACGGGTTACACTCGCGCTAGATTGATGGAGGATGCATTAATGCCTTCCTTCTAGCGGATCTTTCCCTATCGACTCCGACTCATTGCTCTGGGGCAAAGATCTAGAGTCCATTTGGCAGTACCTTGGGGTTTGCAGTCAATAGTGGCAGATTCCTCGCTATCGACAGTGGGAAACCATCATTGTCTCCTGATCGATAGATTCTTGCAGGTGTTCGACTTCAGCTCATCTATTCACACTTGTTAGATTGTACTGGGTACCTTGATGCTCATTATCATTATCGGTGAGTAGTCTCGCGTTTGTTAACGGTATACATCAATGACCGGTAATCAAACGATTTCTCACATGGTCGACTTCAGATCATTTATTCCCATGGTGTAGAAATGTACCACGGCGGTCGGTGAAGACCTCAGGTTGTATCAGCATTCATTGGTTCACTTGACAGTTGCTCCTGTTACTGCTAGTTGATACCACTCCACCTTATATGTTGCAGTCAGTCATGGCGACATTCTATATGCTGGCACCTGAGTTTGCAGTGTAGTACCATCCTATTCCATCATGTTCAGTTGGTAACTTTTGGGATCAGTCTTTGATATCAGTGATCCGTTGCATCTTTCAGCATCATTGACAGTCTTATATGTGATATTCAGACATGTACTTACTCATTATGATCAGATGATCCATTATGTATCTTCCAGTCATTTATACTTGTATACTTAGTGGATCCGCTTGTACTTGATATGCAGACATGCTTTACTTTTCCTCAGCATGGGTATGCCCGCCTCAGACAGTGTTTCTTTCTGATCTCCTTTCGGTGGCTTGGCAGGCTGAATTCTGGTGCAGTCCTCCTCGGTTTTTCGACAGAGTTCCTTTCCATGTACTTACATAATATATTTCGGCCATCATGTTCCCCTTCTGACCTCATATATTAGGGGGCATCTGTTATAGCTCCAAATCTCACTCTTATGGTTTGTGATGCTGCACTCATGGCCTAGGGCAACCCCTCCTTCCAGACCTGGTCCAAAAATTTTAAAAACAGTGTTTTATTCCCTATACGCGACATTGCCCTGAGTTAAACGCGTGTACACGCGGGTCTGTGTATACCCAACTCGCGTGTATGTATTAAAACACTTAAAAAAATAAATAATTCCTTATTTTCAGGCGGAGATCGCGGGTTTTACCTGCTGATCACCTGTTAGTGCCCGTGGCCCAACTGTTCCCAACCAACTCCTAACTAAAAAACTACTTTGGAGATGGTATAAAAAGACATCAAAGGGAAGGCCTAAAGGAGGGAGAAAAAGAGAGCAAGATTATTATGCTGAGATTTTTCCCTTAGACCAGGTCTGAAGTCCTTGGTGCTTTCTACACTTCCCCCATTTTGCATAGGAAACCCTTGTTTCCATGTGTATTGGTGATCATTCATCCTTTATGTCATCATTGAGTAAGACTTGGAAGGAGCTCTTGTTGGAGGTTTGAGGCTGGAACGAATCCGGGAGGAAGCTTTGCTTGGAGCCTGCTGAAGGTGTTTCAGGTGATATCTTTCTGTCATATGTACTTTATTTGCCTTTATATAAAAGAAACACGTCTTGGTTCCCGAAACAATCTTTCTTTATGCTTATGAGATTCTTGTCTTGATTTCTTATGCAAGTAGTTACTTAAAGATTTTTATAACTAAATTTGTAGCATGAAGATGGTTTATATATAAGTATTTGTCCATGTACTGTTGTGTTCTTTGATTTGTTTGTTTTACAGGTCAAAGGAAGAAGAAGGGAACTCCAAGAAGGGTTTGGACCCTAAAGGCCTTCTCGAACGTAGGACCTTAGGTACGTACCCTTAACATTAGAATTTTCTTAAAGTAAAGATAATGGCTGTGTGTGTGTTTCTTTGAATAAGCAATTTTCAGTCTGGTAGAGTCTTAGCCCAAAGGACCCTAGGGGTACTTTCCCTTCAACCACTAGTGGCCTCAGAAGCTTTGACAAAACGTCCTAACTTATTTCCTATGGCCGACAGGGATTCCAGTTGCCAGTAATCCAAAAGTAGAGAGTAGAGTCTTACCCAGACCGAGACCGAGGAAAACGTTTCACGTTCTGGGACAAAATTCATGATCTAAGGTCTCATATACAGGCCTGCTGCTGCATAAAAGTAGGGTCATCCTTCAAATACTCTGTCCTTATCTTCAATGTTTGCAAAGACTACAGTAAAGAACCCCTTTGACCCAAGTTGTAGTTCTATGCTTCCTTTTGGTTTCCAGTGGTATTTAATCCAAGATTGTAAAGCTTTTTCAGTGGCCATAAACCCATGAACTTACAAATGATTGCATACATCTGCATGTGGTCCCTATGTGCCTACAAAGCAGATCATTCAAACAAATCTAGGTTGATAGTAGTCTTGGGTTTTGCATGGTCCCCTTTGAGTTTTGTCTTTTGTGCCCTGTTCCTTGTCCGCTTCCTTGCTTTCTTTATTGTTGTTATTCTCCTTATATTTAGAGCCCTCCTGCTCCCTTTCTCTGTTTCTTTCTTTTCAGTGAAGGATCTCTATCCTCTTCTATTTGTTTTTTTCCTTTGCTGGCCACTACTTGCTTGTAGGAGGGAGTGGAGCTCCCTCCTTTACAGCCTTCCATGGAGAATGAACTCTGCTAACTTGTAAACCTAGCTCCAAAATTTCCCTCCTGCTCCCCATGCTCCGTCCTTTGTCAAAATTTGGAAACCCTTGTATTCTTGATGTGAAGGCTTTGTTTCATTTGGATAATGTAATGTGAGGATTTAGCACCTCAATTTCCCAATGAGTTTTGTGGCAAGATTTGAAAATTGAACATGGGAGAGTCAGTGTTGAGATACATGGGTTAAATTTTTAAGTGTTTCTATAATTGCATATAATTCAGATAATTATTAGAGGGTTTAAATGATAGACTAGATTTAGCCAAGTCACGACTTTCTAGTAAGTGTTTTACAACTAGAACTTGTAATTAAAGAAGATGTCTCTCAATATGGTTGTGTTTTTATAAACCCTTAACGGTAGCTCAAACTCTAGTTCCTCAAGTTTTCCATTTCATATTCCAAAACTTGAAAGGATCGGAGAATTATTTCTATGCAAATCATTTAAAACAACAAAGAAATAAACCACCACATTAATGATCAATATAAAGAAAACTAAAGGACTAGAAAGCTCCAAGGACTGACAATATCCAAAAAATATGTGAAATCATGAAAGTGAAATTTTTTTTGTGATTTCAATAGTGCATATTCAAAGAATGTGCCCCGTTTGCAAGGGTGAAAAACTAGACTAACTATATGTTCTTGACAATAGCATGCACACTCAAACGTAAAGAGGTTTCAAAATTAAATGGCATTTTTTATATATACAATTGTTTTATAGTTAGTATGCCAACATCCATAAAATATAAACTTTGTTATGTTTTGAAACTTTCCATTTAATACTACATCAATATGGCCTTTGATTTGATTTACTTACTTCCTTTAATGGGAGAATGATTAAAAATCCACATCATTATATTAAGTTCTTGGCTCTACATCCATTGATACCAATTTTGGTCAATCATACAAGGAAAAATATGAAAAAATGTTAAGGAATTACTTGGTTTGTTTTAGAACCATATTTCTATGCTCGAAAATATTAAAGAGAATATTT